>CM024601.1:49718408-50242208 GCA_014182555.1 Eucalyptus erythrocorys | reverse complement strand
TAGCTGTTGTCAAGAAGAAATCAGTCTCCAAATGCAAATCAAAGTGCTAGGTGAAACTACTTAAAGTAGCAATACGACTAACGGACCAAAAAAAAAAAAAGAAAAGTAGCAATACGAGTAGAACCATGAAATGACATGATGCATAAAAATGGAATGAATAAAGTTCGACCATCAGCATTAAGTTGCCGCAAATCAAAACAGAAAAGAAATCATGAAAAAAGATTCACAAGAAAAGTTGGAAGCCCATTTTGTGGTTCAAGTACATCCACAGTGAATTATTATGGCATTTGCTTAGGAAACCAGTCAGAGGAACTTCCTGTATGGCCTTCCATTATCCTCATCCTGCATATGCTGTTAAACACCATCCAAAGATCATAGATATATCAGTATCTCAACTCATTTGCTTTCAAATCAATGTCAGCATATATGCAGTTTCAGCACCACTTGAAAGAGCATTCAAAGAAACCATCATTAATATTTCGGTGATTGAAAATCAAGATGCCAGTCAAATCCACTCTATTTAATCCCATCCAGTCTCGATTGAGCAAGAATTAAGTTTGAAGACACAACGACCTCAGAACAGAGCGATTAGAGTTCTTTATGCTCCCCACCAGATAAGACATTTGCCAACGGTGAAACCAAGCACGCCCTATATGAACTTGACTCCAATTTTCCTAGATACGCAAAAAGATCCAAAGACTACTATTTCTTCCTCATGACATAAAAAGCAAATGGGTTCAGTATATCATTGTGGTTCAAGAATCCAAGGATGCAAACTTCCACAAGGTAAATGTGATGAAAAAAATTCAGTGAGCCTGTAGTTTAGGCCTTGACTACATTCTTTCCCAGAGTAAAGCCTCCTGCAAGTCAAAGATACAAAGGCTCGCACTTTGCCAATTGATTCATGTCACCAGAGACATAGCCAATAGGCCACAGGCGTGGCGTGCAGCATATGTTCTTGGATATCTAATCCGCCTTAACCCCCTTACCATCCATTTTAACATATGCTTCACCAAGAGAACTCAATATAACCGATGGACCCATTTCAATTCGTTTCTCAAGGAGACAGCCCTCCAGCCCTGCCCTTTAAAAACCGCACCACTTAACAGGGGCTCATCACTGTGTTTGACATTGCCAAAAGTTCAGATTATTCGAGCTAGAAGAAAACCAACAAAGCTATCGTCATCAGCAAGAGCAGCTAAAAGAATTTGCCTCAATTTGGACACGCCACTAAGTTCTTCTAAACATAAAAACTTTTAACTGCTGCCATTCCTTTTTAGATGTCTAATCAAAAAAATCATTTTCATAGGTAACGGCCCGAGTAAAAATGGCGTTACCAGTCTTGCCTGCCTTCCCTCTCTAACCCACCCACCAACTAGCTCACCTCCCCGTCCGTTTCCTTCATTTCCGACCCCCTATCCTTTTTCCTGGCAAATTCACGAATCCCGCGCATCGGCATCATGCCCATTTCCCACTACAATTCATCTCAATGCCATTCCCCGCCGCACGTAACAAACAATTGCTAGCCAAAGTACATCAAGCGGTCAGCCACCGAGCGATTACTCCTCATCTCATCCCTCGGCGCAATCCCAAGTCAACTTACAAACTAGGCCCACTGAGCTTAAATTTCCCAACAATCGCAGCCGATGTATGCCCCGCACCGCCGACTCGATCGCGACCCAAACTAGGGGGCGAGCAACGAATCCAGGCCAAAATCGGAATCGAACAGACCCAAAAGCGAGCGAGCGAGCGAGCGAGCAAGAGAGGAGGGAGGGGAGTACGTACGAATTCGCGGACGATGCCCTTGTAGACGAGGAGGGGGATGGCGACGCCGAAGATGCCGACGAGGGCGAGGTTGCGGCGAGTCCACCGGAAGTTGTGCTCCAGGTTCTCGCGCGCCGAGCCCCAATCTTCTATGAACTTGTTCTTGTGCGCTTCCATTCCCTCCCATCTCCTTCTTCTTCTTCTTCTTCTTCTCCTCCCTCCCTCTCTCTCTCTCTCTCTCTCAATTCTCTCTCTCCTGTTCCAAGCTACAGCTAATGCACCGACTCTACAATGTTAAATGGGTTTTGCGGAATTATGATTAGGCTGTTAATACCTTCTTCTTTTTTAATTCTCCTTTTCTTGACCAAAACAAAACTCCTTCGTATTCCCACAGCTCAAAATAAAATCAAAGAAAATCTTCATGCATTTGATTTTCTTTTGTATCTATTGATTTTTTTTTTTCTTATTGAATAACATAGTGACGCAAAAATATTTATCGAGGAGGGTATTATTATATAAATTAAGTGGGCCAAGCAGATATGTTAGGGGAGAAGAAACTTCCAGGCTTTCAGCCCAAGTTTTCAGCAGTGGACAAAGCCCATACACTTTATCCATGTCCAAATCATGCAATCCATAGAGCTGCTATTCAAGTTTTTAGACAGTCGGACCACTAAACTTGAATCGCTCAAGAACGGTCATGGTAATTCAGTGGCAAAGAAACATATTGACTACGGTGAATTCATATGTTCGAGTCATTTCACAAATGACTTCTAGTCAATTTGTGCCTTGAACATTTGCTACTCATGCGAGAGACTTCCTACTTTCTAATATGATGATAGTAGGCCCCGTAATTGGCGACTCAAACCGAACATTCCATAACTTAGGTGTAATATCTCATATGATATTTAGAATAAGAAGATGCTCTACTAATTCACTCTCCCCAACTCTTTTTGCCAATCGGAAAAAACCAATATTAAAACAAGCACCATACTTTTCATTAAGAATTACAAACCTACTTCATCATGAATTATGGTGATAACCATAGTTGAAGGACAACCGTACTTTTGAAATCGGTCAAGTAAGTGTGCATTCTACTCCGACTTTTATTCGTCTTCCCACATGACAAGTCAGTTGCTTCACACGGCCGAGTTTGGAGATACAATATGTAATGGTTGTGGCAAATGAATTCAAGAATCAGAATTGCCGATGAATCTGATCAACGCTCATCGGCACTCAAAACAAAGAATGCAGTCTTACGGAAAAGAAGGCCTCTCTTCCTCACTGGCGTTTCCTTTTGAATTGAAGCTGGGTTTCATCAGTTGGTTCCCGACCAAACCTTGCTCGGCAACATGAGTGAGCCGTGGAGAATTCTTTGTGGCCAAGATACCAGCAATGGCGGGTGAAGTTGCTCTTTGGTTTGACTGTCTCGGCGCCTCCAGTCTCTCTAATATCCTTGATATTTTAGCATCATTCTGCACAAGGCCGTCAGCTGAAGAAAGGTCTATTGCTTGGGCGGACTTGGACGTGAGTTTCGAGATACAAGTAGGAGTGAGTACGTTGGGCATCTCAGTGACAAGCAGCTGGCCCCATTCTTCTGCAGCTGTGCTCTTCGTCTGTGAATTTGGAGGCTCCCCTTCTACAACTGGAACCTTCAGCGTTAGCTCTTCAGGTGCCGGAACAGCAGCATCTGAGACTTCGGGTTGGCTTGATTTAGATTCAGAAGAAGTCCCATCTAATTCTTGAGGTACTGATCTGGATAAATCAGAAATTCAAACGATTGAGGAAACAATGTCAACTCTACTTTTACAATATTCAGTTCTGCCGGAACTTCTTCCCTCTCTAGTTCGATTCAAGGCAGAGAGAATGCTGCTTACCCAGATTCTGATCTTTGTTCGACAAGCAAGTTCATTCTTTGATGGAAGCCTCTGTCATGCAGGAGCGGATTGTAGTCTTTCGATTCCATCTGCAGAATTTTCAGGGTCAAGATATCTTCTATGTGGCTTTACCATAATGTCATACATAATAATAATCTGACATAACCAAAAGATAGAAAGTGTCCCATTCACATTTAAAAGGCAAGATTGCCAGTCGAATCATGTATAACAGGTAATTTGCACTTTATATTACTTCTAACAACTTTATTTTGGTAGTGCCTATCAGTACTTGGAAAAATTGTGAAATGCTTCTTGATCCAAGGTGATTTTTGGTCAAGCTTCGTTCTGGCAATAAAATTATTCTAATAAATTTCAATAGCTTCAAGGAGTAGGATGCTGAAACTGCACAAAGGATATAAAAAATGAAATTAGAAAAGCAAATTCCAAACTTGTAATCAATAATTAAAAGGGCAAAGACCCCAACCTTCAGAATAGAGGCTTTAATGGCACCCTCAGTTTCCTTTGACACAGGACAACTAAGATGTCTATCAATATCAGGCAACGGCAATACTTCCTCCAATGCTGCCAGCCGCTGCTAAATTAAGGACATTTCTTAACACGTATTACATGTTGAAGCACTCAGAAGTCAGGAAAATGTTTGACACATAAGTTGCATGGAAAAACCAAAGATTATTATAAGAAAGCCAGTTGGGTAAAGCACCAACCCTCAATAGCATTGGTCCATTATCTGAAGGCTGAAGTAGATAATAACAAGGGAAGATGGAGGTCTTCATTGTTTCCATGTTATAATTTGAAGAACATACCAAGCCCTGGTCCAGTGACTGTAAAACCCAGCAAAGCCCTTGAAAGACTAAAATATTCGAAAATATCATTAGTTTCAAAAATAACAGATAATGATTGATTTACAATCAAAGAGTTCCAGTGGTATTCACATCACAAAAAACTCGATGGATTCATATCCATTTTTACAATGTAAATCTAGTTTGTAAAAAAAAGGATTAAAATTCCTGGATATCTCTGAGATCCCTTGGGCAATGTGAGTTTAAGGATTGGATCGGCTCAAAAGGAATAGCAACAAAATAGCTGATGGGATGGTCTTTTGTGACAGGTGTGTCTAGCAAAACAGAGACAGAACATGAGTTAGCAGTGTGATGAATAATGGAAGAATTCTCTTGGAGAACGCTGATATTTGTGGTAAAGGATCGTAAGTGAAGATCAGGATTACTTGAAAGAGAAAATGGACATGTCGTTACCATCTTTAGGGAAACATACACAATCCCAGGTGACCAGAAAAAATTATTTTCACTTGAGTTTTCCCAACAGGATTGACAACTACCGTTTTTCATTATCGGCATTGCTCTTCTAAGTTTATTTCAAAGGCACTCACTCACGTTCAGTATTTAACTCTAAATTATTTCCAGATGAGGCTGCTCCTATCTCTGGACCAACGGATGGAATTGCCACATGGGGAGTTCCAATAAGGACACCTGCATTGAAAAATTTACAAAAAAAGAAATGAAAAACGAAGTAGGAGCTTAATTTTCCTTTCCACAGACAATCTGTCGTCCAAGCAACATCAAACATAAGGTTCAGTTATTCTTCAATAAAGGACACGTTGAATGTTGCCAAAGAAAGTGTCAGTATAAGTGAAACGAAGCCATGCAACTTTATCAAGTGTTAGTCTGATCTTTTTAACAGGACTTAAATGCAAAGAGGAGCAAAAATGCAAAGAGGAACAAAAGGCAGCAATCGAATTCAATTTTTGAAGAAAGCATGCTAACGTTACATTTTAAACTGTACTGTTACTGATCAATATAATAAATGACAAGCTTCATCGGCGTCCTCTAGTACGACGCAAGAAGGAATTAGTAAGAGCAGAACCAATTTCCCGGCACAATGGGCAGAATTACTTGATAACCTGCCCATAAAAGCTTGGCCAATCATAGGCACTTGCACGACTTAAAGAACCACATAACTAACATAAAAAGACCATAATATCATGAGCATATGTGGCAGAGATATACCTTCACTGAGAGAACTCAAATTTGTCCTCTCAATGACATTGAAATCGATTGGTGAACAAACTAGCTGACTCTTCATAGAGTTCAGTGAAGAAGGTTTGAGGAGGATTCTTCCCTCTCCAACTTTGAGATTATTCCCTATCTCGCTCTGCAATACTTCCTCTTTGATGATTTCATGCCAGTTGCCTGTCTATTAAATAGCTGACCTATCACTTATCGCCACCACTTAAGACGGTATGAGTAATTAACATGTGCGATGGAAAATATAAAGTAACTTCCCACAAATAAATGGACATAAGCCACAACACCTTTCTTCATAGGCGAAGGAACAACACAACTTTATATTGAAGGCACAAGAACCATATAAATGCTGAGCAAAATGAAAAATTGCTAAACCATCCAAGATCCCTCATTTTTACTGCAAAATAACAAGTTTGTCCCCATGCTTATCAGAACTCATATCAATTGCTCTTAAAGCAAGTGAAGCGTGAGTAACTTCACTTCCACCGGCAGCTCTGGCCTCATAACTTCTAACAACTCTCCATACAATGCAATTATTTGCCACAGTTGTAATAAGTAATTTATGAAGAGCACAATGAGCTAATTATACTGCTATATTGTTTTAGCCCTCAAGAAAAAAAAAAAAAAAAAAAAAAAAAAAAAAAATTGTTTTCTTGCTCATATTACCTATCTATGTTGCATGTGTTAGGCTGCCCACTGCTCAAAATCGAAATTAAATGGTAAACTAACAGAATGAATGGTTGATAAAAAGTCAACGTTCTTCTTTTACCTGACTGTAACTGAAGCCATCAATTAATCGATAGCTAGAGATGGATAGGTTGCAGGATATCTGGTTCACATAGCTTGCGAGATCATTATTGAAGATAAAACGAGCTTGCAATGACTCTTCCACTTGATCTCTTATGTATTGTAGCCATCTTTTTGTCATACCATCCAAAACCCTTGCATCTGTGGTATAAGCTCAAAGGTATAATATGAGCAATGTATTCTACTTGGCTCATAATTCATACGAAACTAGTAAAATAGGGAACCCGAAGTAACTCTGACTGTTTAAAAAATTTGTTGTAGTTATTCTAAGTTTCCATAATTATACTAGATGGTGACAGAGAAGAAGAAACGAGTGGTGATGAACACTAAAAGCTGAGATCATTTCAACACACACTTGTTTCTTTGCCCGATAATTAGCTGCTAATATTCAATTGAAATTTATGGTGTACTGGTCGAAGCCAAAAGGGAACTATGTCCTTATACTCATTATGCCTAGCATTGTATAGACTAGCCATCCGCACTATCGATATCTCAAATGAAGAGTGAGTTGAGCAGATAAGTTTTCTGGAGATGCATTTGTCAAACCAGAGGCTACCAAGGGAACCATGCATAGCATACATCCTCCAAAATAATCCATCTTGTTACTCAGCTCAATGATTCTAGATCCCAAATCTTTCTAGATCCCCTGAAGCACTGTGTTGATTCAAGTATCACAACCGAGGTAGTAATTATAACTCAACTTCTGAGTGGGAAAACTCTGTCCCTATTCCTTCAAACATCTCTTCCAGTGCTTCTCCCTGGATCAAGTCTTGCTCAAAAGACAGTTTTTCAGTGTGACACTCATAATTCTTGCTAGCTAGATTATTGTTGAAGTGGAGCTTTTAAGAGGGAGGCAGATGCTTAACCTGGGAGACAAGCTGAGACGGAGCAGTTGTCCAGATCAGAGATGGACCGGACGAATTTACTCATATTTTCCTGCACGTGGCGAAGATGGACAGACCTCGTCTCAAGTAGCAAGAACTCGACCGAAACACATTTATCTGCCGCATCCTGGTGGGGAAAAGGAATTTCAGTGGTCACAACACCGGCAGCCAAGCGGGCATGATAGCCAAACAGGCAAGCATAAATATGACCGTTGAATGTGAAAACAACTAGAGAACAAGCCATCGACATGTCTTAAGCGCACCATGAGAGAGTCATGAAGCGCGGCGTCCATCTCCGGAGGCAAGGAAGAGGTGAGAACAACGATTTTTCTGGCTATGTCCTCGCTGGACCAGGAGTAGATAGACTCATCGGAAAGGAGCCTTAGCAGCTCTGTATCTGGGTCCGATCGCGGAAAGGGAAAGGGATCAGCTACATCGAAGGAAGTTCTCTGCGGGAGGGGAAAGGGCATTACCGCAGCGGTAGAGAGCCGGGGAATCGGGAACGAAGGCATCCGCCGGCACGCTCCCGACGGCACGATGGAACCCGCACAGATCGAAATTCTCGCCGGGGCTATGAGCGATCTTCAGCTGTCGAACGGGGAAAGGAAACCAGCAGGCTCCGTCAAACGAGAGCGCGCGATCGGGGATTACTACGCACGAGCAGCGAATTCGGGGGCCAGTCGGAGCGCACGTACGTGGCGAGAAGCGGTGAGCCGATCGAAGAAGACGTAGCACAGGGCGATCCGATCTCCGAGGGCGGCCGATCGCCGCGGCGGCGGCGGCGGCGGAAGGAGGAGCGACCGCGTAGTAACTGGCGAGCTGCAACCAGCACTACGAAACGAGCGGCGGAGGGACGTCAGCTGGATCGTCGATGCGGAGGAGGCGGAAGAGGAGAGGAGAGAGGTGCGGGGATGACGGCGGCGGCGGCTCACCTGCTTCAGGCGGCGGAGGGATTCCGGCGGCAGCGCCGGCAGGTCCGCCACGAAGCACAGCACTCCCATCTGCTCTGCAACTGCTGCTCGTCGTCTTTGGCGCGAAACCGAAAGCCCAGGCCTTGGCTCTGATGCTGAAAAAAAATCTTTTTCATATATCGCAGATTTAAATAATAAAATAATTTAGTTTATCCTTTTTTAATTAAAGAATGTCTCCGTTGCATTTCTTTCTTTTTTTTTTTTTTGGTTTATCGAATTTAGAAAAACAACATTTTTCTTCTCACCTTAGCAGTTCTTGTTAGATGAAGTGAAGAGATAATATCCCATATATTGAAATTTGAACTTTTTCCAACTGGAAAAAACAAAACTTACTTTTTCGAGATATTCGACATCATTACGGAGAAAAATTAAAGTAAATAATAATTTATTAGACGATGTGAGGTATTTATTTTTAAAATGCACAAAAGTTTTTATTTTACGTGAAAACTTACTAAAATATCAAAAATTGCTAACTACATAATCTGAATGCTAAATGAAGAGTAAATACGCCACTACATACGAAGATTGGTCCAAAATAATGCAATTTACTAACGAACTAGAGAACACATAAAAAATTTGATCCGCCTTTTTTTAATAAAAGTTAACTTGCCGTAGAAGAAAAGACGAAAAATTTAACAAACGCTAGACATTGATTTTAAATTTAATCCTAGAGGTAAGACCCATTATTTTGTCGATAATCTTAATCATCATGAATTAGTAATTAGTGCACATTATATTTACGAGCGGCCATATCTTACGTGATTCATAGGGTTTTTTATGAAATTCTTGTGTAGAGTTTGCGATCAAGAAATGATGGATTTTTTATTGAATGATAATCATACTCGCAATATATATTATTTAAAAAGTCCAATAGGGAAATTTTGAAATTCCTTCTAAAAATACAATCATTTTGTAATGATAGAGACATGAGAAGCAATGATGATATTGCCTATTAGGCATGTTGGGCATTTTCCATTTGTTGATATCGACGGGCCGACTTCATTAGTGCATGACAAAAAGTGAGGTCCCCATTCTCGGACCAGCAGGCTACACGCTCGATCAACCCGAATACACGTCGGAATGGTGAGCATTTTCCCGAACATTATTGTAAGGGCATTATATTTGTTATGGTATGATTAACTTTAACGATGGATATTCCATACTATTTATAACAAAAAATTAAAGAAAAGAGATTTTGAGTTATTTTCACAATCACGCTCAAATATATCAACAATCATGAAGCCCGAGTCAAAAAGTATGTACTAAGGTGATGTAAATGTTAGAATTTTCCTAATATGTGGACTAAATTAATTGACTTTGTTATTTACCGTTTAACGTTTACCGTTTAACGTTTACCGTTTTACGGGATTTGGTCTTAGGTGAGATGAAAGTTTTTAATTAGTCTAATATGGACTATTTAGTGTGGGCTAGTTGAGTCTGGCGTAATGAGGGGATTGACGTGGAAACTCATAAATGATGCTCAAGTCTCTCCTCTAGCCCTAATCTCACATATTCTCACCTAAAGGACGTTGCTCTAACGTCAATCGTGAGGCCACCTCATTGAGCCAGTGATTCGGAGGGTAATAGAGGAGAAGGATTTGTGCACGAGGAACATTGTGTTTCCGCTTCCGCATTCAAAAACGATGGATCCTAAATCGGGTGCGTCAATCCTTCTATTTACAATTGCTTCTTCTTGTTCTGATTATGGAGATCTTGGGTTGTGCATAATCTGCACCCAAATATGTGATATCAGAGCTTCCATAACCCTAGAACATGAACGCAATTGGTTTTACCCTAATCGTGCGAATTTGCCCTAAATTATGCGATTTGCCCTAATTAGCATAATTCTTGCCCTAATTTGCGATTTTCGAGTGGCTGGCGGCTTTGGAATCGTATGGTCCTCCTCTATCTTGTGGCATATTTATTTTTATATGTTTGATGATTTTATGGATGTGAAAATACATATAAAGCCCTAAATACGTGTATTTTTGCGTATTTTTCTTGTATTTTCTGTGATTTTAGAAATACAAGTGTTGCGTTAGAGGTATATTATCACATAATCATTATCAAGGTGTAGTTCGTCAATAAAAATCAAACTTTATTGTGAATTGAAACTGGCTTAATGAGGTACAATCATTATGAGATAGTTATTGAACTATATCTTCGAGATAATGAGAAAAACTTTTGTTACTCATGCATATTCCTTTTAACCTTTGAATGATGGATGTCTTAAGAATGCGCGTGACCATACCGATTGTATTGATTTACACATCCGCTGAGTGTAGGTAATGCATGTTAATAAAATTATTGCATATTATACCTAAAATCATCTCGGTCACTAGTTAATATCCATCAAATTGAATTTTTTATGGTTAAGGAGTATGGCAATATTTATGCGAGCAATAGTATCTCTTGTTATAGTTTAGATATTTGGTTCCGTGGTATGACTCAATTTATAGGCCTTTGGTTGAAGTAATGATATTTGTTACTTGAAATTGATTAATAAATTAATTGTTGGCCTTGGAGTCATGTTTTGCCTTATGAAATTCATGAGCTATAATAGATCAGCTGTCAGGCTTTTCGATCTGGTGTACCATGTATTGCTATTGATGTTGATTTATGATAGATTTTCTAGATCAACATTAATAGAATTATTGCAATCTATAATTTTGGTGCACAAGAGAAGTTTCCTATGTTGCTATGATTGATGATCTCATTGAAATCTATTTTCAGATTCTATATATATATATATATATATATATATATATATATATGTATGATTAATGAATAAGGCAATGTAATTAGCATGATATGTGATTTGAGTGATATGTGCCCCTATCATCGAAGTTCGAATCACATGTATATGGTTTATGTGAGGTATAAATATATCCCACGATACGAGAGAGTTTCAATGATTCAATTAAGTTGTGACCGCCAAAGTGGCACACTTGATTGGGTTTAAGAAATTTCGGTCTCGTATGTTGTCTAGGATGTCTCCTGATCTAATGCATGGTTATACTTCCAAAGGAGGTGATTGTGTATTAGTTCATGGAGGGATACATGATAGTGCGGTGGAGGAGTGATTGGTTCTAGTGGTTCATCTGCCCAAATGTGATGAATTCACGAAAATTAGAACATATTCTCATAACGCTATCATGTGGGGAGTGTACAACTGCATGTCATGTATTTTGCCCAAAGGTGATTATATGATTGTGCGTGTAACTCTCGTATGTGTACTTGTACTTCAAGTTACACGATGTTCACATGATGCTAATTATATACATTGCTTGTTTTTCAGTCACCTTTCTGTAATTAATAACTCCACTATAATCGAGGTTTTTACTGCTTCAAATTTTAAGTTGTGGACATATGATTTATTGATTGAGAAAAGAGCAATAGTATTAGCTTACTGTCCATGAAGCGTTCCATTTTGGAATACTTGAAATTTGGTTTGCCTACTAACCGCTTTGCTAAGAGATGATGAAAGCCTTAGTGGCTTATAATTATGTTTTGTCTAATATTGAAATTAGGACACATCCGCAAAAATTGCGTTTAAGTCCTAATGAGCCATAAAAGGTGATATGCAATCTATGAAACATGTTTGGAAACTTACTGACTTGTCTAAAGATCACAAGTTTATTAGTTGCAAATTGGAGTTCAAAACTAAACTTATAGTTAAAGTTTTCACTCTGAAAGTGGGGTGGATTGTTAATAGTAAAGAAATAATCATTTCTTTAAAAGATTCTTTCGAGTGAATGCGGCAATTGGAGGATTTTGCAATAGATTTAAATAAACTTGTGTATAGACTGAAAAGTCTTATTAATAATTTTATGTAAGTTTCCAGATAATATTAATAAAGTTTCATAGTATTGCTATTAAAGTAATTTAATACACTGCAAGATCAGTGGGAGGAAATTTATTTTTCTCATATTCTATGTACATGATACATATTTATGTTAGCAGGAAGTGCAGTGCGGTAAATAAAGTTCTATATCTACTATGTAAGTAGAGTTTGTAACTTTCTTATAGGTCACATTACTTGAGCTATTATGCTTGAACCTTATGAAGGAGTTGACCGTTTTGACTTTATGGATAGACCCATACGGTTGAGTTGAGACAATAAATTTGTTATATGTTTAATAACAAATGTCTCAAGGGGTCTAAATATATGGCGGTCAAATATTTTTGATTATAAATAAACGATACAGAAAGGATGACTTATTATATAATATATTTTCACAGATGATGTGGTTGCAGATCCACTAACTAAAGACCTACGCCCATGAGTATTTGAGTGACATGTCATCAATATGGGCCTAGGAGTATCTTCGGATACTTTTGTTGTTTAGTGGGAGCTACTTTGGCTTTACTCGATGAAGTTCACATACGTGATTCGTTACATTTAGTAACGGTTTGATATGTATCAACTTTTGCATTCAATAAAATATTTTGAATGTGTTGTTATGTTGAATACATATTGATAAATTCTCAAGGTATTACATTGAGTGAAGGCTAGGGCAATTCATTATTAGCCTTGTGCATATGTTCTTGTAAAGGTTAACCATAAGGACAAGACATATGTGGGTTCATTTGAACCATAACTTCATTCTCTTGTGACACAAGCTTTTGTGTCGCCTAAGTAAGAGAATGATGATTGACAAAGGTTCATTAGAACCATAATTTCATTCTCTTGTGGCACAAACTTTTGTGTCGCCTAAGTAAGAGAATCATATGTGGGTTCATTAGAACTGTAATTTCATTCTCTTGTGGCACAAACTTTTGTGTCGCCTAAGTAAGAGAATGGTGATCGACAAATGGATCTCTCTATGAGAGATGTTAGCCATTTGCCACACTACCATATTGGATCCATATCAATAAAGTTGAAGACACTTGTGACCATGGAAGGCACGTGTGTATACATGCGATTCCGCCATGATTCGGTGTTGGAGGCTTTATGGGATATGATTGACTATTAAAATTATCTACGGACCAATGTGCGCACATATAATACAATTTCAATTAATATAGTCCAAGTGGGAGAATATTAGAATTTTCCTAATATGTGGACTAAATTAATTGACTTTTTATTATTACCGTTTACGGGATTTGGTCTTAGGTGAGATAAAAGGTTTCTTAATTAGTCTAATATGGGGGGCGGCTAGTGTGAGCCTAGTTGAGTCTAGCTCGTAATGAGGGGGACCGGCTGGAAACTCTATAAATAGTGCTCAAGTCTCTCCTCTAGCCCTAATCTCACATATTCTCACCTAAAGGACGTTGCTCTAACGTCAATCGTGAGAGCCGCCTCATTGAGCCGGTGATTCGGAGGGTAATAGAGGAGAAGGATTTGTGCAAGGAACATTGTGTTTCCACTTCCACTCAAGAACAATGGATCCTAAATCAGGTGCGTCAATCCTTCTATTTACAATTGCTTCTTCTTGTTTTGATTATGGAGATCTTGGGTTGTGCATAATCTGCACCCAAACAGTAAATTGAACTCGTGATCTCGTGATGGACGGATCAAACCTATCGGGTCATTGTGTACATTGCGTTTCACAATAATTTGTCATATTTTCCTCTTGCGGACTCCACTAGAGCAAAGGGAAGCGCTTCCCAAGGCGAAAGCGCAAATTCCCTCCGATTCGCGAGAATCACTTACCCCCAAAACTCTCTCTCTCTCTCTCTCTCTCTCTCTCTCTCTCTCTCTCTCTCTCGCACGCCCAGAAAAATGGTCTCTTGCGATAAATCACACACATTCGCATTTGCATTATGCAACCACCCCATTTCCATTTAGCGTCGTCCCCATCCCCATCCCCATCCCCATCTTGATGCTTCGCCGAGGCGGCGAGCGAGGTCGGAAGCTCCGGAGGAGAGGGAGAGAGGGGGATGGGGATGGGGATGGGGATGGGGATGGGGACGCTAAAATGGAAATGGGGTGGTTGCATAATGTAAATGCGAATGTGTGATTTATTGCAAGAGACCATTTTTCGGTGGGCGTGCGAGAGAGAGAGAGAGAGAGAGAGAGAGAGTTTTGGGGGTAAGTGATTCTCGCGAATCGGAGGGAATTTGCAGTTTCTCTTGGGAAGCGCTTCCCTTTGCTCCAGTGGAGTCCGCAAGAGGAAAATATGACAAATTATTGTGAAGCGCAACAGAACACAATGACCCGATAGGCTTGATCCGTCCATCACGAGATCACGAGTTCAATTTACATCACCTTAGTACATACTTTTTGACTCGGGCTTCATGATTGTTGATATATTTGAGCGTGGTTGTGAAAAATAACTCAAAAATCTCTTCTTTAATTTTTTGTTATGAATAGTATGGACTACCCATCGTTAAAGTTAATCATACCATAACAAATATAATGCCCTTACAATAATGTTCGGGAAAATGCTCACCATTCCTCCCTAGAGGGATTTCTGAACTTCTTTGGTCAGTTGAGCGAAAAAATTGCATAGAACTCGTAAATGGCCACACTTTTCACATAGAAAATGGGAGATAGACTTCGAATCCCCACTTTTTTGGGTTAGGATAGGAAAATTTAGCATCAATAGTGGATTTTTGATTAAAAGTTCAAGAAGGGGAATTAGAATTAATGTAAGATTGGGGAAAAAAAAGAAAGAAAAGGTCAGCGAAAAGCCCGAGAAAATTATAGTAAATCGTCAATGGGTGGCAAAGGAGCAGGCAAGAGAACCTACTTGGACCCGCGGTTGTTGTGGGGGCGACGGTGGGGCGGTTTGCGTGGGGCCTTGAGCAGCCGCATTTACACTGCGGATGAGAGGAGGAAGCGAGGGGAGAGATTCCCAAGGCGCGTTTGACGTCGGAGTTCCACCAATCAAGTTTCCATCTTTTTATAATGTTTTTCAGACAAGGGGTGAAATGAGGGTGCGTGAGGACAAGACAGGCCCACGAATCTCGGCAACCCGGGGAGGTCCAACGTGGGTTATGGGCGATCTTTGGCCACGGAGGGCAGATCCTTTTCTATCTTCCGTCTTCCGTTTGATGCGCGAGCGTAGTGGGCGTTGCGAGCTTTTGGAAACGACAAGACGCGCGGAGAGAGGCCCATACTGCATCCCCTCTGTCGATGTGGACTGGGCGGTGGTAGTGGTGGTGGTGGTGGTGGTGACTAGTTATGGAGGTCAGGACAAGCGAGTTGAAGCCATCGGGGAGGTGAGAGGAGGAGTGGGGGAACCTTTCGCCTGCCTGCGCCATTTATTTTATTGGTCGCGAGGATGACGATGATGGCGGTAAAACAAAAAATAGGAAGTGGGTCGTGCCTGACGTGAGGCGGTGACCATAACTTCCTTCCTCCCCTTCGAGATCGACAACAAATTTCCGGCCTTTCTTGGGTCTGCCCTCCCTGCCCGTATGCATCCTCGATCTCTTCCTCCCGCTTATGTTTCCCCCTGATTGTTTGTCGACTCGATTTGTTCTTGCTTTCTTTGCCCGTGATTTGCATTTCCCCAAACTGTTTTTCGTCTGCTTTTTGTTGTGGTGATACATGGGAGGTCGACCGTTTTCGCATTTTGGAATTGATGGTTTCTATGGAAGGCGGAACGAAATTTGGGTTTCTGTTAACTAGTCGAGACTGAAGCATTCGTCGCCCATTTGTTGATGCTGATGAGGATCTTTGTCGTTTTTATTGCAAAGGGTTTCCCATTTTTCCCAGTTATTGGTGTCGTTCGAAGTGATTGTTGACTCGAATTCTGTGTTCTGACCTCTTGCAATTCGCAGGTTATGCTGTCTGGATTGCGATCCTAGAGGGCTTTAGAGGTTTCGACCGCAGATAATTTCTCCTTTATGGACAGTCCAATGGGGGACGATGATTCCTATTCAAAATCCGTTGGAAGATGGTCAGTCTTTTATTACGGTGCGGGGCATATGCTCAATGACATCACTTCAGCCTGTTGGTTTACTTACCTCCTGCTGTTCTTGACGGACATTGGATTGTCCCCAAGGTACTTGCTCTACCTTATAACACTCACCACCAGGGATGTGAGTTTGCGGACTATTGGTGAAGTGGCACTGTTGCTCTTACTTAAAATGAGGGGATCCAATGAGTCCATTCCATTGATTTTTCAATTATCGTTGGTTGTCGCACAGACATGAATTTTGAGATTAATTTGCACTATCAGTTGGATACCATTAACACATTTGTTAATTAGGGAAATATATGTCATTTCTCGCCAGATTTCCTGTGTAAAGATTTTGGTAAGCTGTAAAACGTCACACTAAAATATTTCATGTTAGATGGATAGTGCTTTTGGTGGATGGTAAACAATTCAACTTACCCTTAGGGTAGCTGCGTGGATAATCTCATGTCATTATATAAACTGTGCACAGAATATGCTGCTTCATGTTAACCATGTCTTTGATGAGATTCTTATACGAGTTACTTCTGGGGCATATTCATAAGTTGTCTCTTTTGGCACCTCCTATTGCTTCTGACCAGTATCTAGCGAGTAGTCACATCATTTATTTTTAGCATCTCAAAGATCTGTTTAGATTTTTCCGAAAACCTTCAGCAACTTTTCTGGATCTTATCCTGTGCAGTCTTAACTTTTATTCAACTTCACAAAGTCTTTATTTGACCCAATCTCATCTGATTAGTGCCAAACGACTGCCTAACTATCCTCATTGTGCAACATTATATGCCTATCTTGGTTTTTGATTTCCAGGCATTCCAGCATAGAGAGCATAGCAAGTCTTGTTATCTTTATTCTTATTTTGCTTTCTATCGAGCATAAGCTGGTCATATATGAACAGACATGAAATGTTGTCCTGGATTTTTTTGTGCAAGAATATCTTTCTCTCTCAAAAGTTGTAGACCTTGGCTTTTAGGGCTTCAATTACAAAGCTGAAGAATTGTTCCTACACCTAGCTATTGTTAACTACAGATGAAGAACGAGGTGAATCTTGATGAGTCAAACTCGGCATCTAATACACTCAGTCTCAGTTGGATCAATTCTCAATCTAAATTACTCTTTATCTACCTCAAAATTTTGATAAAACTGTGTTAGTTTTAGTTTCTCTCTATTATTTCATCTGATAGATTTTTAATTTTTTTTCTCTGGTGAACAAGCCTCATGCAATATTCTATTCAAAGTAGAGATCAATTACTGTAGGACCTCTTGTGCTTTGGAAATTACTGTGACACTCCTTGTCAAAATTTTATTAGATTGACACATTACATAGGTTCATTCTTTCAAATGAGTCTTCTGTATGCTCGAATTTTAAATGTACACATAAGCAATTATACATATCTCTCTTTTGTATTTTAAACATTTTTGTCGCTTATAATTTGACAAGTATTCTCTTATCCAGAGATGCAGCAATCGTTATGCTTTCAGGCCAAGTGGCTGATGGACTTGCGACAATATTTTCTGGTGAACTGGTATATGACTAGTCTCTTCAGTCCTGAACTTATGTGTGGATGTCTTCACCAATGAGATAATTAATTTCTGTTCTTGTGCTTCATCATACAAGAAATACTATTGGATGTCGGTTGTTGCTTATTACTTGTCTTTGGAATGCTATTATATACTGTTGTCTGTCTTAATTTTTTTGGATATAGTTTTAAGAAAAAGCTTTAAAAGTAAGAGTAGATGCAGCATAAACGGATAAAAAGCATGGGGATGAGCTCCAAAATATGGAATAGCAGTTGAAGAAAACCATGTTTGCTGAGCCCAGTCAATCAACTTTTTTCTATTTGCTTAGTCAGAAGCCCATTTAGTTAATGAATATGTACATCGTGCACTATTTTCACCATCTATGCTGAGAACTTTGCTGGTTGGCCTTTTTATTTCACATAAGGGTAGGACTCGGAGTAGCTTCTTCCATTAGCATAAGCCTGCCCACCTACCTTATTGAATCTCTCATTGTGATCCTGTCTTAGTAATTACTTCCTGTCTTTTTCCTGAAGAGCTTAAAAATATCCTCTAATTTCTTGAACATGGCCATGTTTCTCTTGGACATTTCTAATGACCTTTATACATATTCAAGTAATATTAGTTTTGCTGAACAAGTTCCTAAAAGCACCTGTTAACACATCCTTTGAATATTGAAAATTTGGGATTTCGAACAATATTTATGAATTTTGAAGTGCTAGCATAATGTTTTGACCTAAAGCCCTTCAAGAGTTGAGATTTCTTCATAATAAGTTGTAGTCATTATGAGTTGAAGTACCACTTTGGCTTATCTAGCGCCACAGGTTAACTGAAAGGCTAAAAGGCATAGTTAAAACAGAAAAAGTAAAAGTCATCATTAAAGTCAAAAGCCTATAGCTATCCCCAATGGGCCCTTACGATTTCAACCACTATGAAGTAGCAAGGTCAAGAGAAAAAGGTGTCATGCTGTGGGATTCTTCATTCAAATTGTATGATTATGTTCCTCTCATGGGGTGTTTTTTTGGTGGAAGAGGTCGGAAGGAAATGGTTGAAGATGTATGAGCATCAAATTCGTGAAAGATTTTACATTTGTTAGTTTTTTTTTTGGGGGGGGGGACGCGGCTGAAGATGGTTCCATAGTTTGCTGTGAGTTGCTGCTCTTCTCTATTCTAGGAACAGACCACCTTACAAATTTTTCTAGTGGTTTCTTTCATCCTTGTGATAGAAGGTGGGGGTTCTGTCATTATGGTGTGTAGCTAGTGGCTGAATCCCATTTACTTCAGTCCCTCTTTGCATTTCTAGTTTTTCAGAAAATTTCAAGACAGATATCCTCAAATCACATCAGTTTTTATTTTCTCCTTCGATCTATTTGTTGTCACTGTATCTGAGTGTTCATGCAACTAAAACTCGGTACAATTGCTCACCCTTGTTCTTTTCTTAACTATCTATTTGATAGATAGACAGGTTTGGGCATTTCAAAGTGTGGCATTTGGCAGGATCCATTTTGGTTGCCATCTCCTTTTCTTCAGTTTTTGGTGGTTGCATACCTTGCAACATCTTTGGTAGCGATTCACTGACAATGGAAACAATTGGATATAGTGTATTTGCAGCAATCTTCAATGTGGGTTGGGCTGCTACTCAAGTGTCGCACATGTAATGGCATTTCTAACTCCTAAGCTAGTCGAGCTTTGTGCGATCAATTATGTGGTCCTCTCAGTGACAAGGAGAAGAGTTTGCATATTAGATACAAAAGAAGGAACAATGTTGCATGTTGCAAATTGCAATAATTTTTAACGTAATGCATGTCCCCTTTATTTGTCTCATTACCAGTCTCAGTTCCTGTTTTGGCATGTGCTAGTAAGATATTTGGAAGAATCATATTTGGTCCTCTATATTGTCATGTTGCTTCAGTTTGTCTTAGAATTATAATGGTGTAATTTTGGTAAAGTGTGTTAGGCTTTTACTCTTTTTGATTTGTGATACTACTCAGAACTTGAGTGACAATTAGATTACTTTGTCATGGAAGCATTGTTATCAATTAAATCGATAGTGGAAGGCTATTTTGTGTTCAGCATCACGGACTGTTTACTAGGTCTGAAATCTTCAAGAGCATAACCTGCTTATGCATTGAAAAATAAAATTCACCTCGTGTAATTATGTAAAGAAGATGCCTGCTATGTTCATGGTAATATGATTTTGTCCATATATTAACTCAATATTTAACTGCTAACTTTATCAGCAAGGATGCTGATGTAAGAATTGTTTGAATGGAAGATGAGTCATTTATGACAACTGTTATGGGTCTTAATTAGTATAAAGAAGATTGGCCATATCACCATGTGCTATATCTCTTTTCCATGTCTATGGGGCAAAAATAAAATAAGATAACGTGCAAAGAAAAATATTGATTTTGTTGATGTGGCTCTGTTTATTCTCTTGAAGATTCATTGTCAATGTTAATTTGTGCTAAAAGATCCATTGCTATCTTCATAGGTCTATGATTAATTGCATTACGCTGAATTCAACAAGCAGAGTGGTGCTTGCTAGTTGTCGCAATGCTTTCACCATGGTTAGTTCTGTTCAATCAATATGTCCATGACTGCACGGTTTTATGCATTCTTGACTATATTACCTTGAAACTTCATATTTTCCAGGTTGCCAACCTGAGTCTGTATGCTGTAGCTGGAATAGTCTTTACTACAACGAGTTCAAACACTCATGATGATATTGAAAATCAAGTATGTATAATTTTTTTTTTTTTATGTTTTGATTTGTATGGTTTCTTCTTCCTCTGAGATTACTCTGGTAAATGAGCAGTATCGCTGGATAGCATATTTATCAATAGCTGTTGGATGTTGCTTCGTGGGCATATTTCATCTTGGAACTAGAGAGCCACGGTGTGCATCTCTCTCTCTCTCTCTCTATTCGCACACACACGGTGTTAAGGGGACATGCCTCGGGGACTGTGTTCTTGGTAATTTTAGAATTCTAGGAAATTGCTGCTGCAATGTACTTTATAGCTTTTTGCAGGCTTGTATGGGAGTAAATACAGGAATGAGAATCTCAATTCAAAGGAATTACTTGGTTGATTCTAGGTTCAGTATTATTGATAAAGTAGAAAATTGTTGCAAGTCTGTGGGCATGAGTTGACTGGTAGTGTTATGTTGCATTAGTTGTCTCTTATAATTTCTGTTGTCCTGTTTTAACTTAGGTTGAAAGCCAATGCTTGTGTGGGCAACCAAGCTAGAATTTCATGGGATTACTGGTTCAAGAAAGTTTTGTACTACCAAGTTGCTCTTGTTTATGTGCTTACAAGATTAGTTGTCAATGTTTCACAGGTTAGCTTCTTATGTCCCTTTGGTTTTGGATGCTTTCTGCATGACTTGTACAAATGTTATTGACTCTGCAACTTGGACAATGTTAAATCACTTAATTTGCTTTGCGGTGCTTCTCCGTTCTTGATAATGAAAAAGGTATGTAATGAGGACGTGCTGGTAGTTCTAGCGGAGCGATCCATAAAGAGGTCTATACATTTAGGTCCTCATTTGAGATCATTCCCAGCACGATAAGCATGGAATTTTGACGTTGTCATTCAATTATTTGTGGTGCAAATTTCATTTTTTCCACTGATGATTGTTGGAGTTACTTGTGTGAGAGATATTTGTGCCACAGTGCCACTAATGCTATTCTTATGTCAATGTGTAAAAATTATCAGGCATATCTTGCTTTCTATGTCATTAATGATCTGCGGATGGTCCAGTCAGCCAAAGCTCTGGTATATTCAGAAATATTCTAGCACATCTTTACATGTGTATTTAAGAACTTTATATTTGATGATTTTTGTTTCTGGTGAAATTAGGTCCCTGCCGTTATTTATGTTTGCAGCTTCTTTGTATCCGTCATGCTACAGGTGCTGTCATCGGTCTCATACCTCTGATATTTTTTTTTTTTTTAAATTATACTTTGTGGATATCTTGCTTTAACAATTTTATTTGGAAAACCTGTAGGAGGTAGCTTGGACTGGACAACGACTGAAGGCTTACTATTCTACAGGAGGCATTCTCTGGGTTTTTGTGGCGCAGCGATATTCCTGTTACCAAGAAATATGAGTTGGTTCGTGTATGTTTTATCAATATTTATTGGCGTGGCGAATGCTCTCATGATGGTAATCATTTGCTGCTATCTTGTTATTTTGAGCTGCCATCAGTCATCTCACTTTTTCTTTTTTTTTTTTTAAAAAAAAAAAAACCTCTGTAGTCATGCTGACACTTCTACTGGATATTTTGGGCTGGTGTAGACTTTCCTGCACCTTGTATCTATTCTTCCTTTTGATTCCTTTAGGAGTTCCTTCTGCCAAATTATTTAGTTCTTCTTTTGCATTACAGGTGACTGGGATAAGCATGCAGAGTGTCTTAGTTGGTGAAGATCTAAATGGCTGTGCATTTGTGTGTGGATCCTTGAGCTTTTTGGACAAAATGGCATGTGGGCTCACTCTTTATATTCTTCAATCATATCAAAGTAAGCTAACCGCATGTTCCCACTTCATTTTGTTTACTGGGTAGGATAAATTTCTGATAGTTCTCCCTTTTTTATAAAAAAAGTTGAAAATTCTTTAGCTAGACTTCAATATCTTCATCTCAAAATCTGCAGTAGAAGCTTGAAAAATTGCAAGATTTCCACATGTTGAGGTCCTACTGAACCACTACCTGAGTAATGATGACTCTGTTATGGAAACAGTGTGAAGTTTTCTCAATTGGGTTTTATTATATGCATTTCAATGCCAAGGAAAGGTTTCTAAACATTTGAGGCCTGGATTGTGTCATTAGTTTTGAATGTTAGAGAATCTACAACATGAGTTAAACATGTATGAGGACCCTTCAGAAACTATAAAAAGCATGGAATGGCCAGGCCCCTTATAGCCCCCCATGCATTTTTCCATGATGGGATCAGTTAGATGGTCCCATGAATCTTTTTAGGACATTGATTGCATGTGGTCCTTACTTGATCTTTGTAGTGGGTGAGGTGGCTCGAACCAATAAGATTGGAGACAACTAAATGTCTAAATGATGCTTGCTTATGCATCAAGGCAGATCGTCTTATTTGAGACAGTGCTGCTGCGATTCCGTTAGTTTCCAGTGCTCTTGCTATCTCCACCATCAGATGACAAATCTGCTTTAGGTAGATTTGATCTCACTGACAAGGAATGTCAGGAACTAGGTCTCTTATTTTTAAAGTGCTCTAATCATTCCAGCAACTAGTGCTAGAAAGGCATACAAGGCAGTTGATTTGGCTCTAATTTAGAGTTAAACAGCTGTTCCCATGGCTTTTTTATTTTAATCAATTCATTCTTGTTGCCAGCTTCATAAAATTAAAGAGACTATATCATCTACATGCATTTTCTTGGGGTCAAAGTTTTCTTAAAATTGTTACAGTACATCAAGAAAAGTTGGTAACTTTAGTTCAAGATGGTATTGGGTAAACAAGGGGATATGGTATCATAAAATTAAAGCTCCTGGTGAGTCGTAGACTTGTATTATTTGAGTGCCCAATTACATAGAGATATAGGCACATGTGTCTCCTGCAAAGGTCAAATTGTAAGTAGTGAACTTACAAGAAGACTTCATCAGGGGTAGGTAGACTACAATTTTCAGAACTCAGGCATGACATTTGAGGCCAGTTGTGAACTTTAGCATAAAAGAACATAAAATCGCTTCATAACATTAAAGTGGTCTAAACATTGTCAATCGGAAATCATGTTTTTTTATAATTGTGAGAATCATCACGTGATATAAGAAAGTCCATCTCATTTGTATCCTGTATCTTTAACCATGAGGTTTTCTTCTTTTTTTCATGTTGGTCAAACAGCACCACATGCACAAAATAATCACCTGTGGCAGTGGCTAGTGAATTGGGTTAGTATTCCACAAACGCGAAGGGATGAGGTTGAACCACTTGGGGGAGTAGTGGCTTTCTTGCTTTGTGCAGATGGATTCTGTATCTCTAGCATCTCAGTGGGAGTAACGGTTGATGAGCGGGCCTCGGGTAGTGTTTAGTAACTATGGCTCAAACCAAACATGTCTTGGGGGGTAGGGGACCTTGTTGGTGATGCCCAGAGGAAGTCTGCTACTTGCCTTTTCCCTTAGAATACAAGACGTGCACAAATGAGCATTAAAGGAGCTAAGAAGTTTCGTTGGATGTGCTGGTAATTGAGGAAAGACGGAACTAGAAATAAATCTATCTGAAGAAAATGTACGTGTTTCTCTGATTGAAGACAAGGCGATAGAAGCTTGTGCAAAATGTGTTGATCATGTGGAGGGAATGCCTTATGATAGTCCCCTCTTGGGATGGATATTTAGATTGAGGAGGGTAGTAAAAGACCTACAAAGATTTGACAAGACCTTAGAGAAAGATATAGATCACTGATAGCTGAAAGAAGACTTTTGATACATTATCAATTGCATTACAAATGAATGAGAAACAACCAAAGTTCTTACCATTGCGATCCTGTTCTTAAACCATAGTTGTTGATACGCCCAATTAGATTATGCAGTCAAAACTCTGTCGCATGTGTTTGAATGCATCCTTGTATTTAGTTTTGGACGTTTTCTACCTCTTTCATTTTTATGCCAAATTCATCTAATGACATTCTAATGCAGCCAACTCAAGAAAAGCTCAGGAACACCTTGCAATGGATGTCTACGTTTCAGTATCAAGATTTGGTTTGGGACTTGTGCCAGCATTTTGCTCACTTGTAGGAGTGGCTATTACATACAGCATGAATCTCCATCCACAAAATTTGAAACATACATTGGTACCTTTATTGGAGTAAATCCCGAATCCTCAGAACCATTGTATCTCTGAAAAGAACTCTGTAGTGCAACCCAGATAAGATGGAGAAACCTCAAGTGTCAACAGCGGAGGGAAGCTACATGATCAAGGATGAGCACATTAGATTATTCAAATTTATTGCTTGCAATGGCAAGGGAATTGCTGGTGTTGTATCATGGCTATTCATAGAATTAGGTTTTCTTTTTTTTTTTTTGGTACGTATTTATAGAACTAGTTTGTATCATGGGCTAATTGTCAAATTCCACGAGAATGCCCTTTTCTTGTGGGTTATAGATGACCTTTTTTGTTTTTCAAATTCAATTATAGATCTGTTATTTTTTATATTCTATAGAGATGGTAATGTATATAGCTCTGGACCATAGGAGAGTGTATAAAGATTTTTAAGATGTAGTCTAAAATCTACAATCTTCTGTCTTTTCCCTTAATAAAGACAAATCACTTGGTTATTTGTTTCACAAATTACCCGTGTCCTCCACCTTGATCGGAATCTTCTGCATTCGAGCTAGTTTGCATGTTCTAACTGTTAAAGTTACTTTAATTAAGTTTCCTTTATTATCAGAGTTTTATTTCCTTTTTTACTTACATAAGGGTATTATTGTCATGTACAATTTATATTCAATATAAATACAACGGATGTAGAGTTTCTGTTACTACAGAAAACTACAGTCCTCTCTTTCTTTCTTTTACGTTCTCCTTCTCCTCCTTCTCTCTTCCTTCTTTCTCTCTTTCTACTTGTTATGGGTTCTTTGATCAACTTTGTGACATGGTATCAGAGCAGATCTAACTACATGATTACTTGATCCTATTGCCGGTTTGAGAGTCGCCTAGTGACCCTACTTCTTCTCTGGTGCGCAGCCACCTAAAGTTGCAATTTTTATCGATTTTCTCTTTAAGTCTCGATATGTATGAGATCAGAAGATATCAGATTCATCAGCCTTCTTGATTAAGTGGTAGATATATTTATATTGAGACTATCATCATGAGTGATATTACTACGACTCCTACTAGTGCTACTACTGCTGCTGCTATTTCTACTGGTACTGCTACTACTTCTACTGCTGCTGTTATTTCTGCTACTACTGCTGTTGCCGCCGCTATTACTTTTGCTACGGCGGCTCGCCGCCGGCACACGTTATTGCTATTGCTTCGTGCTGCTATTTCTAGTGCTCTTCGCATCGCTATTGCCGCTACTACTTTTGCTACGGTTACTCTTTCAAGCTACTACGCTATTGCCACTACTACTCGCCACTCGCTTCTACTACTATTGCCGCCACTATCGCCTCGCCGCTATTGTTGCTACTCGCTTCTACTATTGTTCGCTACTAGCAAGTCACTCTTTCTTCTTTGCTACAACTACTACTACCACATTTCTTGATATGTTTACCAAAGCACTATTTCATCATGCTTTTGTTGTTGGTTGTTCCAAGTTGAACATGGATGACCTATATGCTCCAGCTTGAGGGGGTGTTAAAATTACTTTAATTAAGTTTCCTTTATTATTAGAGTTTTATTTTCTTTTTTACTTACATAAGGTATTATTGTCATATACAATTTATATTCAATATAAATATAACGGATGTAAGGTTTCTGTTACTACAGAAAACTACAGTCCTCTCTTTCTTTCTTTTACGTTCTCCTTCTCCTCCTCCTCTCTTCCTTCTTTCTCTCTTTCTACTTGCTGTGGTTCTTTGATCAACTTTGTGACACTGACCAAAAGGAAAAACTAGTTTGCCTGTATGCCTCTTTCTGTTCACCATGGGGGGTGTTCGCATGTTCCCTCTCCGGCTTCCTTTAACTTTCAAGTTCGGGAAGCAATATATCTAAGCCAAGAAAACGTCTATAAAAACCAGTTTCTTGAAGACTGACAACGGTTCCAATGGTGGATATTTATATCGTGCGAGCTTACCCCGGGCACGGGGAACCCTCGATGACGAGCAGATTCTGGGCATTGCAACAGGTGCCAAAAGCAGCACCATGGGATATTGCAAGTTAACTTCTTTAGCGCTATGAGCGTTATATGAACCATCGGACCTTCCTTTGTGGGTAGGGTGGTTGCAGGAAATGGCGCTGAACAGATGCAAATGGCGATGTATTAAATTCTATGCTCGACCAATTTATTCTGAAATTACAGCAGCTTGCTTTCTCATGGCACTTATGCAGTCTTACATTTTATAACTGGTTCTTCTGTTAATCTCGCACTGAGTACTTATTTTTCCTCGAACTGTCACGTTACAACACATAAATCAGTGAACAACTTAGATCGAAACTTTGACAAATGCACGACATGATTATATTGCTCTGAGAAAGCAACTAGATAGTCAGGTATGAGTGCCAAGGGTATACTCAGAGACTACTCCCGACAAACCACCTCAATACAGACATGCAACAATGATGAACAAGAGCCCCCCGTAAAAAAGACCGGGCCAGGCTCTGTTCTCTATTGGGACTCTCTGGGAAGCCGTCAAAGCCTGCTCATGATCCAAAATCTCTGTACAGACCCCTCTACAATCTACTCGAAAATTGTCAATCTAGCTCACTTAACACACCAGAAGGAAAGATCTTGCCGAGGGTGACACCAATGTCTCAACACAAGTGCACGCCATTGCAAACCTTGTAAACGCCATACAAGCCATTATTAGTCTTGCCATTCGGGTATACTTTACTTGGCAAGTGACCGTTGATGTGATAAGTAGGTGAGACCTTTTCCTGGCCACCGCAGTGTTGTGGAACGACTTCCAACTCTCTACACGATGCCGCCACAAACCCTATATTTGAAATAACGGAGTATTATTTGCATATTTCATATACTTGAGTGACGCATAAGCACAACCCAGAACATAAATTTGCATTTCTTTCCACTTCTCTACTCTTCAGAATTTGAGCCAACTAGAGCCCTTCTCATTTTGCATATTGAGGTAATCTCACCCCCTACTTGTCATTGACAATCTTAACCATCTAAAAACCCTAATTTTCAGAAAAGGTAACTAGTTTCATAATCAAACTGTTCCTTTGCAGGCGTAGAAGATAGACATTTGAATAGTATGTTTCTAAGATAGGGATTAGGATAGTATGTTTCACTTGAATTCAACAAAAGATCCACCCAACAAAAACGGCAATGAAAGAAAATCAAGTTTGAGTGATCATTTTGTAGTAGGAAGAGGAATACCCAAAAATAAAGGTGAAGGGTTCCCAGGCCTCGATTTGAATTCAGGATGAAATTGAACTCCAACAAAATATGGATGGCCAGGCAGTTCAACAATCTGTAGCATCACCAAAAAATTGAGTCAGCTATGGTAAAGACATTTGAACACGGCTGATTATTCCGCAACAGTAATTACCTCCATCCGCCGACCGGTTTCATCCTTGCCAGGGAAAGAAAGGCCACGACTCTCAAGTTGAGCGACCATGTCAGGATTTACCTGCAGGAGAATCAAAGTTACCTTTTGCCAGAAAAACTTCTGAAGGTAAAGCACATGTTTCCTCATGACCCACCTCATATCTATGACGATGTCTCTCATCGATATATCTTGGATTCCCATATCTACAAAAGATACAGCAGATACATTAGCCGATTATCAGAGCAACCACCAAATTAACTCCCCACACACTCCCCCAACCTCTCACACATGCTCCTGGACATCTATAGACAAATTTCTTGGAACATACTCTTTAACACTCCCCAGCAAAATCATGCAGAAGCATGCGCCTTCGCAAAATATTGCTTTATATCTAACAGGTTATGTCTAAGAAGAATGTTATTTCTATTGTTGACACGTACAGTTTCGCAGACACAGATTCCAATGACTGAAAATATGTCCTCCTAGATCCAAGACGCATGGTTCCTCCCATGTGGGTTTTAGAGCCCTGTAAGATGTTACATCGTAAGGATCCATACTGACAAGAAAAGGAAGCCTCTCAAAAGTTCAAATTTCAACCGAATAGCACAATTGTATAACCTCAGGCATGAATATCACGCAGGGATTCCTGGTATTAGGATCAAATTCAGTACTATTAGCATCCTGCAAACCAAGAACAGTTCGTGCGAATTCAATAACAGCAATCTGCATTCCCAGACAAATCCCAAGGTAAGGGACTCTCTTTTCTCGGGCATATTTTGCAGCAAGAATCTTCCCTTGCACTCCTCTGTCACCAAAACCTCCAGGAACTAGAACACCATTTGCACCCTGAAGAAAAATTACAGTGACAAGTCAGAAGTGGCCAAAACGAAAGGGGGATCGAAGTACGGAATGCATTAGTAGATACATTCCAGGACCATCAAAACCTGGGACAAACCAACCTTCAAATTTTTCCATGCAGCCTTGTAAGCTTCTGGGTTCTGCAATTAGTGTCATTCAACTGGTTAACAAAAGAAAAGACAAAGGCACAAAAGAAAGACCAGAACTAAGAGATAACCTCTTTAGCTGTCACATGTTCAAGGTCGCAAGCTGGAACCCAGTCCAGAACAAGTTTTTTATGGCAACAAACAGAAGCATGCAAGAGGGCCTGCAAAAAGCACATTATATACTTAGGGTAATGGGACATTGGTTCTCAAAAGAACTATAGAATAGAACAGCTAGAAGGTTTTTAAACCTTGATTCTTAAGCAAAAGAATCACATGAATGAAAGCAAAACGAAGTTTATGCACAACACCACCACCACCACCACCACCACAGCAACAAAAAGTAGAAAAAGAAGACTCAACCAGTTTGTGAAATCATTTTAAGCACATATTGCCGCAGGAAACTGGGCAAGGTAATATTTCTGAATGCCACACTCACATTATACAAGTCAAAGAAGACCTTGTAAGAATTTTTTCAATTGAAAAAGAAGGCTAGTGCTGACAAAAGGCACAAATCTCTATACACTGAGTTTAATTTCAAGTTAAAAATAAACTAGTACGCACCTCTGGTTACCCTTTTAGAAACCAAAAAATAGTAGTACATGTTCTAAGATCTTGAACTTAGACAAGAAAGATTAACCAGGATGTTAGGCAACGAATGTTTCTGGACCTCGGGTAAATGTCAGCGGCTGACTACTGTATCAATTAAATCAACTGAAAAGTCACATGAAATTATGTTATGCTGTCCAGTATAATTGATAGATCTCAATCTAATTGGCTTGTGGGAGGCTCATGAGGTCATGGAACATAAAATCCATTAGAAATGTAAATAAATCAATAGCATGACACAAGCAAAATCCTCATACATAACTATTTTATAAGTACAGTAGCAGCAGTGAAATCCTAGAAACTTAAATTAAACATCAGAAAGAGCCAACACACCTTAACTACAGAAAGATACGAATCGGAGTGGTCTGTGTATTTCCCAACCACAGCAATTTTGACCTGCAGATTAGTTTATATGATAGGATAAGAATGTTTTAAAAGTTGAACAATGAAAGGAGATCGAACATAGTAAAATCGCTCATAACCCACAGGTTCACGCAATTCGTCACAAAGTTCGGCTCTAGAACTCCACTGTTCTAAAACAGGTTCCCGATCCACACTGCACAAAAGAGGTTTTTATCATTTTACACTGCAACAGAGTCAATACATAAGTAGATCAACATGGAAAATTGGCAGTGAGGGATAAGACAAGGTGACAAACCTTAGGTTCAGCGCTTTCAAGATTGCCTCGTGAGCCTTCTGATCCTATTCAAATACAAAAACACATTATTTTCATTGTAACCAGTTTCTTGAATAACCTAATATTTAACATCGTATACAAAAAGGTAGAACACATACTTTTAGAAGTAAAGGGATGTGCCAGATGTTTGATACGTCGTGAACAGTGACGATGTTTTCAACCTGGAGAACAAGAATGAAGTAATTTAGTACCGGAAGAAACCACATCAGCGAACTTATGTAATTTACAAAGAGTGAATCCTCTCCAGATATTTGAGGAGTATGCAGGCTCAAATTTTCCTTCATACCGGAACATGGCAAAATTGTGAGAGTTTGGCCTTTATATTCTCATCAAGTGCCTGCATAAGACATACACGCCTGTCAAGTGGATCCGGCAAACATGATCCACACACACACACACACACACACACACACACACACACACACACACACAGAAAGAGAGAGAGAGAGACCATCGTACTGCGACAAGCTAAGATGTTGGGCGTCAACCCTAGGGCTCTTAGTCCTCTCACGCTATGCTGGGTGGGCTTTGTTTTCTGAAAATGAATGAAAGTTCAGTTAAGGCTGCCAGACCTTATCAGCGTTTTTTTTATGTTTCCCCAAGAAAGAAAGAAGAACAAAGAGGGAGTTTCTTGAGTCATTACCGGTTCACCCACAACATTTAAAACTGGCACAAGACTGACATGAATCAGGCAAAAGTTTCCAACACCTAAATGAGGAGAACCAACCAGTCATTCCATCAACATAAAATCCAGGATCCAAGAAAAGGAAGAAGAAGAAAATATGTAGCCGCAGAAAATGTCCTTACCGACACGATATGAAAATTGTCCGAGAGCCTCGATAAATGGCATAGACTCAATATCTCCTGCATTTGATAGTCCGGTACAATGTCAACTTTTCTTTAACTAATAAAGAGAATGCTAATGCTGGTCTGATGAATGTAACGCTACCGACCTATGGTTCCACCCAATTCAATGACACATACATCAGCTGGACCTTCCTTTCCGTCAACGGGGATCACTGCCACACGCTGAATCCACTCTTGAATGGCATCTGTAATATGAGGCACGACCTACATTCCAAAAAATACAAGTGTAAGAAATAGAAGCAGCACGCACAAGGCTTCTTTCGAGGTCCTATGACTGAAAAACAGTAGCAAACAACCTGAACAGTCTTCCCCAGATAATCTCCCCTTCTCTCTCTGTCAATTACTGTCTGCCGTGCATCAAAGGGGGGAAAAAAAAGGTCTTGAGTAACTGGGCGTCATAATGGGTAATTGATTGTAAGAAGTTCTAGCAGAAATTGCGAAGTAGCTGGAATATAAGCATCCGTATGCACTTGCCTGGTAAATTTTCCCGGTGGTGATATTATTGTCACGGGTCAACTTGATATTCAGAAACCTCTCATAATTTCCAAGGTCCAGGTCCACCTTTGAAAACCAAAACAGATAAAAGCAGAGAATCATTTCAGCTATGACCAACCTGAATCAATCCTGTTTATTTTTAGTACGGATTTTTAAATTCTTGGTCTGTAGTTTTTCCCCTTACTGTGCTGCTGAAAGATCACTTGAAAGTCACAGAAAACTGGTGGAATCCTTTTATGTTTTTCCCCCTCCAAGTGGAAAACATGTGATTGGAGACTCACAATTCATGCATCAGGAGAGAAAGGAAATTCCTCCTAGCCCAGTTATTAATTATAGCATGATCTCTTTTTGATAGCAGATTGCTGAAAAAATTTCATTCCTACCTCGCCACCATCATCCAAGACAAAAACTTCTCCATGCTCGAAAGGGGACATAGTCCCAGCATCAGTATTGAGGTATGGATCTGCATGAAAAAGGCACTATTCAGCTGCTGCAGTGATGCCAGTAAAACAAACAAGAAGAAGAGGTGATGAGAGGTGATTTGAAGGAGTCATCAACCTCTCCAAGCCAAATATTTCATTATAGGAGGTGCAATTCAAAAAGCACAGGGACCACCTCCGAATTCTAAAGCCCATATCTTTCTGGAGTTTTCAAGGAAAAAAAAAAAAAATCCTCCTTTGAGAAAACGCTCAGAAAAGTTGTAAAAGCAGCCAAAATTGAAGCTGACACTCCGAGTCATTCAAAAATGAATGCAAATGCTCGAACTTGAACGTTCACAAAGGAAATGACCAGGAGATCTAACGCGAACTCAACTCGCCAGACGAGTTTCGAAGCATCTGCAAGAGGGAAGGAGGGGATATGATTTCGATACCAATCTTAATGGAAGTGACACGAAGTCCGCAGGCCTGGAGAAGCACGCCGATACTGCTGGCGGTCACGCCTTTCCCGAGACCGCTCACCACTCCTCCAGTGACCAGCACGTACTTCATCTCTTCCTTGTCTCTCTATCTCTATCTCTACACCAACAACACAAACGTTTGTCAGAGAGGCGAGGCCCCAAAAACAAGGACCACCCCTTCTCTCCTTACTTGCATCTCTCTTCCTTCATGCTGGTCAGCCAGCTACAGGCCGTGTAATGAGAGGAGAGAGGGAGCTCAAAAGCTTAACGAAGGTTTGCGGAAGGAAACCTTTTAAGTTCAGTTCCGGAGACGAAAGCTCCGAGCTTGACACCCGGAAAGGCTTTCCCACCACCAAATATATCCGTCTCTCTGTCTCTTTCTGTCTCTCTGTTTCTCTGTTTCTGGGCTGTTATCACAGTGTGCCGAAGACGTTGGGAAGGTTGGAGAAAAAGCAGGGAAAGGAAGGGAAAAGGAAGGGAAGGGAAGGGAAGGGGAGTGGGTCAAGCTCTGCGAGACCAAAGGAGCGTGCAGAAGGGTGGAGAGGTCAAATCAAATCAAATATCAAGAACACCAAAACAGAAACGCTTTTGTGTTACACGCCTGAGGAAGGGAGGGAGGGAGGAAGGGAAGGAAGGATGGAGGGGGAAAGATGAAAGGGATGTATGATGCCCCTGTGCTCTTCTGGTTTCTAAGGATGATGGAGGCCGCTGCTCTGCTTCCTCCTCTTCTCCCTTGGCGGCTTTTTATATGCAAACATGGCTTTCGTCATCCCTTAATCCAAAGATCTTTGCCAGTCCATTTTCTATCAAAACATTAACTTTTTTTATCTTTTAAGGGGTTTTCCCTCCCTTGCTTTTCCACGCTTGAACGAATAAGAGATATGGTATTCTATTTATTGATGGGATTAAAACCTATGCCCCACTTTTAGCCTGCGGATCCCTCTCTCTCCCCTCGTCGTTTACCAACTGCAGGCCTGTGACTCTGCAGAGCGAGCATCAGCTCCGGTGACCTCACCTCGCACACCCCACTCCCTCTCTCTCTCCCTCCCTCCATATTACCACCATCCATCTGACCTCTTCACTACGTTAATTATTCGCCACAGAATGTTCAATTTAAATGGTAATTACTCAACGTCATTAATTACGCAGAAACTCAAGAATGATGGGTCCGTCACTGAGATCATAGAAATCAAAACTTTCCCGCGTCCTTCAGACAACAGAAGGCAAAGAAAGACAACAGAAGGCGAAGAAGAATTATTCCACTCAAAATGCACGATGTCTTGGTTAGTCATTCAAATAATTGGGTTCACAAAAGTTTTCCTCTTAAATTCCATGATGCGCACCTTGTTCCCAAAGTTCCCTCTCAAACCTCCAGCATAGTAGCGACCCACCCTCAGAAGGAGGACCAATAGTCCGGCCTCGCGGTAACTTCCTCGTACTTTACATTCCCTTCCAAAAAAATTCCAAGTAGCTGACCTTAATTTTCTAACGCAAAACATGTTCTTTATCTCTTTTTTCTCATGTTCTCAGCTTTTTTGAGACGTGTCCACGGGTTTGACCCGAAAAAAACGACGGAGAAAAGTGAGCATGGTAGAATTTGGAGGTATGAACGTGTCTTTTGATCATACCTAACCCAAAGTTTCCGACATAGAATCTGCTGAATTCCCCACCTTTATTTTGGGTGGGGATTTTGAGAGGTGAGAATTTCGAAAAATGGGCAAAATCAGAGACATCTGCCAAAATCGCAGTGCACCGAGAACCATGGTGCCGTTGTGCCGTTGTCTAACGAGGAAGGAAGGGATATTCGTGACGACAAAATCCAAAATCAAAGATAACGCTCTTCGCACTTACCGAAAGCGCAAGTGAGATGGGAAAAAGGGGTGAGAAAACGAAGAAAGAGGACGTGGAAAATGTGGTCAAAGCCCGTGAGAAAAAGACATGGCGTTTCGGATAAAGATAAATTCCTCCCCCCACCCCAACCAAAAAAAAAGGAGAAAGTGGTGGGAGCGGAGGGGGAGGGATAATCCTATTATTTTCGAGAAGGGAGAAAGAAGAGTGGGGGGTTGGAACCAACCGAAAAGAGTCGGCCAAGGAGAATCCTTTTATGTCAAGGAAACGAACTAACGACCACCCAACAACGACGAATCCCTCTCGCTCTCCATCTCTCGATCTCCCCCCCGCCCCTCCTCCTCCTCCATCCAGCGTTTTCAAAAAGGTGTCCCCCTTTCCCATTGTCCCCCTCTTCCTTTTTTCTCTCTTTTAGACCCCTTCTCAGCAAAAGTCTTCATTCTGTGTTCTTTCCCACCAACCGTTCAAAATTCCACCAAGGTCAAGTCGTCCATCCGCTCCCACCGACCTTTGTGTCGGGAGTCCGCAGTCAGAATCCGATACTCTTGAAATTACCGAGAGAAAATTCAAGTTCAAGCAGGTTAACATATTTCATTTAAACCCACCAGCATATATTAATCATTTAACAGCACACCAATTTACCGATCGATATGAAATTTTCCTAACATAACTCACACATGTATCCTAATACGCAACAGAAATCCGATACTTTAAAATTACTAAGAGAGAGATCAAGTCCCGTCAATATATCTAATTTGATCAACTTTTAACTCAAAAGTCTAAATTAATGAGTTATGAGTCAATTTGAATATTGTTTAACACCACACAAATTGTTCGACATGAGATTTTTATGTTACAGCTTGCATTTGCTTGCACTTGCTTGCACTTGTATCTTGACACTTGACCCTCCATGTCAAGTAAAATCTTCCTTCCTCATCATTGTTCATCTCCAGGTTCAATGTTTGCGTGCATGATGGGTACATGCTAGAATATAACCGGTCGGCTGGCCAAAGATTTCCCTCCGGCCGACATGCAAGAGCAGTGTAGCAGAAGACGACGTGTCAATGAGTATGCTCGTGGAGTACGTAGCGGGTTTCCGGGCGATACGTGCAGTTGGGGAAAAGGGGGGCGGGGTCCGGTCGTGAGGTTACGCGAGATGCTGATGGGGACGAGAGAGTTTAAAGGTCGGAGGAAGGACGGGGGGTAAAGAGCCCCACAAGAGATCATCGATAATTGATCCTCCCGATCCTCTCTCCCAATGGTCGGTACAATGATCATTTCCTTTGGCCACGCAATAAAGAAAAGGTGCTGGAGCCAGCCATCGATTACCCCTCCATTCGTGAGTACCACTCATGCCGCGCCCCCGGGGCCATCATACCGAAAATCAAATCAAAGGGGACCGACGCAAGCATATCCTCCTCTCCCATCGCGACGCAGCTTCCCAATTAATCCGCCATAACCCAATCCATGGTCGACAAAATTAAGTAATACACGTTGCACCAAGAAAACTTAGCCATGCATGCGGACTGGCGTCGACATTGTAATTATAGCAAACGGACAGGATCTGTAGAAGCACGTTCCTTACAGTTGATGGTACTTGCCAAGAAGTGAGCTGGGCAGGTTTTACTTGCGAAGACTTAACCATATCCATCATCATCTTGGAAGAAAAGAAAAAGGAAAAAGGAAACGTGCAGCGAGTGTAGATAGGACCTATAAAAATATGACGCACGAAAGAGAGAGTAGGACTTTTTGTGTAGATTACAAAAGCATAACATAGTATAATCAGAGGGTTCATCGAATTGAATGGTGACAAGTGTTGCGGAGGGCCTATCGACAAGGCAGGTTCCATGTTTTAATCGTCGCTCGTCAGCGAGGGAGCACGTCTTCGAGGACGATGGATGGTCTTTCTCCCACTTTATCCGAATCGAAAATGGCTGGCTCAAACGCACGTGGCGCCACGCAAGCAGCAGATCCCCAGGACATCCGATGGTCTTCGGCTTCGAAATCTGGACGTACGTAGAAAATCAACAGGTGGCCGGTTGTTAGGGGGATCGTATCATTTTCCCAAGTTGGAGAACAAGGACTCGGTCTGAAGGCGACAAACGGAAAGCACCGGCCTAGAGTTGCTTAAATGTATTGGCACGTCTTGGTTGGACTCGAGTGAAGAAGTTCTTCGACACTTTGAAAATGTAGTATTTCGTGCTTTTGATTTTCGTACGTTGAGATGGATTGGTTTGGAGGGTTTTTCCTTCTTACTGTTTCCTCGTTTTGTGAACCGCCTCGAAAAGCGAAGTTGCAGCGCTTCTCGGATGGACTCGGGGGTCTATTGCTACCTCCACACCCATTTCTTATCTCTTTTGTCAGGAATATGTCTCGCGCTTCACCCGAGCTTAACTCCATGAAGATAATATAATCCAAAATAGGTATCCTAATTTAAACAAGTCTTTCGCTTGGGAATTCTTTTGCGTGCGTGTATACAAATTTGATAGGGTGGATTTTGATTTCTAGAAGATGAAAGAAATATGCACATCTCCTTAATTGGAAAGAAGTTGGAATCAATGAAGAAAGCTAATTGAATTTGGAAAAATGTTTACGTAACTGTTCTTAATTTACTGTGAGAATAACAATATATACTTTAGATTACAAAAAATATAAAATAAATAAATATAAATTATTGTGGGGTCGTCTCTTTTAAAATTTTACGGCTCATAATATGCCGTTATTCTAATAATAACCTAGAAGCTATCACGCTACTAATGTCCTTGAATTTGTTAAATGAACATATGTTAGGTCTTGTTCAATTGACATTGGCTCAGAATATCCATATAAAATAGTGAAAGAGAATATCACCATGGCCGATGAATGCTTTGTCGAACATGTACGAAAAGCCATTTAGTTGAGATTGTCTTTCACGATGAGGTACGTGCTTGTCTTTCACAATGAGGTACATGCTTTGATTCTATTATCTTCATTGCCTAATAATTAGAATACCATCATTACTATAGTAAATAATTCCTCCGAGTCAAGAATCTTGGCATTTGATGAGATTTGCAATTTTATTCTAAGTGATGACATCTGTATAAGAAAATTTGACGAACTTATTCTCGCTACTTGGGTAGATGAAGATAGATGATGAATTAGTGCCCATGTTAGCAAGAGTAGTACAAACTGGAATAGACATAGTCAATCTATGACTAGTAGCGTTTTATGACCGGTAGCGTCGTCCGTAGAAATTGTGGCAAGTGACATCTAGGGTTTAGTTAGATGACATCTAGGGTCGTGATACTCATGTCATGTCCCTCGCTGAGGATTCGTCTTACTTTCCTCCTGCGTCAAACTCAAGCATACGATGGCTAATCCGAGCAACATACGGAAGCCCTAACTCGTGTTCGTGGTTGCATGTCTACTCAAAGATGAATGAACGAACGGTCTGGCATACGCATGAACTAGGTTTAAGGGCAAGGTGGGCAGCAACCAAAAAACTCACGCTCGCTATTTATCTCGAAAAATGTATTTACATAAGGAGATTCCCAAGACAAAATTTTGATTGCAATTGTCGTCAAAAGGCGGCAAGGACGACGGCCAGCAGCCGACCCCAAGTCCATCATTGTGATGACAAGGCACGCCAAGAAAAACATCGTGAATACGCGGATGCACCGCGACTCCCACTTATTATATCATCACGACTGCAGACGAAGCCTGACCTTTTCCTCCATCAATGTCTTTTTCCCGCCGAACAAACCGCCACAAAATACGAAGGAGAAAGGAAACAACATCGTGGGTTTAAAGAAAGGACGGAGGTCCGGCAGTGCGGTCGGCTGAGACACAGTGAAGTGACCCGTGAGCAATGTTGGGGATGTCGCACGTTGTATCGATTTTCTCCTCCCGCCCTTTCATTTATGATTTTTGTTCTGTGGTGCCCGTAAAATTGTGTCTCGGGATCTCGTGGGTCAGCCCGTGACTGGCGGTTGGTAGTTTGAAACAGAGATTAGATTTATACGCCTTGAAAATTGTCATGCCAAGAAGCTAAAATATACAAATAGAAATTATTTCGTGGACGACAATTGGCGTAAAGAGCGTGAAATTCGCATCGATACCACGCGGTGATCTACGCAATGTGCGGGATACCTTTTGAGAATATCTTATTTCAACGTCATAGAAAAAAATTAACCAACAATATCAAGTGTTTTAGAAAGATGGTTGTACTTGTAAGTTCGTTCAATTCATATAGATTAGGCAATTTAGGTATGTTCCCTAGATAGTGGAGAGATAGATTTCGAGGGAGCATTCATTTACAACGAGAAAGGGTGATGAAAAACCTTCTCCACTTGCTTGGATGGCGTCTAGGTGACCACTCACTTTGAGAGGGATACTGTAAAAACAGTTCTTGAACGGGGAGATGATGACGTCCATAACTATTTGATGTGGGATATTGTAATGATATGTATTGATAGTCTAGATCTCCTTTTCGATATGTGGAACTCTAAATGCTTCCCCCTTTTTTTGACTTTTTTGTCTATGTCCCATTAAATTCTCAAGACACAAAGCCACCACTTGAAATGACGGATAATCGATTGAAAGGGGATCCATTCCCTACAAATACGCAGCATCGCTATGATTGTGTTACATTGCCAGCAAATAAGAATTGTTCACGTGTATGGTCCAATTAATTATTCTGTGAACAGACCATGTGCACGATACTAGAAAAAATTACCAAACAAATTATAGGCTTAATATATTTGTGTCAATTTAATTATAAATCCTTTAAATTATTCAATTTAATTTATTGAGAATATCCCATCCAATCATGATATCTCTATTAGGATTTGAGGATTCAATAACATTGATGACTGATACTTTTTCAGCGCATAACTTCCTATAGAGTCCATAGACCTTCTCTTTAAATTAAATCATAAACCTTTTTTTGTCAAAAATCATAAACCCTTTAACTATACCAATTTAGTCATAATATGGGCATTGCTATGATTGTGTTACATTGCCAGCAAGTAAGAATTGTTCACGTGTATGGTCTGACTATTATTTTGTGAGCAGATCATGTGCACGATAACAGAAAAAATTACCAAAAATATTATAGGCTTGATGCATTTGTGTTAATTCAATTATGAACCTTTCAAATTATCAAAATTAGCCGGTTGAGAATATCCCATCCAATTATGATATCTTCATTGGGATATGAGGATTCAATGACATTGATGGCCTATACTTTTTCAGCATGGATCTTCCTCTAAAGTCCATAGACCTACTTCTTAAACTAAATCATAAACCTTTTTCTTTTTCTTTTTGGTTAGAAATCATAAAACCTTTAATTGTACAAATTTAGTCATAACCTTTTGATGATTTGTCAATTAATCATTCCAGCAAATTTTGATTGAAAATAACTCACGTGACTGTCTAGTAAGTGTTGGCTATCTTACACTACCCAGTTGATAGCGTAGGACGGTTGACACTAACATAAATAATTTTTAAAATATTTGATCATTCTTCGAAATTATGTACATTAGTGATTTCAGCCAAAATTGGCCGGATGACTAAATTAACAAATCCACAAAAGGCATAGGACGAATTAGCAAATCATCAAAAGTTATCAGACTAAATTGGCACAATTAAAAATGTACGTGACTAAATTGTTAAATCGTTATACCAAATTGAAAGGTTTGTAATTGAATTGGCACATGCATAATAAGTTTATGACTTTTTTAGTAATTTTTCCCATGATGCTCATTTAATTCTAAGCACTACCAAGTGCAAATAATCCTATATTAGGTCCTTAACCCCATCTTTTGAGAATTTGTTCAAAAATTTTGATTTCTAATGAAGATATGATAGTATTTTATAATTTGTCGATGTTTTGATGCGTGATGACGATTACTCTCTTTAAAATATTATTTGCCCCAACTATTATTATTGCTAAGTTTAAAACAAATATACCTCTAGATTACACCAAAATCATAGACAAGCAATTATTCGATTTCCTTTTTAGAATTTCACTTTGAATATATTGCCAGACTCGTGCGAGAAAAGAAAAGAAAAGAAAGAGGATCGTGAATAAGAGAAAGTTGTTATGAATAATGTGTAATTTGATCCTATTTATAAACAACTAAACAACGCATTTCTTGGAAATTGGCACCTTATCAAAATCATCACTATGTTTTTATGATTAACCATCATTTCTCTTCGCGTCAATAATTGCTTCTCTTCATGTCCAATTCAATCTCTTCTCTTAATTTACAGATTAAAAACTAATTCGAGATTTATGATTACCAATGGAGGTGCTCCTCCTATACAGTACCCAAAAGCAATGCACTACCAAGTGCATGTGATTGTTGTCCTGGAAAGTATGATTAAAATAATTTGCCTCAATATGAAAAAATAGAGCAAGAAATTAAAGTTTCGTTAGAAATCTTAGTAATATATGTTTTTTTAGGGCTAATATCATGAAAATTCTTAAACTGGTACATTTATAATAAAATTGCTTAAAACTAATATTTTAGGTTACACCAAAAGCCTAAAACTCGTACACTTGCAATAAATTTATCACAAACTAACTTATATAGCTATAACAAATTCACCCCAAATTAATGTGGATTTTTTACGTGGATTTATCATGTAAGTTGATGTTATTGCCAACTTAGCAATTTCATTATAAAATTTGACTGAAATCAATAGAGGGTAAATATGTTACAAGAATATCGATTTTAAGTTTTGGTCAAAATTAATTTAAAATAAATTTATCATCAACCTATTAATTTAGGATTTAATTTATGTCGGATAAATTTATTATAAATGTATTAATTTATATTTTTAAAAAATTAATCTATTATTTTATATGTAGAAGAGCGACTACTTTTTTAGCAAAAGGGACTCGTTCCTCACGTACCCAAACAGTAGGTCGATTTTAAAAAGGAAGAAATTTCCTCCCATCGATTCCGATACAAAGTGAAATCAAAGAAAATGATAGCCCTACTTTTTTATATTATCAGAAAAATCGTAGGAAGAAGTGGGGCCCGGGAGGGATGGGGATCTATCTTAGGACGAGAAGGCAGTTGAGTGAGGAGGTGGGTGGTTGTCTCGAGGCAAACAGAAGCGACGAGATCCACGGTTATTGTCGGTTCTGGACAGTTTTGCCACGTTACTCCCCACGTGCCCACTCCTACCTCGTCCTCTAGTTCGTTACTGTGGGCCCCCACCCCGACGGTTGAATCTTCCAACCTCCGCTTTTTCCACCCCTCTCGCCCCCCTTGCCGACGACTCCCCACGCGTATCTGCCCGTGTATTCCCCATCGCTCCTCGTGCGACAACGTCAACCGTAGTTCTCGATGTCTCACCCTTCGTTGGACATCCAACGCTTCTTCCGGACAGCATGTGTCGATTCCCTAGGCGATCGGAATAGCTGAGTATTTTTCTAAAGTGGAGACGTGCCGGTTTGCACTAATGAAGTACGTAGGCTTTTTTGAGAGAACAAACCACCATTTGATGGATGCTATTATTTTTCTCTTAAAAGCTTTCCGACCCACTTAACCTTATGCGGCCAAGGATTTCATCATCGTCGAGACATGCTTCGTTTTAAGATTTGCGCAGCATCGGAGATCGAATCTTTATAGTCTCTCGTGACTCCACGAACCGAGGTGGACGTACAGCTTTTTCTGTCCCGGAGGGAGCAAATCACTCGCTCCCCCATCTCGCATTGGCCACACGTGAAGAAGGTAAAGCAGAGGGGGGGGGGGGGGGGCTCATGAATGCTGCTTCCGCAATTCGAAGACGAGCCCCACTTCACCTCTTTCCCCGGTAGTTGCGCATGCAATTTCGTAGTAGGGTTGACTGGTTCTTTAATGATGCTGTCAGAGGGGCTTATTTTCCCCAACAAAAAATCCTCGCAACGTGGGGATTGCCCCCACCTTTTCTATCAAACGTTTTCAATTCGGCTTACGAACATTAAACATCGGGCGAAATGATGCATCTAACTCGTCCGGAACTTGGAAAAGGGGCATTATTATCTAAGCGCGAAACCATCTGGGACAGCGCTCCCTCCCCAGGGGCTTGAAATATAAAAGAAACCGCGCATGTGGGGCGCGGGAACGCGCCAAAAGCTGGGGATTCCCCAGAGATTTTCTTTTGGTTGATTAGTCAACCTCCGTCACATGACCCAGCCCCTCCCCCGACGACCTCCTGTCGCTTTCCCTTCTCCTTTGCGTCCCCTTCGGTCAAGTTCATAGCTACTGACACTACGCCTAGCGCCATTAATTCCTAGACTCTCTTAACCACCAAAAGATTCTTGTGAAGACGAAAGATGGAGCCTGCAGATCCAGCAGGCCGTGCTGCCGTTTTTCGATAACCTTGCTATTTCCCCCCGAAGGTCGGTCGGGGAAGAGTGGTCGAGCCATTTCGGGCGCGGCGTAAAAGAGGTCGCGCCAACGAGCGGTTTCTTGGACGCTCGCAGCCTGCCCTATTTTTTTAATTGAAAGGGAACAGTTAAAGCGGTTACGAGGGAGGTGGTGGTAGTTGCAGGTGGTGGAGGTTGATAGAAAGATAGAGAGAGAGAGAGAGAGAGAGAGAGATTGATAAACTAGGGGCCAAAATCTGGTGGTCCAAACGCGGGGAGACGAGAGTGGTGCGCCGGTGTTCCCGTTCACACGCCGCTCTAGAAGCGACTCCACTTACTGTTCAGGCAACTTCTCGACGTAATATAGGGGTTTGACTGTCGGAAGCGTCTGTCGAAAGGACAGATTTTGTGTAGGCAAACGCGTAATTGGGGCTCGGCTCCTTGTCGTAAAGCACTAAAAGCAAAGACGAACGCCATAAAAAAACACGAAAACAACGACCGATCTTGCCCGCCACCCGTTGGTTACGGGCGAGTACCGGCCATTCAGGGGTTTATCCGAGCCTTGCACTTTATCATCTTCTTCTCCTTCTTTGATTTGACCGACCTAACCAGCTACCGCACCAAGACTTGTGATTCCACTTTTCTTTCTCCAGTTTATGTTATGTCAAAGTTGTGTTCCTTGTTTTTGTAAGAGCTTCACGTTTCGTTCCTGGATTTGTATAATCATGAGCCACTTCCTACTGGTCATAATCATGCTTAATATTGCTGCAGTTAGGTCAAGGACTTGGCGTGGGTCATTATGAACTCCACATGCAAATGAGACTACAGATGTCTACTTCAACAGTCAAATGTCCTCCATTTACAATTTTCGAATCTTGAGTAGTATGGCATCTTTTTACTGAATGCATGTTTGTTAATTACCCACTTAGTCAATATAAGAAAGTCAGGTTTCCATCTCCCATGCCTTTGTCCCCATCTGCTGTGCCCATCAAACCATCTCAATCACTTATCTAAAATTCCCATATCTTTATTTATTTATTTATTATTGAATGTAATGAGTCTAGATAAGAACCTCTCTTCTCTATCCAAATTCACGCCGAAGATATTGAAATTTATCACAAAGATTCCGAGGACTCTTCTAACCAAATAAAAAAAGTGTGGAATTATCGTTGAAGTTTCTTCTTATTTTCTATAAAGCCCAAGAAATTCTACCTACCTTCCACATTATACATTAAGCTCACTTGCATTATTAAAAAGTTGCCTTCAAAACTTTATGTTCGCGCCCCCACCCCCTTCTCTTCTCTAAAATGAGATATCGCAAAAATCCCATTTTTAGTTGAGTTCGAATAGAAGATGGGTATAAGAAGTGGTGACAAGCCACTCTTTCGTTCATCAAATTTAACCCAGTATAGGTATTACCAATTCCATAGTTCAAACTTAATCCGCACAGCACTACTCCTATGCTATTTGTTGCTTAAAAAAAAAAAAAACTTATAAATTCAATTTCTCGTCAAATTCAAAATATTATTTTAACTTTAAAATCATGAAAAAGATAAATATGGTTCTACGTAGCGATATGTGCACATTTCAAAAGATTTGAAATATCTTGCGCTGATGAAGGTCAAATTTGTGAGGGCTTTGCAATGTGAAGAATGTAACAATGTCAAAAGTAAAGATAGGCGTGAAAGATGACTAAGGATCCTTTCGCCTATTGAATAATCTAACTTCTTCCGTTTCTTTGAATTTTTTAATGGATTTCAAAGTAATACCAAAGGTAAAAAGATAATTAAAAATTTGACAATAAAAATATCGAGAAAATTTGCGCTTTTTCCCACCTCAAATATGACTGGAGGTGCTCCTGCGACTTTGAAAGGAATACATTACTCATTACGGGTCGCATTTTAGCATAACGTTGGAACTAAGAAATTTTCAATTTCAGTTCGACTCACACAAAGAAGACTCGAACGTGGGCCCACTCTTTACCTTATTTTTTCCTTCTTTTTGTTTGGTTTCTTCCTCTTTTGTTTCCTTTTTTATTTATGATGAAACTGGTGACCATCTCTTCATTTGACATATAGACAACTAGCTATGTGCGTATACATATATATTTTACAAGGAAATCATAATTTGAAAAATAACCTAAGCACAAGTAAGATTGAAGAGAATCATCTACTAATTATTTTAGTATAATTGAAACATCAATATATGTCATTATGTTATAGTCTGTATATTTTAATTGCTTGACTTTCATTTTGTTCGCTGAATCTAATAGTCAATTTTTATTAATTTTCCATGTAATTACTACATGTTTCTTTAATAGATATGATAAAAAAACAAGAAGATAATTTATCAATGTGACAGAGTTTAGTACATTAAAAATTCTAAACGCTCCATTGTTATCATATAGCTGTAAAGATAAAAGTCTCTAGACTAATAACAACGGAACAAGAATTGTGCTGAAGATATAATCGACCCCAATACCCAATGTTTGAGTAAATTTTGGTGACTTTTTTTTTTTTTTTTTTTTTTTTTAATGATGGAAAGTGAAGCCGAAAATTTTCACCATAATAAGGAGAATCCAGGGGAAATTAAAGCGAACCGTGTGCAAATAAAGCTAACATCTCTTTACAGCGACACAGGTTTAATGCTTGCTTAAATTACAGAAGTGGTGAAACTCTTGGACAGTGGAGAAACATGACAAGTAGTTGTCTGTGAATAATGTGTGGAAGAACCGACCAAAAAAAAAAAAAAAAGAATAATGTGAGGAAGAAGCGTCGGTTGGGTGAAAAGAAAAAGGTCCATTCACGGTGGGGTGACGGTAGTTTCGTGGTCCAGTAAAATCAAACAATGTCAGTCCGTAATCATGTTGATTAGAGGAGTTCTCCCGATTTATCCTAACAGGTACATTTTTAGGTTAATATGGTCCATGAAAAGCGGCAGGTGTCGCTCCAGCCATGTTCGGGGAATGGAAAAAGTGCCGACCCAATCAGACAGACAAAAGCAGCCTCATCTGCGGAGAAGAAGCATGGAAAAAACCAGGATGCAGAAATTTCCTAATGGCGTGCCCAGGCAGGACTGCAGTTTTTTGTGTAAACACGGGAGGAAGAGGGAGGCATGTGTCGCATGCTTCAGATGTCGGGGGGGAGAGAGAGAGAGAGAGAGAGAGGAAGCAGATAATGCAGCCGGGACCCGCCTCGGTCCGTCTCGATTCCGTCAAACGAAGGGAAGGGAAGGGAAGGAAAGATGGGGGCCACTGTTCTCCGTCAACATTTCCACATTTTCCCCTCTGGTTCGAAAAGTCGTCCGACTTTTCGCCCTAGCATCGTCATCGAGGAGGGAGGGAGGGAGGGAGTGGGGGGGGGGGTGGATCGAGAATCAACAACCGACCGGTCCAATCCTTTCCGGCCCGCATGTACTGCAACGTTGACAAGGGGATCTTGCAGACTTTAGGCATGCAGGATGCAGCCCCCAGTCAAACCCCCTTCCCCCAACCACGCGAAAGCCCGGACTTGGACGACCCCGATCCACGTCGCGCGCGCCATTCATGTAGAGAATTCCGGGGCGAGTCACGACTGACTCACTGACCACTAGACTAGGTTTTACCTTTCGCGCGTGACGTGTTTCCTACACACGATCCCATCCCGGGGGGGAAATTCCACCCCTGAGACTTCTGAGACTTTGAGTTTTTGGGAGGGAGAGATCACGGATGATGACGGTGATGATGGGATCAGCAGCACGCCCCTGCTCACGGACAGCGACCCCTCGGCTCCCGCCACGCTTTCGCTGTTCTACGTTTGAATTCGTGCAGAAAGGGGATACGAACGGGTCAAACTTCGTACATGCACGACAGAGACGCAAGAATCGGAAGCCGGGGCTGGCGATTCTTTTTTTCTTCGTTCGGGGGATGGATGCGGAGTCAGCAACAGCGCGAACTGAGATCAGCTATAGGCCCACCACAACACGGCGTGCGCGTACTTTGTTGGTAGAAAAAAGGATGGGGCAGCTGCCGTGCTCGGAGAGAAGTCGTCGCGTGGCTGCTCCTGAATGATCGTCCCAGTCATTCCGCCCGTCCGTCATATCCTTTTACAGCGCTTGTGGACAATCAATTGCTGCCGCCGCTGCCGCTGCTGCCCACGTATTTTTTCCCCATCCTCTCGAACGTTTTTTAAGAAAATCGCAGCCTTGTCGAGGACACGGCAGAGCCCCACCACATGGGGGTGGATTTCTCAAGATTCTAAGAGTTTTTGTCAGCATTAGTCTTAAAAAACCATCTATCCCATAAATGGTCGGTCGCCCCAGCCGTTCGAGGGATCTAGTTCGCATCGTCAAAGCGAAAACGGAAACGGGCACCTCGTTATTTTAGTAATTATTCTCTTTTTTGTTTTTTGTGCCCCGGTTGAGCCGGAATTGCTGAATTGGGACCTCTCGCTGCTGCATGGGCCGGCACTCCTAGGGCGGCCGGGCGGCCGAGGGAACACGTGAGCACTCTTTAGATCAAGCAGGTCTCGTGCGACATGAGAGGAGGTCCATGCTGATCTAAAGATTCGGCCGGAGCACATCGCGGGCTACAAAGTCAAGTGCATGACAAGACTGATGGATAGAGGCCGTGGAAAAATAACGAGTAACGAACGTGCTATCGCTGAAAAGGCAACAGGGCTGCGCGAAAACTCCAAAAATTCAATCACGAAAAATTCTCGAAATACTTGTACAAAGTTTCACATGGTATCAAAGTCTGAGTTCGAATCCATCTAGACCGCTCTATTTCCTTCCCTCTCACATCAAGTGTCCGAGTTCCTTTTTGAAGTATACTATACCGGATGGATCCGATGCGTTCCTGAGGCCATAACTGGTGGCGAAACTCAATCAGGCCGAACCGGGACTGAAGCAAAGAAAACCAGGGTACCGACAAACGAAGATCGGGTGCCGGTTGGTCTGATGCAAAGACAGTAGTGATGGCGACTCCATAACCACCCATGTTCTCTCTCTCCCCTCTACCTAATAGGAATTAAAATCGCCTTCTTTAGACGTCTTCTGTCTTTCTTTAACCGGGAGAGAAAGAGAGAGAGAGAGAGAGAGAGAGAGAGAGAGAGAGAGAGAAGGAAAGGAGGACGTGGTTCACATGAGGGCTCTGCAAATGCAAGCACTCCATGTGGATGCACAGCCCCCCAACCATTTCTTCTCTCTCTATCTCGAGAGACTCGTACCGGAATTTGGTGCCTTTGTTTTTTCATTTTTTTTTTCTTTTCCATAAACCGGCCATCAAAAACTTCAATAGCCCTTTCGGTGGATACGTGGGTACAATGACCCGGACAGCGACCTTTGCATGAATCCCCGAATGTTTACCGGCTTGTCCGGCCGATGCGTCCTGGGTCATTAATTGCCTGTGTGGTCTGTCCGTGACCCGCAACAGAAATGACGATGACAACACCCGCCGATAAGCCGAGACATCGGTCCCCTCCTAACCGTCACCTGCCACTGTCGATTCCCGGGGCGGTTAGGCGGGTCCTTCCTATCCTCTATGTTTATGTTACGTTACGCATGCTGATAATGCCGTTACAAAACTGGAAATGGAGCCAGCCTTCCGTGCGCACGATGCCCAAGTTTTTCAGTCTCTTCCTCCTTCGGGGAATGGTGTAATGCGAAGGGTGTGATTGGGAGCATGCACCCATCATAAAATTTGGTTTTGAGGTGAAGTTAGTTCTTGTCTTGGGCTGAACCGAAACGTCCCAGTACCATGGAACAGGAACTTCGTACAGCACCCCGACAAGTTCTCTCCTTTGCTGCCAAAAGGTCGGGATAAACATAGGCTTCGGATGAGAATTTTGCAGTGTTTAGCTAGATCGTGGGACCATGCGTTGGGCTTTAACCCAGTCCATTTCCGTTGTACTGCCTAATCGCTTCGCCCATTTACCCGAAAATAGAGCAGCAAACGCCTGTTGCTTACGAGGCCCAAGATGCCGGCATCGGCAATGGCCTTAATCTCATTGCATCTACAGGGAAAAGAGCAACCCTTTCTTTTCTTTTCTATAAACTCCCAAGAATAGAAGCTCACTTGTAAATTCCCCTTGACCTAGGCATAACCTGCAATGGTTCACTCGAGAATGGCAAAACCCCTTTGATATCTGAAATTAGGTCGGCAGCCAGATGTTTTAACATTAACAATCCAACGTCGGCATTCCCTGTTCACAACAAATTTCAATCTTTTATTTCCGCCACATCTTCACATACCTCTATGATTTGAAGATCTTATACCGGCAGCCCTGCCAAATTCGACACCAAGAGCCTTCGATAAGTCACGACAATTTCCTCCTTTGGCTATCTATACATTGTCTCTCTAAACTCACTACTGTCCCTCCCTAAACTCACCACCACCCACTATTAACGAACAACTCTTGAACAGAATATCAGTCTCCAAAGTTGTACGGCTCCTAATGAAATGGCATGCACTGAGAATGAGCATGACATGTGGCTGCGTGCATAAGGAACACGGGTAATGGCATTCTACAAGCTTGGACAAGCCAAGAAAAATAAACATAGTTCACATCCTTGGCAAGCAATTCCGTATCTCAAGGACTCGACCATTGTGCTTCACTTATCACATCCTTACCCCACTATGTTAGCCCAAAAAATGTGGTCCACTAACTAGTTTGGCCCTTCAATCAGTCCGTCCCAAGAACAAGTTAAAAGATCCTCCCAAATCGGAAACATACACGAGTTTTCTCACTGGATTTCTTCCTCAAGGTATCACACTCTTGTTTAGGATTCTCATTGCCATAGCGTCTATAACAGTAATAAATTTAAGGGTGCGTTTGATAACGACTTTATTTCCGAGAATAGATTCTGATCAGAAATGACTTTTTTTTTATTCTGTTCCCGAGAATATATTTTAAACATTTTAAGCCATTTGGTAACTGTCCAAAATGTCTGATTTTGAAATAGAATTGCGTTTGTACCATACTCATTGATTATGTTTCAAATCAATATTTCTTTTAATTTTTAAATAATTTTTATACTTTTATACTTCTTTTTTTCTTTTTTCTCCTACTCTTCTTCTTCTTCTTCTTCTTCTTCAAGCTGAGATAGAGAGAAATCTGTGAGATTTGAGAGAGAAAATTCTGAGGGGTGTTTTGAGAGAGAAATACGAGGGAAAGTGAGGTTCTGGGGAGAGGAAGAAAGCAGAGAGCGACTGAACCCCTGATGAACACCATGCCTTCGCCGAACTCGATAGTCTACGGACGTTCCCCCCTCTTCCCTCTTGCTGAGCCTCGGTAGGTTCTGATCTCGAGTGTGGCTTCCCTCTTGCTGAGCCTCGGTAGGTTCTGATCTCGAGTGTGGCACCTAAGAATTTCGACAACCCTCGAGGATGCGATGACGTGGCCGATCGATGGAAGTACTGTCAGATTTTAGTCATTGGACTAATGAGCTACAATTGAGCAAAGGCCGAGCATTTGATGAATTATTGTTTTGTATGCTCATGTGTGACTAAGCTTGGACTGAAAGATGGATTGAGAAGAATTTCTTATACCTAGCTGTGTGTCCTACGAAATTGAATTACTCTTGATCTATGTAGTTGTGTTATACGGCTAAATTAGTATTTGTAGTTAAATGTATATAAGCGGGATTAGAATTTTAAAGTAGGATGGGCTTGAGACTTGGGCCGAAATGGCGTGGGCTTTAAGGAAATTGGTGGGCCGGCCTATGGGCCCAGGGAGGGGGCTTCGGCCGAAGCCACCTTGCGCACGCCAAGGGAGGAAGTGAGGTGTCCATGTGGCTGTCCAAGTGTCTTGATGCTTGGCTAGGTGTCATCTTGCATGAGAAAACCATCATTACACATAATGATGAGAGTTTAGGGGAAATAAAAGGAGTCTCGGCCGGTTTAGGGAGGTCTTCGACCGTGCATGTGAGAGAGAGAAGAGAGGAAGAGAAAGAAGAAGAAGAAGGAGGGAGAGGAGGCCGTGCGACGCCGATCTCTACCGCTCGATTTGTGCTTGATTTTGTTGAATTTTGAGGCAAGCTTTGATCCTTGAACTACTCTTGCATGCTGTATTGTGAATGTATGGATGTGTGGTAGTTGATTTTGTGTGAATTGAGCATGAAAACCGAAGTTTGGAAGTGTTTTGGTTAGAGAGGTTAAGCTGTTCTCGAGTAGATTCTCTGCACCCGAATGTTGTGATGATCTGTAGATGACTTTAGAGTGGGATTCTGACTTCGATTTCTAAATGAAAGTTTCAGCCCACATCTTAAATTATAACATACTCAAATTTGAAGTAAAATGGATGCGTTTTGAGGGGTGAAACCCATTTTATACGAAACCGGCTAATTCTGGGTTTGCATGTCGACCTCTGGTGACTCTGGTTGTTGTACATGACTTTTTACTGGGAATCTCTTTTAGACTTCTTCATAAGAATTGTAGGGAATATCTTGAAGAACAACATACTCAAAATTTAGAAAAATCTAACAAGTATAGCCTAGTGAAACACATATTTTCTCAAAGACATGGAATCTGGACTATCTTGTGGAACGTCAGTAGGTTACGGGGATCATAAGGTGACTCTCTTTTGGAAATCTTACTTCGACTCCCAAATGAAAGTTGAAGAAAACATTTTAAACTAGAACATATCCAAAATTCAGAAGAAAAGAAGGAGGATAGGTAGGTCAAATGGCGAAATTTCGGTGATGGGTTAATTCTGGACGGTTCGGTACTATGGACAGAAGTTTTCAATTGTTGTAGCTAATCATCTAGGACGAATCTGATGTTAATGTCTTCATGAGAAATCTACTTTAGACTCTTGGCTATGACGTGGTAAAATTTCATAATTTTTGAATGTTTTTTGGGTATTTAATTTGAAATAATTCCAAAGCTGTGCAATCTGGAATGTCCGAAACTGTGATTGGTATTGCCGAGTTTATATCTTTTCGTGTGAGGATTGTTTGGACATGAGTTCTTCATGAAAGTTGTGCCTTTATGTCTTAATGGTGATGTGGTAAAATTTCATGATTTTTAGAGGTCATTTGGATATTTAATTTAGGGATATTCTGAAACCGTGTAAGCTGTTATGTCCGAAATTGTTGTGCTGCAATGGTTGAGTTGTATTTTTTTGGGTGATGACATTTAGAACATGCATTCTTCATAGAAAGTGTGCCATTATGTCTCGACTATCACGTGTGTAAATCTTACAATTTTTTAGAGTCGTTTGGGTATTTAATTTAAACATTTTCAGAAACCATATATGCTGGATTTCATGAGTTTTGAGGAAAAGGATGGGAACTAAAATGAATGGAGTTGTCCTATGTGATTTTCATGCCACATGAGTGATGATGTTTGTCATTGCATATAGTCATGAAAAGTAAGCATCATATCGTATGCCATGAACCATGCGTGTGAATATAAATGAGAAAGCCCGGATGGTGTGTGCCGGGGGGATTCCTCGTGATGCCAGTTGGGGTGCGAGATGCCCGGCCAGGGAGTGAAAATGCCGGATGCCCAGTAGCCACGGGGGGCGTAAACTGGATGGCCTCGGAGTTGAGATGCCGGAGCGTAGGGGATGCCGGAAGCCCGGATGGTGTGTGCCGGGGGATTCCTCGTGATGCCAGTTGGGATGTGAGATGCCCGACCAAGGAGTGAAAATGCCGGATGCCCAGTGGCCCTGGGGGCGTAATTCTGGATGGCTTCAGGGTGCCGAGATGCCCGGAGCGTAGGGGATGCCGGATGCTCGGTTGTATTTTCGAATACATGCCCGGGTGGTTGTTTGTTTTTCTTTTGCATTCACCAAGACTGGGTGTGAGCAATAAAAGCACATTAAAAGTTGTGAATTTGAGATTGAGTCATGTATGGGATGAGATGTGGGGACCTAGACTTAGAACCAGGGAAGACTAAGTCAATTTTCTGCAGGTATGCATCCCACAGTGGGCGAACACTCCCGTTCAAGCCCTTCGGGGACAGCCTTTTAGCGAAAACCACTCGGTCCTTTAGTTCGAGCCTAGAGACACTTAGAGATGCCAGGATGGAAACGTTTCTAACATACTCGAGCTGCATTTCTTGGAGGATCCTACCAGGCGAGAGAAGAAGAGAGGAGTTTAGAAGGCCATGAGAGGTTTTTCACAAAAACACTCACTTCATTCAAGGGACTCGCCCAACACAATACGAGACTCCTTGCCTTATATAGGCAAATGGGAGACACAAAAAGACAAAGACCAACTAACGGGTCCGAGAAACAGAACAAAGGCTCGGAACGAGATTTCGGGAGGGAATTATTCGCACACTATGAGCAGTACGTGCATCGTGAACGATGCCTTCTGATACTTTCCCTAGCCTAGTGAACAGTAACTTTGCTATAGTGACTTTATACGGACAACGGCATTTTCAGCGGTCTCGTCCGTCACGGGCATTGTAGCTGTTGTGGGAGTCATCTGAGCTGTAATCGATGCAAAGAGGTGTTCTTCGTACTTTTGTTCAAGAGCTTCAAGATCTGCAGGTGAGAGAATTTGTCTTGACGAGGATGCTTCATGTGCCCAATGTGAGGCTTCTTCTTGTGCCCAATCGGTGTTGTCGTCAGGATCGGGGATGCTTGGGCGAGGCTAGTTGACCTGGATCCTTGTAGAAGGATACATTCATGTTTTGAGATAAGGACGAGAATCTGGAGCATAGGGGTCCTGGGACGAGAGGACCTCCCCATCTAGCATAGGGGTCTTGAGTGGATTGGACAATGTCATCTGCATCTGTCATTTCATGCTCCTGGGATGACGCTGCTTGTCTGAAATCATCGAGTGCTTCCTTGGCTTCTGGTGCGAGTTCATAATGATCCCAAGTGGCGGGGGCATTATAATTCCATATTTCTTGAGGGACAGTTTTGTTTTCTTGGCAAAGAATTTTTTGAAGCTCTCGGTAGTAATGTTCAGAATATCTGACAGAGCCTGGATACGATTTGTGAATTCGGGCTTCTCTGCTGTTCAGATATGGTTTATAGGATGTGGTTCCTATTTCCGTGGTTCATTAATAATGCTACCATTGTTTCTAAAAAGTGCCATGGACGTTTTAAAAACAAAATGGTATGGACTTCAGGGTTTGGTGTCGCGGTTCTTAGCTCTTTCTCTAAAAGATGTTTCCAATGAGTTGGAGGATAAAACCAGTTGAGAAAGTCTAAAAGATTTTTGTCACTTTCTCTTTCAACATTACCTTTTCCGAGCATGAAAATCCTTGTGAGGTTGGCAATGAATCTTCGGTTGGAATCTCCATAGCTATTAGGTACTTATTGGTTAAGTACCATAATAACTTTTGAGTTGATCGGGAAAATCATCTTCCTTCCGAGGTAAGAGGATGAATGAATGGATAATCTGTATTCAACCCAAAAGGATAGAGAATGGAACCTCCGTTGAATCGGAATAGTTCGGTATGGCATTGCCACATGAGATTATCGATGTTTTCACTGAGACGGTCGTGCTGGATTTCTTCAATGATTTCCTAGGGATATTTCCAGTGGGCGAGATCTTTGATCTTCTCGATCTTGTATTTCTGTCCATAGTTGAGCATATGGAAGGCAGGTCTCTTGATGTACATGTTGATTTCTGCGGGTGCTTTTGGCCTTGACAAGAAGTCAGCAAGTACATTCTTCCTTCCAGGAATGTGTTTGGTCTCGAAAGAGTATTTTGAAAACCATTCAGCCCATCGAAGCAAGCTGGGAATTCGGGATTTGCTTTCGCTTGAACTTGGTCATCGTGGAAAAGATGCCATATCTAGTTCTACTAGAAAATGGTGACCAATGAGATGGAACTCAAATTTTTGATCCCGTTTTTGACTGCTAAGATCTCTTTGAAAGTGGAATGGTAATGCATTTCAGCTTGAGAGAATTTTCCACTTTTATAAGCATAGAGGTGCCTCATACCATCAATTTATTTGAACAGAACTGCTGCCCAGTATTCATCACTGGCGTCAGTCTGAAGGATTCTTTTTCCTGTTGATGGTATTTGTAGAGGTAGGAGATTTTGCATAATCTCCTTAAGCTCAAAGAATCGCTTTGGTTTGGGTCTTTCCCCAAGATGGGGATTCTTCTTCAGCATTGACTGGAGTGGGATCAGCAGTTTTGCGATGTTTGGAAAATCCCTGAGATAATTAATTATCCCAAGAAATTGCTGAACTTCCTTTTTGGAAAGGTTTTCTTCAGGAAACTTCAATAATTCCTGTGCAATGTGTGGCCCTGGGTAGTACATACCTTTATTGAGGTGCATACCAAGAAATTCAATTTCTGTCTAGGCAATATTCATTTTCCTTTGAGAAAGCATAATGCCATGCTTCTTGACAATTTCCGCAAATTGTTCAAGGAGTTGGCAGTCTGCGACGCTCGTCGGGTGTCAGAGCGAGAATATCATCAATATAGACTGAGCACTTGACGGGATTGGCTGGAAAATTCGGCACATGGCCTTTTGGAAGAGGGATGGGGCAACTTTCAAACCAAAAGGAAGGACTTTCCACTGGAAGTGCTGGTTTGGGATACAGAACCCTGTTTTGGGTCTGTCATCAGGATGAATGCCCAATTGCCAAAATCCGGCTTTGAGGTCAAACTTGGAATAGATATGGGCTTTGGTTAGGCCAGCAAAGAGAGAATCTCTTGAAGGCAAAGGGAATTTATCATCCTGGAGAAAAAGGTTGAGAGGTTGATAATTGATCACCAATCTCATTTTTCCCTGGTTTGCTCAGCACGCTTATTGACATAAAAAGCTTCACAAGCCCATTGAGAATTGGAAAGTTCAATAAGTCCTTCTTTGGAGAAGTTCCGAGCATTCCTTTGTGCCAAAGTTAAATGTTCGGATTCATTCCCGAGTGACTCGCCTTGGTTGGATTTATGTCTTCATTCTTTTTGAACGGAAGGCGAACAAAAATTCTGGATTTTCCCATAAGGGATGAGAACATTTTGAGCGAACCGAGCATGAGATTCCGAGCATGATTGAAGCAACTTTTGCATGATTGGATCTAATAGACTCATGTGAATGGAAAATAGTATTTGAATATTGACGAACTCGAGAATTGGTCCCTATACTTAAGACCTTTTCCAGGGATGATTCGAAGTTGAGCGATTCGAGTCATAATATCCCACCCAATTATCAGATCTTTATTGGGGAGACTGGATCCAAAGATTTTGGTTGTGATAGAACACTGAGGAAAGAATTGGACAGTTATAGGAGTGGTTCTGACATTTGTGGAGAAAGTATCTCTAGACGTAGAATTGAAGTATCGGACATGAGAAGTCCAATATTCTTCAGGCAGAATTTTGGTGTCTAAGATGGAACAACTTGCTCTTGTGTCAATAAGAGCAATGACATTGATTGGTTTTGCAAACTTGGAAGTGAAGATTTTTACGGGAAAATGGGGACACCGGGTTTGGCTTGAAAATATGTCGGAAATTGTTCGAGGATGCAAGAGATATATGAAAAATCTCTTGATTCTCGTGTCGACTCGGTTTATTTGGAAGTTTGATAGGAAGGGATGATACAAAGAGTATGTTCGATGGCTCTTCATCGGCGGAGAATAAGGATTCAATATCATCATTTTCAAGAGAAATTCCAGTTTCATTCTCAATATGATGAATTAAACGATTCTGACCTTTTTTCGCCTGGGGACAATTTTTGGCAAAGTGTCCCTTCTGGTTGCAGATGAAACATCCGTTTGACTTCTTGTGGCCTCGCGCGATCTTTTCTTTTCGGAGGTATCGCCATTTCTTCTTTCTCCGGTAGTGCTTAGAGCCATATTTGTGTTTTTTGATACTGAATTTCTTGAAGTGTTTTTCTTCCGGCAATACTTTCCGCAATCGCCGTCGCAATCATTTTTGGAACACTTGATCTTGCTTTTGGCGAGAACAGGCTGCTTCAAGGCTTTTGTCTTCTATAATGTAAGAGCGGACCATTTGTCTTTTTAAACAAAGCTCTTCAAGACACGAGATGAATTTCTTGCTGTATTTCTCCCAAAGGAATGTCTTGTACCCTTTTTTGCTTTCCAAAAAGGATCTTTCAACCATCCGGGTCAATTCTTTGGGAATAGAAGTCGGGAAGACATGCTTCAAATTTGAATCGGCTCAAGCGATAAAAGAGTTTAAGCATCTCCCTGTAGTGTTTATCAAGATGTTTCTTCTGGAGAGAACAACATTTTCTTTCAAAGAATTCTCTTCTTTTCAGTTCGACAAGGTCAGTGGGTTTTCCTATAAAGAAATGATATAAGATGGTGATGACATGGCCAAAATCTGGTGATATCAGAAAATGAATCTGGTCTTGTTCGGATAGTGATTTCCACCAGTTTTTGAGGCTTCCAGTAAACCTGGTAACAAAATTGTAGAGGACATCATTCATATCATGGTTGGTGAGGGATTGAGTATTCAACCAAGTATGAAATTCTTCAAATCTTTCTGGCCATTTGTGATAAGGAATATCATCAATGGTGAAGAACTGTTTTGATGCCATGGACACATGTTGTCCGGTACTATATTGGACAACTTCTGGATCAGAATAATTTGATTCCATTTCAATATCTGGAGCTGGAGGATCAGCCATATATATGGACGAAGTGATTGGTGCTTCAGGAGGGGAATGAATAGCAGGAATTGAAAAGGATGAGGAGGATGCAAGAGATACCGAATCTGGTTCGGAATCAAAGATGTCAGGAAAAGTTTGTTCTGCTGGAAAGAGAGTCTGGTCTTTTTGGATAGCAGAGGTATTCAGAGACATGTGTGCATGGTTTATGCATGAGCATTGGAAATGAACGTTTGGATGAAAGAATACCCATGGCGTGATGACATGATATTGGCATATGCATGAGCATTTCACAATGTTATATGATGCAAAGATATACTTGTTGATATTATATGATGAGATGACATATGTGATGATGTTATATGATGCAATGACATATTTGATTATTTGGTGTGATGCGTGAGTAGCTAAAGAGATCATGTATTTGTTGAGTTGTTATACTCACCCCTTTTGGGGACTAACTTTCAGCCTAGCGATGCCGCTCCAACCAGTCTCGCGAGGCACTTTTTATGGTATTCCATCGGATTTAGAGGTGGAAGTGACCGAGATCTACTGTCCATCCGTCCCTGGGTTGACGTTCTTCCGGGTGCGGGTGTTGGTACGTTATGAGGTGGGCCTGGAGGACGGCCCAGTGTTTCAAGAGTTCGTTTCTGTCCACGTGCGCCGGGACGGGATCATGCGAGGCATGCTACCACCACCGCCATCCGACGCACCAGGGTGCGTGTAGAGCCTGCGGGGGAGCTGGGAGCTAGGAGCTGAGATTTTTTGGACAGAGCCGAGACCGATAGATGGATTAGTCTGTGTATGATCGTTTTGAGAGGTAGATGGCTTTTCTTTTTGAGTATGAGCCATGTCCGTTATGAGCTGGCTTTCTTTTTGATATGTACCTACCCTAAGAAATCCATCTTGTAGATATGTAAATAAAAATGGCTCGGTTTCGCTATCCTATGATGTTTAGTTGGTGTGCATTGCCCTTTAGTTATGTGAAGGGAGAATTGGAGAGATTTGATTTTGCTTCCGCAATTAAGTTGCGCTGGGACCGTTTGTTTAAAAAAAAAAAAAAAAGAGCCTAAGAATTTACGGCTCAATATGAAATGCGAAGTTCAAAGGATAACTGTGGCGACCTTAAGGGGGTTTTTGGGGTGCTACATCGAGTCTTCATCGGCTTTTGATTTGTTCGATTTTGGGGGAGGGTCGATTTCTTGAGGATCTCGGCTTGGAGGTGAGCGAGGTGGATGGACGTTGCTTGATCTATTGAGCTCGTCCACCGTTCGACACTGCAAGTTGGGTAGGGACCTTCAAGCCAACCCGTCCCTATTTTCCCTTTCATTTTTTTTTTGCGCCCTATTCGGGCTTGCTGGACCGGGCTGCCATTGCCCAGTTCGTGCGAATCTCCCAACCTTGTTCATGTGTATGGGCTGCAATTTATAGATGTTACTTGTCCACTGCCATGAATTCTAGCGCGAGCTCGTATCGGTTGTGCCAGTTCCTTCATCCTTTTGCCTTTGCGTCTTAGGTGCTCGATAGAATGCCCGAGCGTGTTGCATTTTCCTTCTCTAGGGAGTAGTCCGTGTAAGAGTTTTCCTTATGTGAGCTACATTAATTGAGATTATAATTACCGTTTTACGGGGTTGGTCTGATAAGGTAAGGCATAAGGTTTTCTTAATGGTTGAATATGGGCCTGGCTTGTGTGGGTTGAGTTGGGCCCGGCCCGTGATGAGAGGGCCTGTCCAAAACTCTATAAATAGCGCTAAGGTCCCTTCTCTAGCCCTCACTTTTTCCAAAAGTTCTCTCTCAACTCACATAAGGCACGTCGTGAGTGGCGGTCTCATCGAGCCAGGAACCGAGGGTCATAGAGGAGAAGATCTTCAGCATCAAAGGCTCGGTTGCTGTTGTTTTGCTCCAAGAACAATGAATTCCAAATCAGGTACACAAATTCTCGTTTTATACCTAAGGATGTTCGAGTTTCTAGCTATGTCGATCTTGAGAAGCCGTTTCGACGGCCTACACCAGCATAACCTAGAACTCGAACATATTGAAGACTTTATTTGTTGAAACTTGCTGTTAATTGTGAATTTGGATTCAATACCAAGTGTTTTCGAGCTTAGCATGCCTCTGAGAGAGGCGAAATACACCACCTTATACCCATTTCGTCCATCACTTAAGCTCGGAACGTTTGCCTTATTTTTCATGAATTTTGGTCCGATGAAAGTGAAATTTTATTGCATAATCAGCTTCTACTCTTCTGTACGAGCATTTTGATGGGTCGAACGTCGCCATAAGACTTGGAACGGCCTCACACTAGGGGTGAGCGGTTCCAGGTTCCGGTTCGGTTCCGTCTAGAACTTGAAACTTACTATCGGGTACAGGTTCCTAATTTTTTGGAACCTGGAACCTACCCATCAGAACCGAGAACCTGGAACCTACCCCGTCACAAGTTCCAGGGCGGTTCCAAGTTCTAACAGGTTCTTTTTTTTTTAATTGTTATTTTCATATTTGAATTATATAACCACCGCCTGCGGTGGCCGCGATGGTTTGAGCTCTCTCCCCCTAACACAAGGAGAGGAGTTCAAATCCCCTCACGGTCGCTAGGGATTCTTAAGTGTGGCGTCGGGGTGGTGGGTCCTCCGCTAGCGTCACTCCGGGGTTTACTCTCCCATTGTCGGCCGTGCGGGGTTCCCCGGGTCACCAAAAAAAAAAAAATTATATATATATATATAACGTACACGCATACTATACGGTAACTTCCCACATCTTAGTAAACATACCAATGCCAACTGTCAAGAATTTGGACATACATAATCAAAACTAATAAGAAGTTTCCAAAGAGGAAAGGAGATGCTTGATTAACTATAATTATTGTGCCCACATATGTCAATATATGTGCACTAAAGCTTAAATCGTCACATTTGCCATATGTCATATGCCTTATCAGCTGAGTCAAACGAAAATAATAAAGCAAAACATACTAAAAAGATGAAAAACCTGCAACATTTTCTTGTGATTCCTTTGGCACAGCAAAACCTTGCAAAGACATGAATGAAAATCGATCAAAATCCTAAGTGAAGACATAGAAAAAAAGAATCAATATCGATAATACTCCACGAAGCATGTCATTTTGCCCATCTGAAGGCTCCTAAATTCTTTGACAACATAGTTCAAAAATTCAATGTACATAAGAGAAGCTTGCATCAAGATTACAACAAACAAAGTTGCTCATCAATCAACTTATGCACAGTTAAAGTAGCATAAAGCGAAGTAGCATAAAGCCAACAAAAAACCTTGCTTGACTTCTCAACCGTTGGAACTTGGACCCATTGCAAATGCGACACCACTAATTTTATTTATCAATGATAATCTCCGCATTAAGACCAATCATATCTGAAAAAAAAAGAGGAAGAGTTTAAATAAAATATTCACTTACCAGATATACAAAAAGAATTACAATATATAAAGATATAAACATTACTTACCCAACTCAAATTGTTCTGCGTTTGCAATACACTCTTCAACATCAGGCGGTACACGAGCGGCTCTCAACCAATCTTAAGTGCAAATCAAAGCTTCCACTACTTTTGGAGTTAAAGAACTCCGAAAGCCATCAAGCACACGATCCGATGTACTAAAAGTTGATTTTGAAGCAACAGTAGTTACAGGAATTGACAAAATATCTCGAGCCATCACGGAAAGGATCTTATATTTTGAGCCATTAGTCTTCCACCAAATCAAAATGTCAAGACTAAGATCCTTTTCATTTTTTTCTTGAAGATACTCATCAAGCTCAGACTTGTTGTCATCGTGCCCTTTTTCATTCGAGTATAAAAACATTTTCTTCCAAGCTTGGGCGTTATGCTTATTTATTCCTTCACTACCACTCGTATCGGTATTGGAATTGGAACTACTACTACTTACACTCAAATTATGGCCACCAAAATCTTGGTCACTTGAAATAAGAGAAGATTGCTCATAAAATTCATACAAACGCTCCAATGTATCCTTGACCTTGTAATGCATCTCTTTAATTTTCAATTCATCATCATAAATTTGTCCACACAAGAAACTCACATAATTTAACTTGGCTCTAGGATCTAACACAACCGCAATTAACACCATCATATTCACTTTATCCAAGCTTCCATAATATTTGTCAAAATTTTCTTTCATTTTCACACCCATTGCTTGAAGCTTAGGATCCGAAGCATTGATCGCATCTTTCAAATTTTTGTACAAAAGAGCTATCCCTTCAAAATAATCATTTGAAATAACATATGAAGTCCCATACATCTGATTGGTGGCATCATAGAACATTTTGAGAAAATCCAAAAGAATAATAGCATTTTCCCAATCATCTTCACTAGGAGTTTCATGATTAAGCTCACTTACAAAAGATGGATCGTGATCTTCCATCCTTTCGAAAGCTTTTCTGAACTTGATGGCGGTGTCTAACATGAGGTAAGTGGAGTTTCATCTAGTGGCGACGTCAAGAACTACCGAACCCTTATAAGTGATCTTTTCTTTCTCAATGCAAGATTGAAATCTTTGGGCTCTTGCGGGAGAATTCCTTACATACCTTACCACATTTCAGATACGTGCAATGGACTCACGTACCATAGTCAAGCCATCTCTCACAATCAAATTTAATATATGAGCTGTACACCTCATGTGCAAAACACTACCATCTAATATCAACGACTTTTGTTTCGAAAGTTTATCCCTCAAATAGCCAACTGTAACATCATTCGAGTTAGCATTATCCACGGTAATTGTAGACAACTTTTTTTCTATTCCCCACTCCTCAATGTATTCCTCCACCATTTTCCCATTCTCCTTACCTTTGTGACTATGCATCACCACAAAGTTGATGATTCTTTTATGCAACTTCCAATTTTCATCAATAAAATGTGCAGTGAGACACAAATAATTCAGATTTTGATTGGAAGTCCATGTATCAGTCGTGAGTGCGATCCTAGAATTAATCTTTCCAAAATAATTCTTCAAAGAAGTTCTTTCACATAAAAACATCCTCATGCAATCTTTTGCCACCATAAAACGTGATATATGTTTGAAGAGAGGCTGTAACGCAGTAACATATTCACGAAATCCAACACGCTCAACCAAGGAAAAAGGTTGCTCATCAATGATGATGAACCGAGCAAGCATATGCCTACAATGTTCTTGATTAAATGCCCATGTCGATAAGACGCTACCAGTACTAGAATCTCATATTGCCTTGCTAGCCATGTTGACTTACGTGGTACAAAGAATTTCTGCCTCTTATCTAGATTACGGGGAAACCTCTTGCATGTGGTCAAGTGCTTCCTCATTGCGGAAGTACCGTTAGCAACACGGTACTTAAGCATTGACCCACAATGAATGCACTTCACTTAATATATTTTTCCATCCTTATCACTGATTTTCGAATAATAATTCCAGCATTTAGATGTATATTTCTTCTCATGGGAAAGAGGAGAACCGGGTACCTTATTTGTGGCACTCGAGGTAGGGAGTGCCTCTTCTTCAATTTCATCGTTGGAAAACTCCAATTCCGTAATCGGAGTCATCTCCTCACGTCCCTTTACCTCCATTAACATGTTACTATTATCTTGATACATTAACTTCGCACTGTACAACAATAATAGAATAAGGTTTTCTTGCTGACGAAAACAACTTAAAAGCAGGGAAAATGCTAATTGAGCATCCGAGTCAATTGCGGAAAAGAAAGCGGATCGCTAGTTAGATTTTTTTTTTCTTTTTCCAATTCTCTAACTAAACCTTAAAAGAGGAAGGATATATGACTGATATAGAAGATATAATTTGTCGAAAAAGGTACTTGAAAAGGGTATATGAACCATGATGATGTTGCTCATTCGTTAAGAATCTAAGATATCACAAATTGCCTATAAATTGTTATTATTAAAGTCACCTGCATTAGACATAACCCTAATCTTAGTCGGTTTGTGGCCGTTAATGGATTTCCAATAGCCAGGTCTTTGCACCCGTACCCTTGGTTATCCAAAAAAAAAAAAGAAAAAAGCATTTACTCATAGTATAGTCGCAATTGCATATAGCTAATTTTAACTTAATCAGCCAATGTAGTCGGTTTATTAACTAAGCAAGCTTGACCAATTAATTAAAATCATCAAACAAATCAATCTCGAGTTGCAAGGAACTGACTCAAACATTGCTAATTGCACCTTACAAGTCGACACGATCATGACATGAACAACATCAATGTTAGCCCAAAAAAAGTTAGGTGACATCTCTAAGTCTCATGTATGCTTTTCCTAGATCCACTTTCTCTATAACCTCAGCCACTTTAATCCGATTTTTAAAGCAAAACAAAATTTGACTCTCTGTGGAAAAGGGGGATAAAAAAATGAGGTTTTCTTGCTGATGCAGGTGGTTCAGGGTCTCCACTTAGTGGAATCGAGTTAAGTGAAGATCATAGAACAAAGCAATTTTAGAACGTTGGAAGGAAAAAGGCAGTAACTACCGACTAAAAAGAAGAGAAAGGGAGAGCAAAAATCATGAAGAGAAAGGGAGAGCAAAAATCATGGGCACATATTCTCAAATGAAAATTGAAAAGATTCCATGCGAAAACAAAACAAAAAAAATATGATGCAACAATTCTATAACTCTTACAAGTAGATTGGATTTACTTGTATGGAGCATCTAGATAAGCTAACTCCAAAAATGATTGAAGATTTATATTTAATCTATTTAAGTACAAATCAATTAGTGTTATATTTACATTTCTCCTAAGCGTTCGCATTCCGGTGAATCGGCGGGAGAAAGTTGCAACAAGAAAGTGAAGCTTCCCACAAGATCGACCGGCTCACAATCATAGTAATATCCAGAATTTAAACTCCAAAAACAATGAAAATGACAGCAAAGAACTATAAGTCTATAATCAGTTAATCACTGAGCAAGTCCAAGAATCACCGAATCAGTCACTCACTCCCTACGCTGGTATTACCTTGAGATAGCAGCAGCGGAGACAGCAGCAACAGCGGAGACAGTAGCGTCGGGGACAGCAACAACGGTGTCGCGACTGCTAGCGTCGGGGACTCGTCGGAGCAGAGATGGAGACAGCAGCAATGGCGTTATGGGTCAGATTAGAATCGGAGACAATAGCAGCGGCGTCTAGAGGTGGTGGGTCGCGACTCGCGAGCGGAGGCGGTGGGTCGCGAGCAGGGACGTCGGTTGCTGGCAAGCCGACTCGCGACTACTGGCGTCGGGGACTCGTCGAAGCAGAGGTGGAGACAGCAGCGGTGGCGGCATCCGGCGGCGATGGCCTTGAGGGCGACCGGCGAGACTCAGAGCGGTGTCGTGACTCGTGAGGCTCTAAAAAATCGAAAATGCACTGTGGAATTGTGCAATGGCGAAGGAAGAAAGAGACGGAGTCTTGGGGGAGGCGAGGGGAGGCCCGAGAGGGGTGTTCCTTACCTTTTGGAACCCTAATCGGTTCTAGTAGCAGCGGCGGTAGCGGCGTCCAGAGGCGGTGGCCTTGAAGGCGAGCGGCGTCCGGCGGCGGTGGCCTTGAGGGCGAGCGGCATTCGGTGAGGTGAGGCTCTGAAGATTGAAGTTGCAGTGTGCAATGGTTGCTCTGGCAGAGGAGAGGACAAAACGAAAGACTGAAATTGAAAGAGGAGACAGAGTCGAGGGAGGAGGGGGGTTTCTTTTGGAACCCTAAGTTCATCGGTTCTGCGACCGGTTCCGGTTCCAATTCCTGGAAAATGGAACCGGGAACCGGAACCGGAACCTGTTCGGTTCCCCGGTTCTCGGTTCTACCCGGGAACCGTGCTCACCCCTACCTCACGCGCTGCCACGCGCCCAAACGGTGTTGGGAGTCGGCGACACGAGCCGCTGGGTGACCTTACGCACGCTCACGCGCGCCGACGCATGGATCGCCACGCGGCCTCACGTAGGCACCCGAGCGCATCCGTGCCGATGCGTGGGCTGCCACGTGTCCTGATGACGTCACGATGACGTCACTTAAGCCGCATTACGTGCGACCGCCACATGGCATGTGACGTCATCGATGACGTCACCACGGACCCGACCTGAATTCAACCATGTTGACTATCGACTCGACCTGACCGGGTTGACCAGACCCGGTTGACCGTTGACCCTACTCGGTTTGACCGGGTTGACCCGATTTGGTTGATCGTTGACCTGACCCGGATTGATTGGTTTGACCGACCCGGGTTGATCGTTGACCGGTTTGACTGTTGACCGGTCCAACTCGTTGATCGGTCGGACTGGCTTCGGGTCGATATTGGATGTCAGCATGTGCGGCTCACGTGTCGTACACTCTGGCGGCGCGTGAGGGCGCGTGTGTGCGCCGTCTGGCGCGTGGTTGAATGTGAATTTCCTACCTTGTGGTGTGCTTATTTGTATTTTTTGATGCCTTTAAGAATGTGAAAATACATGTGAAATCCTAAGGTATGTGATTTTGGGGTATTTTTGGCGTATTTTCATGTATGTCTCTATGATTTTGGAAATGCAATTGCATACTTATGATTATATCATCATTTGGAGAATTTGTGTAGTGTTGATCAGTAGTATGTATTAATGGATTGAGCAATACAATTAGCATGACTTGTGATTTTTTTGTGACAAATAGCCCCTGTCATCAAGTCTAAAATCACATGTGAAAAGTGAATATGAGTCATAAAGTTATATCCCCGATATGAGAGAATTTCGATGATTAAGTTGGGTTGTGACCCCCAAAGTGGAACACTTGATTGGATTTGAGAAATATTGGTCTTATATTGTAATAGGATTTCTCCTATTCTGATGCATGTTTATACTCTCAAAGGAGGTAATTGTGCGTTAGTTTGTGGAGGGATACATGTACAGCATACGGTTGAAAAATGACTAACTTTAGTGGTTCATACACCCAAAGGTGGTGAATTCACGAAAGGTTGAAATACATTTTCGTGGACCGCTGTCATGTGAAGAGTATACAATTGCATGTCATGTATTCTGTTTAAAGGTGTTTATATGATGATGTATATAGCTCTTGAGATATGTGTTTAGCACTCACATGATGCTAATTATATGTATTGCTTGTGAAATCAGTCACTTTCTCTATAAACGGCAATTCCATTGCGATTGAGGTTCTTACTGGGTCAAACTTCAAGAAATGGAAAAAGGATTTTCTATTTGAGATGGAGTTGGCAGATGTTCATATTGCTCTTATTGAGGATAAACCGGTAGACCTTACTGATGCCAATACAGAAACCCAGAAAGTACGTTTTGCTGCATGGGAAAAGAGTAATAGAATTTGCTTGCTCATTATGAAACGGTCAATTCAGGAACATTTGATGAGTGGCTTGCCAATCGATTGTACTGTTAAGGAAATGATAAAAGCTTTGGAGGCTAGGTATCGTGTTTCTACCAATGTTGAGATAGGTACACTTATGCAATCACTCTTTAATATGAAATATGATGGTTCAACTGGAGTTAGAGATTATGTGCTTAGGATGGTAGATCTTCAGACAAAACTCCGAATCCTTCAGGTTGATATCCCTGAAGCTTGCATTGTGCATCAAGCATTAAATACTCTTTCTCCTGATTTTGGAATTATCAAGACGAACTATAGTTCGCAAAATGAGACTTGGTCAATAAATGACCTTATAGTTAGAGTGGTGGCGGAGGAAGAGAAACTAAAGAAAGAAAGAGGGCATCTTGCTTTGTATGTCTCTAGTTTTACTAGCAGGAAGGGTAAATGGATTACACATCATAGAGGAAACCTTAAAACCACAGGCACTTCTAATAATATAGTCCTTAAGAAAGGAAATCCTGAAGTTGCTGGCCCCTCCACCTTTATGGCTCCAAGAAAGGCACCTTTTAAAAGGGAGGGTGTCCTTTGCTACTTTTGTAGGAAGATGGGACACATAATGAAACACTGCGATCAATATAAAACTTGGTTGTCTAAAAATAAGCAAAAATGTAATGATTCTTTGGCACTTGTCTGTGAATCCAACCTATCTGAAGCCCCATCCAGTTCTTGGTGGCTAGATAGTGATGCGACTAATCATGTTACATTTACCATACAAGGATTCACAAACATAAGAACGCCAAATCAGGATGAATCAAAGCTCAATGTGAGAACCAATGAGAAGATCGACGTTGAGTTCGTGGGAAATGTCATTTTAATTCTAGATACTAGTTTTAATATAATATTAAGAAACACTTTTTATGTACCTTCCTTTAGACAGAATTTAGTTTCCGTATTGTGTTTGGACATATATGGTTACTCTTTTGAAATAAAGAACATTACTGTATCTATGTTCTTTAGTTCAAATAAGGTTGGGTGCTGCAACATGTTTAATGAATTGTACAGATTGTGTTTATCTCCCGATGATATATACGTCGTTAATACAGTAGAAAATGTTGTTCTCAAAAGACTTCTACCTAAGGAACAGTCTTATGCGTTATGGCATAAACGACTAGGTCACATATCTAAAGAAAGAGTAGAAAGACTGATAAAGACACATCCTGCCTAATCTTAAAGGTGACCTAGAGACTTATATAGATTGTTGTAGAGGAAAGATGACTAAGATAAAGAAGAAAACCGCAGTTCGAAGTTCTGACTTACTAGAAGTCATTCACACTGATATTAGTGGACCCTATACTACAACTTTGTATAGAAATTTTTATTTCATCACGTTTATCGATGATTATTCTCGGTATGGTTACCTGTTCCTGATTAATAAAAAATTTGAGTCTCTTGACAAATTCAAGATCTTTCGGACTGAAGTTGAGAAACATTTATAAAAGGTAATAAATGTGATTAGATCTGATCGAGGTGGAGAATATTATGGTAGATATGGCAATTATGGGCAAATTAAAGGACCATTTGCTAAATACTTAGAGGATTTTGGAATAGTGGCTCAGTTCATTATGCCAGGATGTCCTGAACAGAATGGTGTGGCTGAAAGGCGCAATCGTACTATCATGAATATGGTGTGATGTATGTTGAGTAGGACTAATTTGCCTGATTTTTTATGGAGTGAGGCTTTAAAAACAGCCCTTTATGTATTGAATTGTGTTCTTACCAAAGCTATAACATCGACTCCTTTTGAGTTATGAACTGGTCGCAAACTAAGTTTGAATCACTTCAAGGTCTGGGGATGTCCTACGGAAGTAAGATTGTATAATCCAACATTAGGTAAGTTAGAGGCTAAAACCACTCGATGCTACTTTATATCTTACTCAGAACATTCAAAGGGATATTGGTTTTATAATCTAAGTGGAGGAACAAGGATTGTAGAATCACAAACGGCTAAATTTCTGGAATTTGATGTAGCTGAAAAGCATAATTGCTCACAAATTAGTGAACATGACAACCTGATGAGACCTGCTATGTATTTCTCCTTGCCTATGCAAACAATAATAGAGCCTACTGTGCCACAAATTGAACCTATTAACGCTGAGAATCCTATTGATGAAACGGCCACAAATCAAGTCCTTTAAGTTCCTTAGACTCAAAATGAGCTCACAGTGACTCAACTTAGAAGATCTACTAGGGAAAGGCATTCAGCCATAACACCGGACTATATGGTCTATTAAGGAAAACATGATTATGATATAGGTTGCATTATAGATCCAGTGACTTATACAAACGCCATTACCTGTCCCCAATCAAGTTTGTGGCTGGATGCAATGAGAGATCGGATGCAGTCTATGAAATATAATGGCGTTTGAGAACTTGTTGAATTACTAAAAGGTTGTAAGCCTATAGGTTGCAAGTGGGTTTATAAGACTAAAAGAGATTCAAAAGGAAATATTGAGAAATTTAAAGCCAGATTTGTGGCCAAGGGTTTCACTCAAAGAGAAGGGATAGATTATGAAGCAATATTTTCTCTGGTTTCTTTTAAAGACTCCTTTAGAGTGATCATGGCGTTAGTAGCTCATTTTGACATGGAATTACATCAGATGGACATTAAAACTACCTTTCTAAATGGAGACCTTGATGAGGAGGTTTATATGGTGCAACCTGAAGGTTTTGCAACAGATGATTCAGGTGTATGTAAACTGAAGAAGGCTATTTATGGTCTCAAACAAGCTTCTAGACAATGGTACATGAAGTTTCACAATGTTGTTACTTCTTTTGGTTTCGTTGATAATAAAGTAGATCAGTGCATATACTAGAAGGTCAGTGGGAGGAAATTTATTTTTCTTATACTTTATGTGGATGACATTTTGCTTGCAAGTAGCGATATTAGATTGCTGCATGAAACAAAACAAATGTTGTCAACTTTACCAAAAAAAAAAAAAAAAAAAAACAAATGTTGTCAAAAAATTTTGACATAAAAGACTTGGGTGAGGCATCTTTCGTTCTTGGCATTGAAATCCATAGGAATTGTTCTTGTCGTATGTTAGGTTTATCTCAAAAGGCATATGTTGATCGTATTTTAGAGAGATTCAACATGTAGGATTGTAAACCAGGAACTGTTCCTATCGTTAAGGGTGACAAGTTGAGTCTCTCACAATGTCCTCAATCAGATTTTGAAAAAGACCAAATGAATGACATACCTTATGCTGATGCACTTGGAAGTATTATGTATGCTCAAGTTTGCACTAGAGTAGACATTGCCTTTGTAACAGGACTTTTGGGCAGATATCAGTCGAATCTAGGACATGATCATTGGGTTGCTGCCAAAAAGGTCTTGAGATACTTAAAAAGAACAAGAGATTATATGCTGATGTATAGATATGTCCATGATTTGCGATTGCTGGCATATTCAGATGCAGACTTGGCTAGTTGTGAAGATGATAAGAAGTTGACAATAGGATATATATTCATGTTAGTAGGACGTGCAGGATCGTGGAAAAGTGAGAAACATAAATTTATATCTTCTTCTACCATGCAAACAGAATTTATAGCATGTTTTTCAAATGCTACTCAAGCTGTTTGACTCCGGAACCTCATTAAGGAATTGACCATATTTGATTTTCTGAATAGACCCATACAGTTATATTGTGACAACAATTCTACTATGTTGTTTGTCAATAACAACAGAAGTCTCAAAGGGTCTAAGCATATGGAGGTCAAGTTTTTGACCATAAAGGAAATGGTACAGAATGGTAATGTTATAGTAGAGCATATTCCCACAAACGATATGTTGGCAGATCCACTGACTAAAGGCCTACGCCCTTGTGCATTTGAGCGACATATCATGAACATCGGCTTAGGAGAATCGGTGGATAATATCGTTTAGTGGGAAGTATTTCAGATAAAGTTTACGTCTGTACTTTGTTACTTTTTGTAACATTTCGATATATGTCAACTCTTTTTGTATAAGTTGTTATTGAGTTGTGTACATGTATCTAAGGAAAATCTCAAGGTACTATGTAAATCTTGAGTAAAAGCTAGGGGCATCCAATTATTAGTCTTATACATATGTTTTGATTACACATAAAGAAAGGTTAACTATAAAGATAAGACATAGTGGGTTCATTAGAACCATAAAAATATTCTCTAGTGGCACATCCAGTTTTCTATGACACTTAAAGTAAGAGAATAGTGACTGACAAGGGAGATAACACATAAGGTATTACTCTTTATGAGGTGTTATCTGTTTGCCACACAATCATATCGAATCCATATCAATAAAGTTGAAAGCATTCGCGACCATGGAAGGCTCTGTGTAAATACATGCAGTTACCACCATGATTCGGTGTTGGAGACTTTATGGGATAGGATTAACTATTAAGAATTGCCACTAGACCAATATAAAGGTGCGCACATAAAGTACAACCTCAATTAATATAGCCCAAGTGGGAGAATGTAAGAGTTTTCCTTATGTGGGCTACATTAATTGAGATTGTAATTACCGTTTTACGGGGTTGGTCTGATAAGATAAGACATAAGGTTTTCTTAATGGTTGAATATGGGCCTGGCTTGTGTGGGTCGAGTTGGGCCCGGCCCGTGATGAGAGAGCCTGTCCAAAACTCTATAAATAGTGCTAAGGTTCCTCCTCTAGCCCTCACTTTTTCCAAAAATTCTCTCTCAACTCACATAAGGCATGTCGTGAGTGACGGTCTCATCGAACTAGGAACCAAGGGTCATAGAGGAGAAGATCTTCCGCATCAAAGGCTCGAATTGCTGCTGTTTTGCTCCAAGAACAATGAATTCCAAATCAAGTACACAAATCCTCGTCTTATACCTTAGGATGTTCGAGTTTCTATCTATGTCGATCTTGGGAAGCCATTTCGACGCCTACAATCTGTTTTGGGTGTTGGTTGGCCTCTTGACCAGCGATGATGGGGTTGATGAGAGCTATGGCTGTCGTAGCTAGCTTCAAGAGCGACAGTTTATTCCCCTCTAGGCGTCCGGTGAGGCTCGCCTGGCCACCGGCGAGCCACCGGCGAGCCTCTAGTGAGCTCGTTGAATTGGTTGCCGACGACCAGGCGGATGGTGGCGGCGAATGGTGGTGGCGGACGGTGGCAAACGACAACAGAGGAGAGGAGGGGAGAGAACTTAACCTTCCACTTTTTTTGATTCTTTTTTTTTTGATTTTGGAAGAAGAATCAATTTTTTTATTTTTTTATTCTACTTCAAATCTGTTTCCGGGAACAAATTTGTTCTTGGAAACAAAAATTTTACCAAATACAATTCTATTCCCAAACTACTTCCGAGAACAAAGAATTAGAATTTGGCCCTATTTGGATGGTTACCAAACAGGACCTAAATCACAGCATGAGGATGGGTAGCATCCTGTATAATTGACAAACAAATAAACCAAAAAAAAAAAAAAAAAAAACAAAAGGTACTAACTAATTCGGCGTCTCTGTGCAAACTTTGCATATTTTGCACAAATTAATGAAACCTAAGTTCTCGATACATATGTGACATGTAAGCTCAAAGAAAGGCTCTGTGAACCATACTCAATAGGGCAACGATAGACATCACTGTTCCAGTCCAAAGGATTACTTGGAGAACTCTCTCTCTTTCCCTTGGGCTCAGCAAACCACTGTAGCAAAAACTTGCTTCCAAGATGGATTCTCCATCCAATAGGAATACCTAGTAAACATATACTGCCGGGATCAGAACACAAAATCATGGATAAAGAGAAGAAGAAAAAAGAAAAAAACAGACAAAGAAGAGACGGAAAAAAAATTTAGAAAGTAAAAGACAAAAATGCAGTTTAGAGTAAATGTGTCACACGGATACAAGTTTGGAATTTTTTATGTCACGAAAAAATGTTTAGGGTAAATGTGTCACAATTGGCAAAATTTGGAATCTTTTGTCACAAAAAAAAAAGTTAGGGATTTTTTTTATGGCTTTTTCCCAAAAGAAAAACATTTGGCAACTGCAGTTGATTGATGATTGCGAGAGAAACTTATAATAATTGCGACAATCCTAAAGATCAGCACAAATGCAAAATTGAAGGGATAAGAAGTAACTTGCAATCAATCCCAAGTCAAGGAGATTCTTTTGCAATTTTCCTATTGTTTAAAAAACTTCAGAGAAGTTCATGCATTTAGTCGAGGTAAGTGCTTTGGAAAATATCCATCTGACTCGCATAGCAACTCATCAACCAAAGTTCGTTTTTTTTTTTTTTTTTTTTTTTTTCGCCTGAATCAATTGAGAGTATCCATAATCTAGAAATGTGAAGTTAAGAAAACCAGTGTACTTTCAACATGAGAACTATAAGCTCATCTCTGCATGTGACAGTAAATAAAATAAATGCCTGACAAAGTAAATGTAAACTTACTGGTAAACCATTGACAATAGCTAGCATTAGAGAGACATGGAAAGTGCATGTCAGAATCTTTTCCAGGACATATGGGAGATACGTGCCAATTCCAAATGCCCAGCGCGGCTGATACCCTGTTAACCAAACTGAATTTGCCAAAGATATCGAGTCACCAACATAAACAAACCTTCCACTGCAATTTGGTTCTGTCGATAGGGAAGTCCAAGAACTCAGATCTAATTTTTTAATGGACTGCAAGCATTCTTTAGAATAGGGGCTTGCATACGTGATCTCAATCCATGTTGAACCTGAGTCGTGTATTGGAGCTAAGCAAGATTCATCCTGCAGGCATTAGAAGAGTTCTGAGCTGCAGTTATGTACTCCAAAAATGACACCTCATAAACCAAGAACTTCAAGACACTTTATATTAAAAAGCAACCTCTGAACAAAAGCAGCTGCTACCATTGGTGACAGCTTTGAGCCAACCAGTGCCGCACTTTTTAAGCTCGACAATTTCCTGTGAGTTCAAGCAGTATGTGCGGTCTCTTCTAATTGCAGCACCGTCTCCAGGGTGGTCATCTAATAAACTTGTTTCCAAGCAAGGAGTCTGAGTAAAGCGGCTAAAGTCGTAAGGACAGGTAGATATGTTATCTACCAATTGAATCTTCTCGCTCCTTTCTATTAAAACATTAGGGACACAATATCCCTTCTCACCAAAGCCTTCCCTAACATCTCTGTTATGTTTAGTATCGTTTGAATCTGGAAATGCAACTCCATCAATCAAACCAGTCAGATCCGCCCACTCTTGTGGACTGTGAATTGGTATGCCATCCACTGACAAGATCATGTCGTGAGGAGATAGGTAACCATAGAGAGGTGAGGAATTAGGCACATCCAAAACCTATTCCACAAAAATACAGTGCAAGCAAATACAGTTAAGGAGATGATCAAGCAGAAAAGAGCGCACCAGATAACTTGAAATAAACATTGGAAAAGACAATGCATCTACCATAGGGTTTTCACCATGTATGTACATGGGCCAAAGGATCCATGGTAGAAGTAGCAATGTCAATCCACAGATTGCACATATCTGGATAGAAGAAAAAGGATGTGATTTTTTGAAATAAAGGAAGTTGGTAGAGTTAGATTTGTGTACTTAAATATAGAAGTTTCTATATTACCACAGCATTATGCCATATACCAGCACAGTATATGCGAAGAGCTGAAAATTTTGGCACTGCCTGCAGCAGCTCGTAATCAAAGGCCACCAGGGCACCAGGAAACAGTACCGCTACAAAAATGGCAACATATTCTGCTTGTATACCCTCACTGCTTTCCATTCAACATGTGCCTATAGAATATCATGAGAACCTAGAGTTTCATGAATTTAAGGAAAAGAACTTCTAGATACAACCAATTTGTCCAAGTAAGGCACTCAATATGAGATAAATGATTTCTAAAGACAATTACATACCAGAACCAGAACTTAAATTGGTAATGTCAATCAGTATGGGGCATTCTTATCATGTAATCTATTTACACACTTGCTCTCTGGTTTCTTAATCAACCACAACATAATCCCGTGGTGAAATTTAAAATTTAAGAAATCGATTGTTATATTGCACAACAACAATAGTTACTTCGGTCCATGAAGGCTGGACAGTTTTAAAATTGGCAAAATAGTATATATAAGAGCAGATATATCACCAGTTCTCTCTTTGTCTCTTCAAATTAACAAGTTTGGTTCTCAATAAAGGTAACGGTGAAGATAAAGGTAGAGGCAGTCTAGCACTACTCCATTATTCTTTTTTTAGATCATTACAAAGGTTAATTAATAGTCTTGCTTATGACTAATTATTAGTTACTTTCAATTCTTAGCAACCCCTTTTACTCCAACCTTGTACTATCAATCTCTCTCTCTCTCTCTCTGCCCTTATTGTTATTCAAATCGATCATTTCATATTTCTTAAATTCAGTTGTTAAATTTGACCATGCCTTGTAACCAAATGAAGTCAACATTCACACAGGTTCTTGGCTACTGTTGGCTGGTACCCCTCAGGCTTGGAACTTTCTTCTCATGCAGTGACCCTGACCAAGCAATTGAACATGCTCTCCTATTTTAACTGCACAAGGTGGGAAAGTGGGTTGATGATGTTCAGACCAGGTTTAGTACTCCAGAAACACCTCAAGTAAAGTCGCTACCTTTTTATCCGTGAATGTGACCAGATTCTCGAGCTAAGATGTGAAAACTGTACAGAGTCCATTAAGGATAGCATCGTCTTATTTTGCTGTTCTATACTTCTTTCAAAGCCCATATGGCATCCATATGCTTCAAACAAAGACATTATGATACTCCATTCATGTCCAAGACTCCATGACTTTATGAACATTGTCTGACCATAATAACTTCAGTTATATCTGAACTGAAGTAACTGGAACAAGACATCCACTTGATAGAGTCACAAATGTTTGGACTACTCGGTGTAGTTAACAAGAATTTTTGGCCTATCATCTTCTGGGGCCTACGATGGTTTGATGTCTTTGTTTATGACGATTTTGCAAATTAGCACCTCCAGCATGATTCATTGATGAAGAGATATCGACAAGTTTAAGGATCAACTTCAGAAGCTGACCTTGCAGCAGCAACAGCATGCCCAAATTCATGACCGGACACGGATATCAGGGTCGAGAGGAAAATATATCCGGCATCAGCAAGGGAGATGGTCAAATCCGAAACCTGGAGAGCATTTTCATGTCACTCTTCACTCAAGCTGTTCGTCATATACCAAATGAAATTTGAGCTAAACAACTTAACCGTGGGGGAAAATCCAAACAGTAGGCTGCTGAGCTCCACATTGCAGTGAAGAACACGCAAAGACCGAGCTAACTCGTAAAGGAGACCCTGGCCATCCACAAAGTATTCGCACCGAATTCGAGGAGACGCCGGCATTAGCAAAGTCACCCAATAACTCGCAGAACGATAACAACCGAAACAGAAGGTTCAGAACAGACCAGAGCAATGCCGAGCAACGACGCGAGGGCGAACCCAACACCGACGGAAAACCATACCCGAAGAAACCTGCACGTTCCGGGGCAGAGCGTAAAGTACCGGAGAAAGCCTCGACCCTGCGGCGAGCAGAACAACACGAGACGACAACACAAGGGAGAGAGAGAGAGAGAGAGAGAGAGAGAGAGAGAGAACCTGGAATATCTTCGGCCAAGTCGAAGGAGCGGCTCGTTCAGGGCATAGATTTTGAAATCGCAGTACCTGGCATCGGCAGCAACAATCACATGTGATGATCACGCCCGTCCTTCCTAGTTCCTACCATAGGAGAATCCATCCTCGAGAGAGAGAGAGAGAGAGTATAAGTACCAACAGGAACAGGAGGCGGCGGCGGAGTAGTTGCCGCCGCCGCCGTTGCGGAGACGGCGATGGGCGGGGGATGTGGGGCGGACGAGGGTAACGACCCGCCGGCGGCGGCATGCCTCGCCGTACTTCCGATCCCGAACCTTCTCGATCGGCTCCCTCGTCCCATTATCCTCTTACCTCGTCGTCGTCGTCATTCGCGAGGGCAGCGAGGTCGGGCTCACCGAGTCACCGGCACCGGCGGCCGGATCGCAGAGGGAGGAAGCAAAGAGGGATTTCGAAGATTGCCGGCCGGCTGGCTCGACTGAGTCCGGGACTGAGCCGCTCGCTCGCTCGCTCCCTCGACGAGACTGATGGCCATGGCCATGGCTTCTTCCTCTGCATATCGCTTGAAGGGAGCAGGAGAAGCTCAATACGACGACGGTTTATTCTTTACCCTCCCCGTTTCTTTGTTTTCTCACTTTTTCCTTTTTCTAATATTTAATTTGAATTTTACCAAAAAAATAATTTTAAAAAATATTTATCTTGAAATAATTGCATACATACTTTATAAAAATTAGTAAACAAAAAAAAAATCATCTCTCACTAAAATATTTAAAAGTAACTTATTATTAATAATAAAAATATTTTTCAATGGTTGATTATTTCAAGTGATATGTATGATATTTTTTAAGGATTATTTTTCATAAAATAGATCATAACTTGAATCTAATTATGTCAGGAAATTAACACGTTTTAAGTGAGAGGTTACGGTGATGGGGTCCTATGCTAATCTCCCTCGAGATATAAGAGCTCGACTCTTTGTTGCTATTCGGGCATGGGAGCTCGTGGTGGAGTCATTGGTTATTAAAAAAAAAAAAAAAACTACTACATAAGGAAAACATATTCAATTGTGCAAGAGTTATCAAAATTATTATTAATTATTAGATTATCGTAATTGATTGATCACTTAACTATCATGATTTGGATCCCAAATCAAATAGAATTTGGTTAGAATCCAAATTGAGATTGGGTCAATGCTCAAGTATAGGGCACTTCCTTTAAACAAATGCGAGATAATACCAAAGCATAAAAAGGTGAGCATGCGAATAATTTATCTAAGATATCACATTCTATATTTGAAATTATTAAATTACTTTATCCCAATCACTAGTCACGACAATAAATTAAATAGTTTTCTCAATTATATATCTACCTTAAAAAAATTTAATATATCCAAAATTTGCAAATGTTTAGTGTGGTTGCCGATGAAAATTGTCTTCGGTAGCTTCGGGAGAACATATCCCTTAAATAAAATTTAGAGAAACGATTCTCGTGATTAAAATTAGAGAAAGGAATCGACCCATGGATGTTGTTGCTGTTTTCTTTTCAAAGGGAAAAAGAAGAAGAAGAGAATTTAGGAGGGAAAAAAAAAAGGAGAGAAAAATATTTAAATATTTATTTTATGGATTATGAAAAATCATTATCATATTCGAGAAAATTAGACAGTACAAAAGCCATTTCCATGAAAAAGACGAGAAAAAACCGGACCTCGAGGAAGAAGAAGGCTTGCGGCAGGGGGCGAAACAGAAGGAGTCGCCCGCACGCGCTCGCACGCTCCGCCGGAAGTCGGAAGTCGGAGGGCGAGAGAGAGAGAGAAGCGATCGGATCTCCGGCGGCGATGATACTGCTTCAGTCCCACTCCAGATTCCTGCTCCAGACCTTGCTCAACCGCCTCCACAAGTACGCAATCGCTTCCTTCTTCCTCTTCTCCTTATTCTTCTTCTCGCCTTCCCTCTTTCCTTCGCGCGACGGCGTTGATTCTCTTGGCGGTGCCTTCCGTGTGTGGCCGTTTCGCCGTCAATCGATCTCTTCGGTTGCGCGAAAGCGCTCTGTGATCGCTCCGAGGTTTCCGTCGGTTGCGCCGGAGACGGAGTGCGGAGTGCGGAGCGCGCGAGTTCAGTAGAATGGCGGAGATGCATTGCACGCGCGGCATTACGCGTTGTCGGATGATTGCCGTGCGGAACCGTGAGGCCTCCGTTGAATGTCGATGCACCGTGCACGGAAGGTCGTGTCCGCGAAACTGAGTGTTGTCGGGAGGAGAGTGTTTCCATAGATGCGAAATGTAAGATGAATTTAGGGATTGAGAGGGCGATAGAAAGGAAATTGCGCCTAAACAAATTCGTTGGACGCTCCTCCAAGATAGCTATTGCCAATTTTTTCTCGAATCGATCAAACTTCAAGTTTGAATAACGGGATAACATGAGGCCTGGCAACGGATTTGGTTCATTTTTCCGTTGGCAGAAACTTCGATTTTTTTTTTGGTCAACGTAAGGAAATGATCTAGGAAAACGTGAAACGATTGGGTTTAAAGTGAGACGCTTACCAATTTTAAGTCCTATATGATTCTTGGTATAGACTAAATAGTTGATCTTTGCACTACTAATTTTTCGACTTTACGATGTTGAATGAACTATAATCCTTGCTTTTTCGATGTGCATATTGTTACAGCTTATTTGGTTCTTGTTTTCATTATTTATGACCTTGATATGTTCATTCTTTTCATTTTGTAGTCTTGAGAAAGGAGTTGAACTTGACTATCATTGGGTCGAGTTTGATGACGTCCGATATCATGTCCAGGTAATTTGTGCAATCTGGGAATGAAAAGAAATATAAGTAAAATTAGCTGATACAATTTAGTTCTTTCTTTATAATTCACAATGTAAATAGCGGATATTCTTGCCTTAGTTGGAGCTTCTTGTAGGTCTCAATGAAGAATCCACATCTCCTGCTGCTGTCGCTTTCATTACCCACCCCACCTCCAGAAACTGATTTTCCTGGTGGACTTCCTTCTGGAGCCATTGAAGCTGTAAAAGCTGCATATGCTGGTGTCGTGCAAATTCTTGATCCTCCTAGGGATGGCTTTAATCTCACACTGAAACTAAATTTTTCGAAATTTCCTCCAGATGAAGGTTCAGCAAGTTTCTTTCTTAAGGTCATTGTAGCTTGCTGTGGATATGATGCAACATTCATCATCAGCTCTTTTCATTAAAAAGGATCCTTGCATCGATGATATTTTTGCTGGTTAACCGTTGAATTATATCTACCCTTTTTTTTTTGAGAGCTTCTACATTAGTGCTTGCCAAAGTAGATGAACTTTGTGGCTTAGTCAACACCATTAATGGGCAGGTTCATCATAAAGCTATCATGGATTTGCTAACTGCGCACAAAAATTATGGTGTTTACTCAATGTTGCCCACTTAACCGGAATAAAGTGAAGGCAAACGTAATGAGACAAGGACCCCAAGTATCGTTGAGGCAAGGACATTAAGGAATTCTGCGGTATTTAGAGCAATAATCAATGGATTTCGCAGGACTAAGTTTATAAATGAACTGGTCGTGTAGTTCAATGTCTTTTATGACTGGTGCTGGTTTTTTATAACCTTTTCTTTTGAGCACTGGCAGAAAATTTCCAGTAATTTGTTGTTTTGTTGGAGACCAATTGTTGTGTTGGCGAACAACTCTTGGCTGGACTCCCACATTGGTTAGCATATATTGCATTGCGCACATTACTGTCCTTTTGATAGTTTGGGATTCCAATTTGACTGAAGTCTAGCAGAAAGAGGATCTTTTATTTGTTTCTTTGATGCTACTGGATGGGGGTTCTCTTTATTGTCACAATTAGAATCACCGTCGCCTGCCGTGCTAGTGTTTGGATAGATTTATCTTGCATCAATGCATGCATGCCTGCACATACTCTATTCTCCTGATTTGGAAGGCTTGGGGAGCTCTAGGATTGACTTGTGGTATCTTCATCTTGAAGCTGATGAATTTATCTTCACTTCAGTTAAGGCTGTCTATTCCCCCCAAATCTTATCACCCAAATCCTGAGTTTCTATTAGCCTTCAAGTAAAGACAGTCAACTCTAACCCCATACAAATTTTTGTTCTGTCATCCCAAGTACTCTGTGAGGGTAAGAGGCAGCATTTGGAAACATCTTTGAGTCAAGAATACAGTTTAATGTTGTAGTATTTTGAACCTTCAAACCTCAAGGACCAAAGAGTTTCATCCGGAGATGCGCCACTAACTTTGAACTAGAGATTGAACCTAAGTGCATATGGACCTTAATGCTTTTCATCTAGAACCATCTTGCATTTTTCTCTTTCTTAACCTTCTGAAAGTATATTAAGTTGCATTGGAGAGTTACCAAGGGTGTGCTAACCTGTTTGTAAAATTCAGTTGGAGGATAAAGAATCTACATATTTGACATTTGCATTTGTTTTCATGAAGTTGTTCAATCCACCACAAGTTCAGGGTGTATATTGACTCATTTGTCTGCAACTCTTGTGATGGCCCCAAGCCTGGTGTGACCCTTTATACAAGAGAGCAGTTTACATGCCGGGAATTGATTCATGATTAAGACTGTTCCCAGTTCTGCATCGATGAGACACATTTACCTTTCATGCTATTGAAGAGTGCTTTCTTGGTTGTGATTCAATTTCATTTCTTGATAAATGATTTTTGAGGTTGTGCATTCTGCTGTCTTGACTGAATGAAGTCATGCGCAAATGCACCATGTCCATGCTAGTTGTCTTACTTTGTGGTGCCTTTATATATGCACACACATATATTTAGGCTTTTTGATGTTACTGATATTCTAGGAAAGACTTCCATGCAATTGGTCCTAAACCTTTTAGCATTTTTTTTTTTTGGGGGGGGGGTTGGTGGTCTTATGTACCCTTTGTAGTGCTACCTTGCCTTTTTAAGCTGTAGTGATGTTATCGCAATTAAGCTATCTAGAGGAGTATCATGAATTTCCATCACCTTTGCTATGGAGAAGATGATTCATTAGGAGCATGATTGGTTTATTTTTTCCATCATGTTAACAATGATAACTTCAGCACTATAGTGTCTTTTTGGTGTAGATTGGGGATCTGGACTTTGGGTTCAATGAGATTTTTACTTGATGCGACTTCTACATTGAGTCAAGTAGGTTTAAATGAGGACCTTTTCTTTTAAGATGATCTCCATTGTTTTTTAGTTTGAGGCACTTCTATGCACTAAAATTTTCCCATTTTTGCATGAAAATCACCATGGAGTGCATCTTTTTAGAAACTACGTTATGCATAATGGATTCTAATTTCGATATATACTATTTTAAATGCATTGAGCGGCTAGCATCCTTTTCTCATTGCATTAAACAGATTGTCAAAATTATCGTTAATATGTTTCTCTCGAGGATGACAAATTTCCAAGTTTATTAAATGGCAGAGCTTGAAGTACCATTACTTTGTTGAATGCATTTTTCTTTCACTTTTCTCATTATTGTATAATCCTGCAGAGCGTAGACAAGCTCTCCTGGTTAAGATTGCATCTGTCCGGGAAATAGTATTAGGTGCTCCGTTGCGAGCATTATTGAAGCATCTTACCTCTAAGACAATTTCTTCTGATATGGATCGACTGGTGGCCCTAGTCCATCGGCCAAATGAGTCATTTTTTGTCATTCCACAGGTACGCGTCCAGTGGTCTGTTGTTTATTAGATGCAACATGGTGTTTAAAATGCTTTTAAACGATCCTTTTCACACCTTAAGATTCTGCCCTGCCCTTCAAGTGCAGATGTTTTTCCTCTTCCCTTTCAATCTCTTTTCCTACTTATTCGTCAATCTCATGCTCCCTGCTAACATCAAACTTCTAGTTAATCTCATCATTGGAAAGTCAATCTTCTTGCAATTGCTAATAAAGCTTTGATGCTAAATATATGGTTGTCTTATTTTACTTGTTTAAACGTTAGCCGGTTGATTCTTGTTACGTTATTTTCAGATGGAGAAGGTAATTGTTGTGTTTCCAATGAGATTTAAGGACTCCATAGATACTGTTCTCGCAACATCTTTCCTTCAGGTATCACAAGTTTTCTTAAGTTTACCAGCTTACGCTGTCTCATTATATGCATAGGACTTTCTCATTGACAAGTGAGCTAGCCAGAGTCAGGATTTCCTTCTCAGGCATTACTGATATAGGAATACTGTCTGTTGCTTGTTTAAATGCTTTTACCTCTCGTATCGCATTCACACAGGAGTTCGTGCAAGCAAGGCGGACTGCTGGTCTTAACAATGCACCTCCTTGTTTGTGGTCCTCTTCTCCTCCTCTAGAACTAAAGAAAGCCCCTGCGGAAGCATTATCAGCAAATGCTGGTTTTGTTTCTTTTGGTAATTGATAATAATTTTTTTGTTTCTTCCGGTTGTATTCCTTTGATTGAATACATATTAACAAGTACTGCAATGCAGTCATTTTCCCTCGGCATGTAGAAGGCAAAAAATTGGATCGTACAGTTTCAAGTCTATCGACTTTTCATGCCTATGTTAGCTATCATGTTAAGGTGAGTAACATTTTAAAACATGCTGATTTGTATGCTTAAATAAGGGCTTTAAATAACCTTTGTCTGTCTGATGTCATTAATTTGTGTTGCACTGTGCCACATATTTTTATGGAACTTATTAATTGAATGAATGTGAAGCCAATTTTAACAGACTTAATCAACCGTATCTTCCATAAGTTGATTGAGTCTCTATTTGCCTAAAGACCTGCTCATCCAATAGCCATGCAGCCAATCAAAATCTTAAAACCGTCTAGCAACATAGCTTTTCATAGAATTAGTGACAACGAACTCAAGGAGGTCAGGTCTGAAATACCTTCTGTTTTAGTTGCCATAATAAGATTTGAAAGTTGCGCTAGAATTGAGAAAATGGTGTAGTTGTAGGCCTTTAATTTTAAGTTACCTTTTCTAAATTATATGACATGATCAAGTGATGTTTGACTTATTTAACTGCAATATCTTTTTTATGTATTCAAGTGCTCAGAGGGCTTTATGCATACCCGTATGCGACGTCGTGTGGAGTCATTAATACAGGTAATGTTCTTCCTACTTGGTGATTCTTTTTAGCTGGCTTTCCTTTCAAAAGGTTTTAGTTTAACATGACCATCCAGTTTGCAGTTTTAAGATAATCCCGAGTTCTGTGGTTATTCCAGTTGGACAGTTTGTCAATATGATGTCACCTCTAGGTTCTAATATAGAATGAAATGGTAAAAATATTGGGTCTTAAAGTTCATATTTGAAGGGGTAGGATACATCCACTTTATCTTTGACATTGAGGCTGCGTTTGGCAGTTAAGATAAAATTTATTCCATCTTGTGTTTAGTGTTTACGTAAAATAGGATAGAGTTAGATATAAAAGGGATATGACCCAGTTAAAGATGGATATGATTTCTAATATCCATAATAAAAAAGTTATTTTTTTAAATAATAAACTTGTTAAATTTTTAAAAATTAAAATCATATTTCAATATAAACAATATTTGAATTCTAATATAAGAATTTCAAAGTAACAACAATTTAGTTTTTCAATTTAATCTTATATATTCGAATTTAACTATATCTTATAGTATAAATTCAATATATAAATACATAATTTATATATTACATATTTGAGGTATTTTAGTATTTTAGGCATATTAGTACATTTTATTTTTTAATATAATTTCATTAGAGAATGATGGATGGGGAAAAAAGAAATAAAAAAGAAATTAAATAAAAAGAGGAAAAAGTAAAAAAGAAAAGAAAAGAAAAAGCAATAAAAATGAAGTAGGCAAGAGTATTGTGAGATATTTTTACCATATCCATTTGTGCAACTTTTGAGTTTATGCACACTAATATGTCATTTATATCAAATAAAATACATGATATGATATGGATATATCCAGATAGGATAAAACAAAATCCTTGGATTTCATAGAGAGAGAGAGAGAGAGAGAGAGAGATACCATAATTTCTAACTATTCTTGGGCATGAATATATCATCCTTTTGGTTTATCTCTGCTAGAGATAGCTTTGTAAGTTTTTTCTCATTCAGTGAAAAGCTAGTCACCGATTTGTCCAATGTAAGTACATGACTTTTGTAGCTTGAAAAAAAAAGGGAGAAAAAGCTTGGCCCATTTGGGTTTGCTATTTGGCAGACTACTTTAAGGACTTTCCGTGGAGCAAATCTACAACTGGTTTTGTGAGGATTGTATAAACTATAATAAGAAACATAGTCTCTTTCCCTGTATTGACAATATCTCTCTAATCCCATGTTGCCATTTCCTGTAAATGAACAGTTAAAAGCAAGCAGTATTGTTTCTTGTAGTTCGTGAGCTGCAGCTTCATTGCTTTTGACATGCTAATTCATTTTTAGAGTTTGGAGAGTAGTGATCACGATATATCTGAATTATAGTTTGCTATGCTTGTTACTCATAGTGGACATTATTTTGCCAGGCCTTGGACCGTGCCAAACCCGATGTTGAAAAATCCAAGAATCTAGCAAATAACAGATCCTTCAAGCGACTGGTTAGTTTAAACTTCTTGTTTCATTGTTTTACCGAATGAATGTGTATATTTATACCATTAAATGAATCCTAATATTTTCCAGAGCCTTAAAGAAGCACATGCAAATTCCCATTCGTGAAGTTGAGATTCTGAATTTAAATTCAAGATGAAGTGCATCTGAACCACCAGAAGACCAGTATGTACTTGCAATGTACTGTAAACAATTGTATCATATTAGATGCAGAAAAATCTTTGTAGTTGGTTGCTATTACTTGTTTATATTGTTTACATTTCAATCCCATTATAATACTGGTAATCAGTTGCTTCTGTTACTTAACAAAAGAAAGGAACCGTTGACTATTTTTGTCCAGTACCGCTTGGTACATTTCTGTCACAACTGAAACACTTCTATACGCTTCCAATAAGGTAAAGTAGCCATTTCTATACGCCTCCAGTACTAGTTGGTACAATTCTCTTTACGTAAGTATAATCTATGGCTGGTTGTTCATGGTTGGGAAGCTTGTAGGTTTGTTCACCGGACAATTTGAGGGTTGATGGTTCTACAATGGCTTTGTGGGGGTCGAAGTCCTAATCTGACCTTATGTTAATTGAGGCATACCCTGTCTGCATGTAGGGACATTGCAGCTGTTAGTGATTCCATTGCTTTTGTTGCTGGGGCGGTTTCTCTGTCCAAATTGAAAAATCTTGGTCATACAGGATCATAAGGATACTAGTTAATGGGTTGTGTGGCGTGAACCTTAGTATGAAAATGCCTCTTTCATTTGGCTTGAATGAACAGTTTTTTTGCACGAGCAACACGATGACAATCCAACCACCTCGCACTTTCAACAACATCGAGCAATAGTTGACAAAGTGATGGTGAAATATGAGGTCATTCTTGCATTCCCCATAATTCTCGCTCCTTAATTTTAATTTTTCTAAGCTTGTCCAGTAGCCAATTTCCTATTTATTGTTTTTGTCGCTGTTCTTATGAGAACCTCACCTTTTTATTTTATCCATGCTAGTCTGGTATTGCGTAGGTGCACATTATCAATGCATGACGTCCTCTTAAAGGAGGGGACTTCTCTTTTCTCCCACCATTTGCTTTTTTTTTTACATGCTTAAGCATCACGTTACGAGGTCTCACTGTTCCAACTGGCCAATCACGATAGTTTTTTCTGTGGGATCGCCTTACGCTACTTCCTCCACTTTCTTCATGATTTCTAATTTCGGTCCAGCTAAATAGAAAATTAGCATTCACACACACCCTTAACTGATGACGTGATATTTGAGATTGGTGGAGGACAGTCGAAAAAATGTTTGATGTCTATCAAACCCCCTGAACCCCTGTTTATCTTCCAGACGTGGGTAGTTCTGTGAATGACAATCAATCGTAGGAATGTCCATTTGCAATCATTCCCCTATACAGTAGTCGGGAATCATTCTGTCTGTCCAGGCGAGTGTTAATCTGCGGTATTCCGGATCGAGTACTCAGGTCGTTGGAAATAAACATGGAGACGAACATGGAGTGCAACAAGAGAGACTGGTGGAGCCTAAGTTTTCTGTCGTGGACGAATCAATCCCCATTCGATTCTTAGGAACAGTCCTTGTCCAGGAGTGGGAGATGAAAGATAAAAGGGAAGAACCCCGGTATTTACAGGCTCGTACGTTTGGGAAACTCATGCAATACAATGCCAAACCCAAAACCAGAACTGCCTTCACGTTGGTAGGAGTAGTGTAGGACACATGTGGTAGCGTTCAAAAATAGCCGTTCCAAAATGCATTCTCTCTCTCTCTCTCTCGTAGCGGGGGAAGCCCAGTAGTCCGAAGTGGGCTTACCTAGGTCGGGAGTACCTGATAATTTTCTAGGGAGAGAGCCCGGAAACAACGATATATAGGAAATGACGAAAAAACTATTTGCGTCTCTTTTGCCAAGTATCATAATAGAGTATCCTGGTTTTCAAGGCAGTTTCAATGGAACCAGGAAACGCTCCCAACCGAGGAGACTCGCCCGCGCTCTCCCTCGCCGCCTCCGAGGGCCGCCGGCACAAGACCGGCGAGGGTTACATGCCTCTCCTGGTGATCAGCGCGGTGTGCCTCTTCGTCGGCTCCCTCTCGTCCAGCCTCCTCGCCAAGTACTACTTCATCCACAAGGGCTCCAGCCGGTGGGTGTCGACATGGGTTCAGTCCGCCGGCTTCCCTCTCCTAATCCCTTTCGTTTGCGTCCCTTACCTCCTCAAGCGCACCCAGAGACGGCCCTTCACTCACTTCACCCCAAAGCTGTGGGTCCTGTCCATCTTCGTCGGCCTCATGCTCGGCGTCAACAACCTCCTCTTCTCCTGGGGCACCTCCTACCTCCCCGTCTCCACGTCTTCGCTCCTCCTCTCCACACAACTCCTGTTCAACCTCATTCTCTCCGTCCTCATCGTCAAGCAAAAGGTCACCTTCTCTAACCTCAACTGTGTCATCCTCCTGACCCTGAGCTCGGTCCTTCTGGCCCTGTCGTCGAGCCACGACCGGCCACCGGGCCTGACCCGGGCCAAGTATTTCGTAGGGTTCTTCTCCACCGTTGGGGCCGGGCTCTTGTTTGCACTCTATCTCCCTGTCATGGAGAAGATATACAGGAAGGTATATTGCTACGCGATGGTGGTCGAAATGCAGCTGGTGATGGAGATCGCGGCGACGGTGCTGGCGACCGTGGGGATGATGGCGGATGGAGGGTTCACGGAGATGAAGCGGGAGGGGGAGAGGGTGTTCGACAAGGGGCCTAGGATTTACTACGTGACGGTGGCCATGACCGTGGCGTGCTGGCAGATGTGCTTCATGGGGACGGCGGGGATGGTGTTCATGACGTCGTCGCTGACCGGCGGGATCTGCATGACGGCGCTGTTGGCGATGAACGTGTTGGGCGGGGTGGTTGTCTATCGTGACGACTTCGGGGGCGTGAAGATCGTGTCCACGGTGCTGTGTGTATGGGGTTTCTGCTCCTACGTGTATGGCATGCACCTGAAGAACACCAAACCCCAAGAAGCGGACAACAAGTCCAGCGTTACTCCTGCTGGTACCGGTCCTAGGAACCGTCATGGTCAAGCCATGGAGATGGCTCGGATGCCGGATGTCGCATCCGGCGTCGTTTAGCGAAACCAAAATGTTTGTATTATCCCCCTTCTACGACTGTTTTGTACCAGTGCCAGATAAAATGTCATAAGTAGTGTGGGAATAGCCGGGACTAAATCAAGGGGTCATTAGCAGGATGTCAATAGGCCTAGGATCTCTGTGACCACCATAATAAAACTTGTGAATTGTTAAATGCGCATTCCCAGTGCATGCTCATCGTCGGCCGGCCCGCCTTGCCTGGATCGCAATTTCCGAACAGTTCCGCCTCCACCTTTAGTGCCCTATGACGATATTACCCTTTCGAATCCTGTGAAAATATTATCGCCAGTCCCAAACACCTTCTCGGATGATGACAACCTGATGCACTTACACCAGGAGACACCTTTATGACTTGGCAAAGCAATTGCTAAGGGGGGAGGAAAAAAAAAAAAGGTGAGGAGCGACGTGGGTTTACTCACACGAGTTTAACTTTGCATTAATTGGAGCCGATCGCCTTTCCATCTACTCACTTCTCAGCCCTGCAGATGAAGGAAATGAACAGCTACTCTCTTTTACTGCCTAAAATCTTATCCGTCATTAATGCCTTGGCTTTAAAAAGGTTTCTTTTCAAAGTGGTTCACGCGTTAGTTTCGGCAGTCAATACGTTAATATCCGCATACCTACAGATTGAGTATGCTCGTGAACTGGGGTTTGACCACTGACCAAAAAAAAAAAAAAACTGGGGTTTGACCCATGTATCATCCAATCAAAGCACCTTGTGGAATGAAGAAAGTACTGCGGGAATAGAACATTGTCATTTTTGTATTGATAAGTTTTGACAGAACATCATCTTGCTACCACAGGTGATATAAATAATCGATCCCTTCGATGCTCCTTCCCGATTAACTTTTGACTGTTGAAAGAATCTCTTTATGTTTATCAAAGGCAATCACAGAATTAAAGCACTTCATCATCTTTTCAGGTAACCTATCGATTAATTCTTTTTTGAATGAGTACTGTGGTAGATATCTTAAATATCTCTCCGATCTTCTTGATGGGCGACACATAAAATTAATGTAGCCAATCAAGTCAAACATATGTGTCTTATCTACTACTCTTTGTCTATTACTGCCCAAGGCGATGGAGCAACTTAAGTCGGCTTATATATCTCATCCAATTACTTATGTATCCTTCTCTTGCAAGCAAGATTAAAAGAAAAAAAAGAAAATAAGAATAGTAAGAATGATGAACAAAATGCTGAACAGGAGAAAGTTTGATTGGTGAAGAAGATAAGGGTGGTAGTTTATCATTTTTTGAATGCTTTAATGCCTGATGACGATCATTATCTTTAAGTATTATTTGTTGCCACTATTATTGTTGCCGGATTTAAAACAAATATCATCTCGAATGTGTTGTCAAACTTGTGTTAGAAAAGAGAAGAAAAGAGAATATCGTGAAAAATATAAAATTGTTTTTGCTTGGAATAAGGTCTAATTTGGTCATATTTATAAGCAATCATACAATGCATCTTTTGGAAATATATATTTTATTGAAACTATCACCACTTTTCATGATCAACCATCAATTCTCTTCATGTCGATGATATTTCCTTCCAAATTCAACAATAACTTCTTTCTCATAGCTAGTTCAATCTCTTCTATTTGTTATTGATAGATAACATACTATTTCAATTAGCCTCCACTTAGTTTGTTATCTATATCGATTTACATAAATTCATACATACAATAATGCATCCGTTAAGATTTGAACCCTTAACTAGTGCAAATAATTCCATTGATAAAATCAGTATTAAATAAAACTTTGACCCATTATTCCATTTAGTTAACCGGATTATTAAACACATGAGCTTACACACGTTCGATTAGAAATTTCCCATACCTTAGACCTTTTATGGCCTTATGCTTCCTCTTGGTTCATGGATATTCACAAAAGTTCATCTAGGTTTTGTCAGAAGCGGCACCATCTCTTATGTTCATATAGTTGAAATTCCTAACTTGTTGCCTAGTCTTCCTGTGCTAAAACCTGGACTTCATTAGGGCTTCGTTTGTTTCACGGAATGAAGATTTAGAAAACATTTTCTTAAAGTGAGTTGCTCGAAATAATTAGCCAATAAAAATGGTTTTCATTATGGGTAACAATTTATGTGTCAATATTTTGTGAACAATGAAAATATTTCTTATTCATTCATTTTTGTGAGCAATTTAAGCAACCATTTTTAGGAAAGTTTTTTCCAAATTTTTCATTTTGTGCGAAAAAAATGGACACTAAGAGTGCTTTCTTACACTTATCATCCTAACTTTCCCTGAATATTAACATCATACCCCACTACTCATTCATTGTTAAAATATAACAACTTGTTGTTGGCCACTAAACTTTAAAAAGTTTGTTAGAAATTGTGTAGTTGGGTTTTCACTACACTTGACTATTATCAATTAGTGTAAGATCCATTCTTTTGGCAGTACTACTAACTAAACCTCTCGAGAGTCCCATAGTGAATGGATTGGCCAAGTTATTATTTGTTCAAATATAAATTATTGAAACAATTCTATCAATAATTATTTGTCGAATATACTCATGTCACAAACTAATATGTCTAACTATCGCAATATAGAGATATTGATGATATTGGTTATGGCCACAACTTTATATCCAATAACAAATTCTGCATATATTGAGCTTCTTTACCAACCGCCAATAGTGTTATAAATTCAAATTCCATCATTGAATAAGCTATATATGTTTGCTTCTTTGATCCCCAAGATTGATCCCCAAGAAACTGCACCATTTGCAAGTTAGAATACCCATCTAGATGGTTGACTTGTTATCAATTGTTTTAGTTATCCAACTAGCATATACATATCCTTTTAGTACCACTGGCTGTCTTTCATAAAATAGATTATAATTGAATGTCAGACACTCAAAGTGTCAAAACTTGGCACAGGTGGATATTAAATGCCAAAACTTCCAAAAGGTACACTTAAGTGCCAAAATCGAAAAAGCAAAGAATACTTAAGTGCCAACGACGAGAATATCTTGCCAAACTATTACTGTGGTTTTTTCTGGTGAGAATTCAAATGATGAGACATTTCTTTAAAAGAAAAATTATCCACGTGGTGCTAACATGGCTAGATAGCTGAAAATGACACCATTTTGATCCAAATCTTATTTTAAAAATAAATATTAATTATATTAAATTTTAAAAAGAAAAAGAGGAGAGACAGCGAGGCAGCAAATGGCCCTCATTGTTGCCATATCACCATCTTTTAAAATAGCTGGCGATGATAGGGTGATGGTCGCTTAAGGTAGTCGGCTAGTCTACAAGCGAGGGTCGGTGACCCTTGCTCAATCTAGGGAGGGACTACGATTTCTAGCCCCAGATTTGGGTGACGGTTGCTGCTAGCCCTCGCTTGCGGTTGGCTAGGGTTGTCGGCCACCATCCAGGGCCCGATGGCCTCGACAAACCTTTGCCCAATTGTCGTTGGCCCTTTTTGGTGATGGTGGGGTAGTGATAGCAAGTATCGTAGAGGCCCTAGTTGATTTGCTGTCCATGTTCTCTCTCTGTTTTTTTAATTAAATTAAATTAAATTAATATTTATGTTAAAAATCAAATTTGGGGGCAAAACGATGTTGTTTTGGGCATGTCGGATTTCTTACAAGTTTTGCCACAATTAGCACTTAAATGTCCAATTTATTAAAAAAAATGGCATTTAAGTGTACCTTTTGAAAGTTTTGGCAGTCAAGTGTTCACCCATGCCAAGTTTAGGCACTCGAGGTGTACTTTTGCTTACCATAATTCATTATTGTTTTTAAGTAACTGAAGTTTCTATTTATGGTCTTCCAATGTGTAGTACTAATATTATTGGTAAATATGGACGATTTATACATGATAAAGGCTATATTTGGTCTAAAGCAATGCATAACAAACATCAAACTTCCAATCGAGCAAGCATATTCTAATTGGGCTATAGGTTGCCTAGTGTTTCCGTCAATTTAATTGATATATCAAATGCTACGTTTGACTTTTTAATTCTCAGATAATGATATTTTATAACAATTTTCTTCCCACAATGGAAAGCATAACTCCCACTATGTTTGATCACTTTGATATCTAAAATTGCATTTACTTCTCCAAGAATTTTCATTTTAAATTGAGAAAATAGATACCTACTACTTTAATTTATGACATACATATTTGCACCAACAATTAGCATATCATCTACATATAACGAAAAGTTCACTTATCATTTGTTCTTAAATCCACATGGTAATATCAAAAAATCAAAATTTTAAAGGCTTTGTTTTGGCACTTACTTTAAACCACATGATGATATGTTTAATTTGCAAGCCTTATTATCATTTTCGGGTAGAATAAACCTTCAAGTTGTTCCATATACACCTCATCTTATAATTTACCATTCGAAAAAGTTGTTCAATATCCATTTGATGTACGTGCAATTTATAAATTAATGTTAAACTGACATAACTTTAATGGATGTTACTCAAGTAATTGATGCATACATATCAAAATATTTAATAGCAGCAAATATATTAATACCTTGTTTGTCAGTATTGTATTTGGTCTCGAAGGCATTCCAAATGCCTTTAAGATTTGTATGAGATCAAAATTTTATAAAGATGATCTCACAGAGCATTGAGAATTCTTTTTCGGCACCTCTTTTTATCATAAATTGCTTCTTTCCAAACTGATGCATCTTTATATGCTATCCCTTACTAAACATTCTTGGATCTTCTTTCAAGTGAAATTACATTTTCCTAGTCTCCTCGTACTGGGAGAATTACATGTAATAACCAATTTTTTTTTTTTAATTTTCTCTTTGACTTCTCCTTAGCTTGCTTGGACAATCAAATAGTGTTTTTTTTTTTTTTTTTTTTTATAAAGGATTGCTTGTGTCAATTTATGTTTGTGAATATGTTGAGGTATCACTTAAGTCTTCAAGAAATTTATGTTTAAGAAATTCAAAATTTTCTTAATGCCACAATAATATTAGATTTGATATCTAATATTGGATGTTAAATGCCATTCCTTTTCATAATTCATATGGAGAAATCTTTCTTTGAAATAATTTTATTGTGAGCACGAGGTGTAGTAAGGAGTGTTAACCAAACAAGATGTCGATAGTGTTTTGAATAAGTACGGTATCCTAGTGAAGGACCTTTTTTTAAAGAATGTGCTAGAACTGCCTTCCATCCCTATGGAGGTGGCCTGAATTGGCGTCCTTTCCGGTCTTCATCTCCGGTGAAAGGTGATAAGGCCTTAGTGGGCCGGACTCCCTTTATAGCGAGATACCTCTAATAGCTCTACCTTCCACAAAGCAAACTTCCAATAAGGCCTTTGCGGATTATCTGGTGTTGTCTCTTCCCTGATGTTGACTTGCTCATTGGTACTGAGGCTAAAGTTCTTACCCTTTTCTTTATGGGATGAGGCAAGTAAGGCAATCTCCATACTAGATTGAGACGATTTACTTATCAAACAAAAGCTAAGTCATATGTTATAAGCGCTATGCACCTCAACGATCAATAGGGTGGCACGGTCACTGACCTACCTGGGGATAAGAAAGAATAGAAAGAATATAACTTATTTCCCACGGCAGATCCCATAAATAACCTACATCCAAAAAGGAGAGTTGTTTCAGAGCTATTTTTAAGGGCTTATACCCAAAAATGACACGCAATGTAATGGTTCTTCTTTGGATGTTTCATGATTCTGCTAATTTAGGAACTAAGGAGAAGAATAGGGGTCGCTAGGTTAGAAAAGCTATAACTAACAATTTTTCCTAGGTAGGATTTGAACCCATGACTAATCAATTAATAGCCGACCGCTCTACTAAACCCACTACGTACCACACTATCGGGCGGCTCACTTGAATGCCGAGTCTTTCTCTGCCGCCAACTTGGCATTGTCATCACTTGCAAGATAAGGCCAAAAACTTGACTTTACTAAACAAGTGAGAAAAGCCCTTTCTATTTAGTTAAGCGTGCTAGTTGCGGTCAAAGGTTAGCGCACACCAGAAAGTGCTTTGAGTTAACAAAATGAAGCCCCTTTTGTACATTCATTTGTAATTCTTGATTCTTAGTGTCCTGCCTTCTATTAAGAACTTTGAGAATCCCATATAGATTATGACTTATTGCAACTATAATCGCGGTTACAGAAAAGAGAAACTCCTAACAAATTGTTGAGTTCGGCTTTCGAGACTACTTAGGGCTTATGATATTGTAGACCAATTGAAAGGGATGTAGCGCCCTTGTTTTGGGTAAAAAATGTCACGGGTTCCAATCCTGTCATCCCTACCTAAACCTTCTCCTCTGGGCAGTAAGGAGGAATCCATGTTGATCGATTCAAATTTGACATCCAAAATCTTTCATTTAATGAGACTATATGCATGCAAGATGTATTGGGGGTAAAAAAGAATCCTTTTTTTCTTTACAGTCCTATCTACTGTGATAAAGACATGGGGATGTTGTATCCTACTAATATCAAGGAATTGAGAGGCCCCCAAGGGCAGTTGTCCTATAGAATCAGGCTTCTTGCCAATAGAGTTGGAAAGTGCCAAGCCTCTTTTCTCGCCCATAAGTTAGAAGCCTGGGGAACTAGAGGTGAGAAATAAAAGGAATGTATTATAGGCAGAGTGAAGTAGATGAGAATCCGTATTCCATTCAAAGAGTGAAAAGCCGGTAGCCAATCGATCAGGTAGTAGTTGCATCAAGCTAGATTAGCTCACCTTAGGGTGATTAAAAGATAAAAAGAGCCTAAAGTTTGATTTCGAAGAAAGATTGATTTTACTTTCTTCTTAACCTTATTCGTAAGTAATAAGAGTCAAAGAATGTTGACACCTAAATTTTTGGGGTTGATTTTTGCTAAAAAATAAAAAATAATAAAAAATGCATGGCATATAGTTTAGGTAGATTTTATTTTGATTTTGTCTTATTTTGTTAAGATTTTATAGACTTAGGTAATATACAATGGAAGATGCGGTTTTGCGCAAAAAGGGGAATCTTTGGATGGAATTTGCAAAAAATATTTCAGCGATCTATTTAGGGGTATCGTGCATAAGTAAAATTAGAAATAAAATATACCCTAAAGATTCAACTTTTTGGCTTATAAAAGGGCTCGCGTACAATTAATGAGGGGGTCTCCTTTTCGAAAAAAAAGGGAAAAGAAAGTCAAAAAAGTGAAAAGAGAGAGAGAGAGAGAACTGTCGGAGGGTGAGCTGAGGGAGAGAGAGAAAAAAAAAAAAAAAAAAAAAAAAGACAGGGCTGAAGCCCCCCCGCGACCGTACGTCTTCCCGAGGGGGGGAACCCTCGCCGGCCCTATCGTCGGCCGCCGTCACCGCCGTTGACGCCACGGCCGCCGCCCATCCCTCATCGCCGCCGCGCCCAGGAGCCCCGATCCGTCGCCCTCCGTGTCTGCGCGCCGCCCTCGAGCCCCAAGGTCCTCGGCCCGAGCCCCCTCTCGCGCGTCCCGCCCTGCTCCAGTCGCGCCACCTAGATGCCGCGACACCCCCTGCCGCTCCGCCGCTCCAGATCCAGACGCCGCGACACCCCGAGGCCCTCACCGAGGTCTGCCATCGCCGCCGAACTCAGATCTAGGCCCCCGCGACTCTCCCTGACGCCCTCGCCGAGCCTTCCGCCGCCCCAAGTCCTCCCTGCGACGCCCTCTCCCCCGTTCTGCCCTCGAGCTTCCCTCGCCGCGCCCAGGAGCCTCGACCCAGCCGCGCCCCCTGCCGTCGCGACCCAGCCTCGACGCCCTCCTTCGCGCGCGCCCCCGACGCTAATCCCTTCCGCCTCGACGCCCACAGCTCGTGAAATCGGCGCCCCTCCTCCAGATCTGCTTTCCCCTGCTCAGATCTGTTGCTGCCGGAGCCTTTCGCCGCGCGACCCGACGCCGTCACTCCAGATCCGCCGCCAGAGCTCCTCGTTGCCCCGTCCGCAAGAATCGAAGGCTCGCGCGCCGCCCCAACACGCTGCCGAGCCGTCCGCGCGCGCCCCCGACATTGCCAGCCGCCACCGCCGAGCCAGATCCGAGCGCCGCGACGCCCTACCGGCCTCGCCGCGACGCCCCTGCTGCCCAGATCCGCTGCCGCGACGTCCCGACGCCGCCCCGCGCCGCCCGAGCCGAGCCTGCGACCCCCCCGCCGCCCGAGCCAACGCTGCCGTGGAGGTGGAGATTCCGTCCCTAAGAGTTCTATCCCAACCAGAATTGTCTGAGGCTGAGTGGATGCAACAAAGACAAGAACAGTTAAACTTGATTGATGAAAGGAGACTGAAGGCTCTTTGCCATGGCCAGACTTATCAGCAGAGAGTGGCCAAGTCCTTCAACTGGAAGGTACGACCGAGACACTTCGAGGTAAATGATCTTGTTCTAAGAAAGCTGTTGCCAATTTTTCCAGATCCCGGGGGAAAGTTTGCCCCAAATTACTGCGGTCCATATGTGGTGAAGAAGGTACTTCTAGGAGGTGCTTTGATTCTGGCTGAAATGGATGGTCGCCAGTTTTTCACTCCATTAATTACGATCTTTGTTAAGAAGTATTATTCATGATTGAATTTGCTGTGTCGTGTTTTGAATTGCAAGTGCTTTTATGATAAATAAATTGCCTCAATAAGTTGCAAATTCAAATTTGTTGCAAATTTTGCATGTTCTTCATAATGAATGGCGTGAGAAAAATTGAGTGTGTCAAATGGGATATCTTGGAATGATGAAAGGCAAGCTTTATTCCATACACTATTTCATACACTAATCCCCAGTGAGTTGTGTGAAAAATTCCATGCCCGCAAGGAAAAGGGTGGTCTCGCAAAGGGTACATCATCCGAGGTGATGAGGGGCAGTTTCTTCCTTTACCCAAAACACTACAGATATATCCATTGTTTAGCCCTTTGAGCCCATACACATGAAAAACTTTCAAATTACCTCTGTCAAGGATCATCCCACATTGGGGCAAATTTGAAATCAAGGGTAGGAATTTTCTTACTCACACTTGCGTCAATCTTTGGGTATTGCTTTCGCAGTGTAACTTGTACAATAATTAAAGTGCCTTAAGATGATGAAGAGCAGTCATTTCTCTATCCTATACACTTTTATCCATTGCATAGCCAACTTGAGCTTATGAATTCATTTCATATTAAACCCAATTGGTGATCATCCCCACCTTTGGGGCAAGACAAATTCAAGTGGCATGAACTAGGATGCCCACAAAAAATGAAGATTTTGATCAAAGAAAAAAAAAAGTGCAAAAATGGGGCATAAAAAGCAGTGTGCCTGGTAAAAGCAAGGCCGATGCCAAAAGAAAAAGAAAAGAAAAAGAAAAAACGCCTGATATGGTTAGTCATACCCTGAACAAGGCGGTACAAAAAAGGGAAAGAAAAAAGCTCAAATGCTGTTGCAATCAATGAGTGCAAAAGAAAATCTTCAACATTGAGGAAGAAAATCAGTGGAAGTGTCAAGATGATCACCAACTTTACCCTCTAAAAACTTTTTGAGCCTAATCATCCTTTCGTTTCTTCACCCATGAACCAAGCCTACGTTACGTCCCTTGCAAAGTCTCTTCAGATTAGGGCACTTAAATTAACGTAAAGGTTCATATGCTTGAAAGCATTGCTCGAAGAAGTGTGATTAAGGTAATTTCTGCCTCATTTCTTGTGTTTCTTGACTTGTAAACCCCAAGATGATTGCAGAATATTTGTCAAATAAGCTTGGCTCAAAGAGTCACATTCGTTAAGCCATTGACCAAGCCCGCATTATGGTCCCTCTTAAAAAGACCTCTCAGATTGGTAAGATCGTACCACTTGCGAGATTGCTTGGACCCTTGTTTGGCATGATGAAGGTAAGATAGAGTGATTAACAGAATCCTGCATCAAAAGTCAGGATAAAATAGCCATTTTAATGAGGATGAGAGAAAAGTCCTTTCAGACCAAAGCGTCCCTCATTTGACACATTCATGACACTCATGTGTTCAAAATGGAAATTAGATGATGCATGATTAATGGAAATTATCATGAACATCCGTTAAATTGATGCATGTTTATGATTGCAAACGCATGTTGCCTCTCCTATAACCATGTTTTGTAGGAGACGTATCCCTGAAGATCAAAGATTTTATCAGGTAAGTATATCTTTATCCATACCTGGAATATTTATCACTGTGCAAATATTCCCTTTTAAGTATATTTGACACTCAATTGAGTTGTCCCCCAAAGATTTTTCTCCAGATTCAATCTGATTAAGGCGACCGAAGAATGGTTCGGGTCCTGGTTAGATGATTTCTGTTGCAAGGCTGGGCGACCGAAGAATGGTTTGGGTCCTAGCCAAGCAAAACCTCAGTCTAGGTGACCGTAGCATAGAACGGGTCCTAGATAGCATTCATTGCTTTAACAGGTGATCGTAGCATAGAACGGATTCTGGAAAAGCAATTTCTCCATTCAGGTGACCGTAGCATAGAACGGATCCTGGAAAAACAATTTCTCCATTCAGGTGACCGTAGCATAGAACGGATCCTTGGCAACACTTATTGCTCTAACAGGTGACCGTAGCATAGAACGGATCCTGGGAAAGCAATTCTCTTCCGCCATACTGGGCGACCGTAGAGTGGTACGGGTCCCAAGAAGGCGGAATCTTCACAAAGCCGTGTTACTATTTTGGGCGACCGTAGAATGGTACGAGTCCTGGACATGTAACACCCTCTACCTCGGACTACTTCATCCTCTTCGAAGGTAAGTTATTCCAGGTAGGTTCATTTGCATTAGCATTTGCATGCATCATATAAATTGCATTTAAAAAATGGAATCCAATTTTCAACAAAAATCATTTATTGCATAAACATGACCAAAATTTAGGTCTCAATTTGTCTTTGAATGCAACTTCTGCGAGCTCACCTTCAAAGAGGGGCAGCTGTTAACACCTAAATTTTTGGGGTTGATTTTTGCTAAAAAAATAAAAAATAATAAAAAATGCATGCAATATATTTTAGGTAGATTTTATTTTGATTTTGTCTTATTTTGTTAAGATTTTATAGACTTAGGTAATATACAATGGAAGATGCGGTTTTGCGCAAAAAGGGGAATCTTTGGATGGAATTTGCAAAAAATATTTCAACGATATATTTAGGGGTATCGTGCATAAGTAAAATTAGAAATAAAATATACCCTAAAGATTCAACTTTTTGGTTTATAAAAGGGCTCGCGTACAATTAATGAGGGGGTCTCCTTTTCGAAAAAAAAGGGAAAAGAAAGTCAAAAAAATGAAAAGAGAGAGAGAGAGAGAGAGAGAGAGAGCGCGTCGGAGGGTGAGCTGAGGGGAGAGAAAAAAAAAAAAAGACAGGGCCGAAGCCCCCCCGCGACCATACGTCTTCCTGAGGGGGGGAACCCTCGCCGGCCCCATCGCCGGCCGCCATCACCGCCATTGACGCCACGGTCGCCGCCCGTCCCTCTTCGCCGCCGCACCCAGGAGCCCCGATCCGTCGCCCTCCGCGTCCGCGCGCCGCCCTCGAGCCCCGAGGTCCTCGGCCCGAGCCCCCTCTCGCGCGTCCCGCCCTGCTCCAGTCGCGTCGCCCAAACGCCGCGACGCCCCCTGCCGCTTCGCTGCTCCAAATCCAGACACCGCGACGCCCCGAGGCCCTCGCCGAGGTCTGCCGCCGCCGCCGAACTCAGATCTAGGCCCCCGCGACTCTCCCCGACACCCTCGCCGAGCCTTCCGCCGCCCCGAGTCCTCCCCGCGACGCCCTGCTCCCCCGCTCTGCCCTCGAGCTTCCCTCGCCGCGCCCAGGAGCCCCGACCCAGCCGCGCCCCCTGCCGTCGCGACCCGGCCCCAACGCCCTCCTCCGCGTGCGCCCGACGCCGATCCCTTCCGCCTCGACGCCCACGGCTCGTGAAATCGGCGCCCCTCCTCCGGATCTACTTTCCCCCGCCCTGATCTGCTCGCTGCCAGGAGCCTTTCGCCGCGCGACACGACGCCGTCACTCCAGATCCGCCGCCGGAGCTCCTCGTTGCCCCGTCTGCGAGAATCGAAGGCTCGCGCGCCGCCCCAATGCGTTGCCGAGCCGTCCGCGCGGGCCCTCGACGTTGCCAGCCACCACCGCCGAGCCAGATCCAAGCGCCACGATGCCCTACCGGCCTCGCCGCGATGCCCCTGCCACCCAGATCCGCTGCCGTGACGTCCCGACGCCGCCCCGCGCCACCCGATCTGAGCCCGCGACCCCCCCTCCGCCGGAGCCGACGCTGCCACTGCCATGCCGCCGCGCCGTCCCCGGAGGTCCCCAGCCGGAACCCTATCCGTCGCCCCAAGCCTCACCGGCCGGCCCTCTCTATTTTTCCTTTTTTTTCTTTTCGAAAAAGAAAAAAAAAAAAAAAAAAAGAAAATTAGGTAAATTCTATTTTTAGTTATTCTTATTTTTATCTTTTTTTTTTTATTTTTATTCTATTATGTTATTTATTTTTCTGTTTATTGCAGATTATTTGTTATTTTAGGAGCAATTGTCCTTTAAATGTTAAGGTGAAATTCCATGATATGAAATTGCTTGAAATTAGTAATTGCCAGTCCGATTTTCGCGCCCAAAATCCGACTCGTAGTTACTTAAAAAAATTGCCAATCCGATCTCCCGCCCGAGATCGATTTGCGATTTTTCGCGAAATTGGCCAACCCGATCTCATGCGCGAGATACGGTTTGTCAATTTGGGGAATCAATTTTGCTTGATTTCTTTGGAGTTGTTTGAACTAATTTTCATTAAAAAAAAAAAAATGTAGTTTTAGGGTTTGCATGTTTAGAATAGAAATTTCCTTTTTTTAACAATAAAAAAATTAAAAAAATCAAATTAACTGGTTTAGGTTGCATGTTTAGGAATTGTTAATTTCAAGATTAAAAAACTCGAAAAAAAAATCTTAAATTAAGATTAGGTTTGTTGTCTTGCATATTTAGATTAGGGATTTTATTTAGATCATAAAAAAAAAACAAAAAACAAAATTCACTTAGGATGCTAGTTGAATTGCATGTTAAATTTTAATTTAAAAAAAAAAAAAGCAAAAAGCAAACAAAAAATCATCAATTTTTAGAATAGAATTGCATGTTTAATTTTAAGCTTAGATCAATTTTTTTAGATAGATTGCATCTTAGGCTAGAAATTACTAAATTAAAACAATGTCTTAATTTAAATTAGGATAACCTAATTTCTAGTTTAAATAGGATAGAATTTTAATTTAGTTAGGAATTTCATTCAAATATCTTAGGATAGATTACTTCCACCTTTTTAGGATAAATTTCAATTTTTAGAAAAAATCAAAAAACCATAAAATCAAAAAAATCAAAAATCTTGCATGAGCATGTAGAATTAGGAATATAGATTTAGTAAATAAAGCATTTAGGCTAGTAAATTAGGTTTTTTTTTTTTATAATCACATTTTTAGGATCATATTTTTTAGAAATCTCTTTTTAAATAGGTTAGGATTAGATTTAGATAATTTCATTCTTAGAAAACTTGGCACCTTTTAAAAAAAAAAACAAAAAAAATAAAGAAATGGTTTTCTAAGTCAAAATAGGGTTAATTTAAATTAATCGTAAACATGAATTAGAAAATTATTTGTTTTAGGTAGTTCAATTAGCGCTTTTATTAATTCAAAATTCCAGATAAAAAATCCAAAAAATTAGGCGCATGTTAATCAATTTGCATTCTAGGGTCATTTAATTAAAATTTGCATATTAGGTCATTTAAGTTGCAATTATTGCATTTCATGTCATATAATTTAGATCATTTTGCCATGGTATGCATTGCATTTAGATTAAATTCCATTAAATAAAGTGAAAACAAAAAAAAAATGAAATCTGCGTGATAATTAGAGACCATATCTAGGATTGTTGATGTGGATTTTAATCTAACGATGCAGATGCTTTCGTTGCTACAAGGTAAGTCCCTTAACCTTATTCATTGTTTTATTGGGTGTTAAATTAGTGGATTGCGCACCCGCATGATCACCTCACATGTTAGGGAGATAAATTAAAATCGATTTAAGCTGCCCGCTAAACATTTTTCAAAATAAAAGAATGGTACCGAAAGAGCATTAGAGAAATCTAGTGTAACCAAGTCCCCGTACCCATAATCTTTGGTTCGTAGGAGTAAAGTAAACCTCTCATTACTTTACTTGGGTTTCTAATCGACCCATCAAAAAACTGATTAGTGGCGACTCCTTAATAAAAATCATTTGCATGTTAAGAATTCAAACCTAAGTCGCGAATTGGTATGGGCTTGGGAGAGCCCGAGTTAAGTCTAGGCTTAACAATCCATTAGCCAAACCCTAGGTGGTTCACACCCGAAAAATTTGGTCGCGACAAAGAATCCAGGAAAGGTTGGGGATGAATACCTTGGAATGACTGCTACTTAAAGGGGATTGGCTTTTCAACTAAGTTGGCGAAAGATGAATTAGGTCTTAATTAGGTCAACCCAGCAGTTTCGATGACGAAGGTGGCCCGAAGGAGGCTCCTCATCTTGTGCGATTTGGTCTTCTATGGAAGATTTTCACTATGATTGCGTTAAAGGGACTAGATTTTTAGTTACCTATACTCGAAAGTTCTAGTTCATGATGACTCCATAGCTTAGTTCCTGAGCCAATTCGGGCACCGATTGTAGTGTTTGGAATTGATGTTTCCATTGATTGTCTTGACTTGGATCCCAATTTTTGAAGAGTATATATGTAAAATGGAAATTGGATATGATAGATGATTGGAATGGAAATTGGAGATGATGGAAGATCTAGAGAAAAGTGTGGTTTTTGAACCTAGATCCTACCCCAAAGAAGTGAAAAAAAAGAGCACAAATTATAGACCACTTCAAATCTTCGTTTTCGAGAGGGATGATCAACTCCGCAAATATCGATCGAAACTTGAACCCTTGTATAGGTATGCAATTTCAGAAAGCACAACAATTGAAATGGGTAGTCCGTATTGGTATCAGATCTATTCCCATGTTCCGATCTTTCCATTTTTTTTAACCATTTCTTGGGTAAAGTCTCCCAACTAGATTTGAAAATGAATTTGTTATCCATAAAGATAAAGAAAGCTTTTTTGAAGTTCCGCTTCTTCTTGCCTCTAAAAATGAAGTAGAGAAGCGAAACTCGAACAAATAGAGCAGATAGTCCAACTACATAACTTTTTCTTTTTCATTACTTCCATGGTTGTGCCTCGTGGCACGGCAACACCCGTACTATTGAAATGGTTCATCGGTAAAGATGTTCCCACAGGTACCCCTTCTAAATGGGTTTGAAAATGGAGAAAGGAAATTCATGGGTTAAAGCAAGCCCCACGAGCCTTGTTTGAAAACCTTGGCAGAACTCTTCTATCATTTCATTAAGTCAGTTCAGTAGCTAGGTCACAAGACCCAGCCGTCACATCAAGATCGTAAAATGACGTATATGAGAGAGTGAAACCAATGGCTTATGAGCTCACGGTTTGAAAGTGGCTGTAGCCACTACGTCAAGAGCAAAGATAAGAGATAGATAAAGAGAAGATTGCCTTTTCCTCGATGAGTTGAAGGATTGTAAATACAAAGTTCCAGATGAGGGAATACTATTTGCCATGAAAGAAGATGACTGCAGATGGTATCCTGGCTTTTTTATGTACTTTTTTGGAGCCTCCGAACTCACACTCTACTTTAAATCCTTACAAGACAAGAACATAAATCGAATTTATAGTGTCAGGTGATTCAGCAACTAAACTCAATAAAAATAGAACTGTTATGATCAAGACAAATAGTTGATTGACGGGGGCTTCCATTCAAAGCCTATAACACTTCTCATTCCGACCTTCCAGCACCGGGCAGTGTCAGACTCTATACATCGTGTTACCACTTAGTAGAGTCCTGCAATTTACCATATCTGCTATTCTTTCATTCTGCCAATCCATTATGTTGTGATGTATAATGCGCACTTGCTTGATGGACAATACCATTTACCATTTTCTTTACAAAGCATGGAAAAATCTAACAACAAGTATTTTCCTTCCCGATCACTTCTCAAAATTTTGTTTTTTGCATTCTTTTGATTTTCAACTACAGCCTTATATAACTTAAACACATCAAAAGCTCGATCTTTTCATTTCATAAGGTAAACATGATTATATCTAGAGTAATCATCATTAAATGTAATAGAATATGATTTCTACCTCTAGTTATTATACCATGTAATTCATAAATATTAGAATGCAACATTTTAAGTACTTGAGTGAATCTTTCTACCTTTCAAAACAGTTTCTTAGTCATATTTGCTTGGTTACATATTTCACAATCCTTCTTATCCAGATTATCACATGATATTTTACCACTTTTATTCATAAATTTCAAAGTACTGTAGCAATATGAGTTAATCTATTATGCCACAAGGAAGATGACTCTAGCATATAAGCAAAAACAAAATTTTCATTAATACTTATCTGTCAAAATTGCGAGTACATGATGTAGCTATTGTCTCCATCTTATGATAATAATATCTTATTATTGTTGACAAAATTTCATTGATGATAAGGATATGATTAGTAGTTTATAGTTCTCCAATGTTTTGATGCATAATGATGATCACTGTCCTTAAGGTATTATTTGTCCCTATTATTGTTGCCGCCGAATTTCAAACAAATATATATCTAAGATATACATTAAAGTCATAGAGAAATGAGTTTAGCAATTACTCAATTTCCTTTTGGAATTTTACTTTGAATGTGTTATCAAACTTGTGTAAGAAAAGAGAAGAATGAAGAATGTTGTGAAGAAAAAGAGGTTGGGACACCTGGAGTGCCAAAACTTAGCACGGAAAGACACTTAAGTGCCAAAACTTTAAAACGGTACACTTAAGTGCTAAAATCGGAGTAAAATGGATCACTTAAGTGCCACTCCAGCTAAAATCCTGCCAAATTGCTGACGTGGCGATTTTCCGATGAATTGGGTGCAAAACGGCATCGTTTTGCACGCTGACGTGGCGACAAATTGCAAAAACAACGTCGTTTTGTGTCTAATGTGTAAATAATTAATATACAAATTAATTAAATTAAATTTAAACTTAATTTTATTTAAAATATTCTAAAAAAGGGGGAGGGGGAGTCAAAGTGGCTGTTGAGGGCCGAGCCCTCGCCGTTGCCGCCTCCCTGCCGCCGTCGGGAAGGGTCGGCGACGGAGGGGGGAGGGTCGGCCGAGGTCACCGGCCCTTAGCCGGCCGGCGGCGAGGGCCACGAGCCCTCACCGAATTGTGGTGAGGGCTGCGACCCTCGCCCTAGATCTAGGTGAGTGCGACCCTCGCCCTAGATCTAGGCGAGTGTTCGCAGGCCCTCGTCGCCTCCCCGTTGTCGCCGGGAAGGGCCGGCGACGGTGGGGGAGCATCGGCCGGGGTCGTTGGGCCCTAGCCGGGGCCGGTGTGACGCCTGTCGACCGGTGGCAAAGGCCCGCGAGCCCTCGGCGGATCCGGGCGAGGGCCGCAACCCTCGCCTTAGATGCGGGTGAGGGCTCGCGAGCCCTCATCGCCTCCCCGCCGTCGCCGGGAAGGGCCAGTGACGGTGGGGGGAGCATTGGCTGGGGGGCGGCGACCTCGGGCGACCCTCCCCCCTCCTTCACCGGCTCTTTCCGGCGGCGGCGGGGAGGCGGTGACGGCGAGGGCTCGGCCCTCGGCCACCCCTACGGCTCCCCCCTTTTTTATTTTTTAAAATTTTTAGTTTTTTTTAATTTTAGAATATTTTAAATAAAATTAAGTTTAAATTTAATTAACTTAATTTTTATATTAATTATTTACATATCAAACATAAAACGACGTCATTTTTGTAATTTGTCGTCACATCGGCGTGCAAAACAACACCGTTTTGCACCCAACTCGCCGGAAAATTACCACGTTAGCAATTTGACCGGATTTTGGCTGGAGTGGCACTTAAGTGATCCATTTTACTCCGATTTTGTCACTTAAGTGTACTGTTTTAAAGTTTTGGCACTTAAGTGTTCCTCTATGTCAAATTTTGGCACTTGAGCTGTTCTTACTTCTGAAGAAAAGAGAGTAATAGGAAGAGAAAGTTGTTATTGTTTTGAACAATGTGTCATTTGGTCTTATTTATAATAAACCAATCGACACATCTCTTGAGAATAAAAATCTTATCAGAACCGTCACTACTTTTTATAATCATCCATCACTTCTCTCTATGTCAATAACATCTCTTGTTAGATCTAACAATCACTTCTTTTCATGTTTAATTCAATTTATTATCTTGCTATTATCTTGCTTATTTATAGATGACAGACTATTTCAACAAAAAAGAATCGCCAAAGTGCAATGTTAAAAAGGACATGAAGAGCAATTGACAAGTTAAAAATGACTTGAGATTCATAAAACGAGCTATTCTCTACATTATATATCCATTTGATCTAATTGAAGAAGTTCCTTAAATCAAGCCAACTCGGTGCATAAGAAACCTACACCTATTGTAATAAGTCATGCATATGATGGTCAACAGATCACACGATCTTGCATAATATGGTCAGAGAAAATTATATAAATAATACTTACACCTTTACCGTGGGATGAGTGACATATGAGTCTAGAGTTGGATTTATAACTGGACTAGTCTACATGTCGGTCATCTAACGGCAAAGTGGTAAAGTATATTTCACACCGGCGATTGACCTAGTAGAAGTCCATATAGTATATGGACTACAACAACCTTGCGAGAGAATAACTTTTGAGTGGGGTTAACTAATATATCATCAGGTTCTGATAGTAGAAGTCAAGCCTCTTATTTTAGTGGTGGCATTATACCGACCTTGTATTTAGGAATCAAAATTTGCACAGAAGTCAGCGATTCCCTCCTAGAATAATCAAGTCATTGGGTGCCTTGTGTCGCAGTTGTTGTGCACGCGCACTTGTATAATCTTCGATACAAAATGCAGGCACGAATGTGCAGGACATGGCCATCACTACCTGAAGCTAGAAGGTCAAAAGAGGTTAGATTCTCCGAGGACATGTTACTCACGTTCTTCTTAATCCCCTCCTTTAAAACGCTCTCTCCCATCCGCGAAACCATCTTCATCCTTGGAGGCAAAATGATTCCCTCATCCTCCTCCCCCAGTGGAAACAATGCTCAGCCATCACAAGAGAACTGCTACATTGTTCAGATGGATCTCTTCGACTTCGGCAATCATCGCAACCTCAAGCCTACCACCGTCTCTGCTGTGAAAGAGAGAGACAGCGTGCGCCACGAAAAGCAAATCGGCGTCGACCCGATTTCCCTACAGCAAGAGCCGGCCTTCTTCGTGGCAAAACCCTTGGCGCCCATCAAGACGAGCGGTTTGCACAGCCTCCTTCCCCCGCTCTCGCCTGCCAAGAGCACGTTCCTCAGCCACAGCCTCCCAAACTCAACCACGACATCGCCGCGCTTCCCTTCCGTTAATAATCTACTGAAGAGGAACAAGAAGTGGGTGCCGCATGAAAGTCAGGCACAGACTCCTCCTCGGCTGGATTTCGACCATCTCCTGATGCTCAGCCCTTACCTCGCGATGCAGCAAGAGATGAGGAGCTTCAGGAGAAGCAAGTCATGCGGCGAAGGAAGAGCAGTCCCGCCCTCCGTAGACTTTGATCTTCTGGCAACCAGAGCTAAAGCCAAAGCTACTGGTGCTATCTCTAGCAATAGCGACAGTAGTTGTACCAGTGATGGTAGCGAGAGCGAATATCACCAAGATGCAAACCTGAAGAAAAACAACTTCCCAAGATCTGTGAGCAATGAGGACAGCGATGGTGAGAGGGAGAAGGAAAGTCGGCAGGAGGAGTTCAAATGCGGGGCGCTGTGCTTGTTCCTTCCAGGGTTTGGCAAGGCCAAGCCTGTCAAATCCAAGAAGTACTCATCACAAGCGCCGGAGAACAACTTTGTGATCTCCAGGACTGTTTCATTGGAGAAATTCGAATGCGGATCGTGGGCTTCCCCCGTCATCAACGTGAACGGAATCAGCCACGAAGATGGAGCTGGATCTGGTATCGGAGACTCCGCCAACCTCTTCTTCGATCTGCCGCTAGAGATGATCCGGAGCAGTGCCAACGACACGCATTCTCCCGTGACGGCGGCTTTCATCTTCGACAAGGAGAGGAAGGGCGTCTTGAAGAAGAACGGCTCGCTGAGGACGCGCAACAGGAAGTCCCACGAGTCCTCCCGGCACGTTCGTTTCTCCACGTCTTCGCCGACTTCCTACCCTGCCTCGCCGACTTCTTGCATCACCCCCCGCTTGCGCAAGGCGAGGGAGGACTTCAATGCCTTCCTGGAAGCACAGAGTGCTTGAAAGTCGTCATCAGTTCCTAACATTTCCAAACCTAAACGCACAAATCTCCTTTCCACTGATCCAACTGCACGGTATGCATTTGGGTCGTGACTTTTTGAACCGAGAAATCGTGACGTCGTCGTGTAATGCAGAGACGGAACGATCCATGGAATGTAAACCCGCCCAGCTTCTCTCGCATTGAAAAGTTTTGGTGATGAGACGTCTGTTCCGTTATTGTTTCTTTAGGTTGTACATGGTGGAATGAAGGTTGATATATATTATGCGTGAATATATGATTGTTTTATATAACCAATCTTCGAGATTGAACAACGAGGGAGACCCATTGGCTGGCTGTAAAGCGGGTTCCATTATAACGTAATGCGAGTGGAGCACGTACGCAGTATCTCTTGACTTTGGGACGTATACATTGGGCCCCCTCTTTGGGCCAAATCTTTTGGGCCCAAAGTCCATGCTGGCCTCGATCATTTGTTTAGAAAGAGATGAAAGAATCATTGGATTGGTGGTTTTTGGAACCGTGGACAAGAGATCCGCTAGTTATCAAAACCAAGACAATTGTTAAGTGGACTTATTATTGTTAAAGGATTATTACATAGATGGTCCCTTAAGTTTGGTCAAATGTGTAATGTCGTCGCTCGATTTTTAATTTGTTCTTTAACCCAATGTTCAGTGTCGACCCCAAACTTCTAATTTATCATATCTGATCTCTCAACTTTCCGTAGTTGTTCAATCCAGTCTCTAAACTATGTGAAAACATGATTATTCCGTTAATTCAAGTTCATTGACAATATTGAACATTTTCGTAATTCATGGATTAAATTAAACATATACTAAAAGTTTCTGAGTTATATTGAACAAATCAAGATTCTATAAATGACATTACACATTGAGTTAAAGTTAAGGACCGCACTGAATAAATTTAAAGTTTATGGACAATATCGCTTATTTGGCTAAAATTCAAGAACTATTTATGTTCTTTTCCCTTATCCTTATTACTATTGATATAATGATTATGGGAGTTGTGTTACCCTCCATCAATCCCAAAAAAAAGAAAAGAAAAAACGAATGCTTGATTCCTTAGTTTGACCCTCGAATTGTTTTTTCACGGGAGTCTACTTTCTGGTCCTTTCAATTTCAGGGATTCCCAATTCCCCCCCAAAAACTTTGTTGATTTTACGATCAACTCTTGAAACTTACTCCTCGGAGGAGATTCAATCCTTCCATTTTACTTGTCTTTCTTTTTGTTTTTACCGAATTGATGATATTTGTCTTGCTTCCCCTTCTCATGCAGAATCCGACGAATCGCGTGGAATGGACGTGGAGCCCTGTTCGTGGGAACACGTGGCACTCTCCTCGATTGAACTGTGGCCACAAAACGTGTCGTCTTTGCGTGCGGGAGCTGAAATGTTAATTCTCCGCTCTTTCCCCATGTAATCGATGGGATTAGGCCCAACCGACGACGCTTTGAGAAGCATGCCCTCTCGCCTTGCTTAGCTTGCCCGGTCATCGACCCTTTTGGGATATAGTTTACATACAGCTAATTAGGATTAATATCATCAAAAATTCTAAATTGATATATTTACGATAAATTTAATATAAATTAATTTTTTTATCACTAAAAACCATAAAATTGTACATATATGACGAATCACCATCCGTTACTTTTCATTAAATTGAATTAATATCACGAAAAAATCACAAATCGATAGACCCGTGATAAATAGACGGTAAAACCTCAAATTGATGGATTCGTTGAATGCCACGCATCATTCAACTTAGTAATTCAATGGTAAAATTTAACGGAAATTCATAGAGAGTAAATAGTGTCACAAACATGCTTTATTTAAAATTTTTCGTGATAACAACCCAAATAATTATCGATTTTATTAAATTTCAAATTATTCATATTTCACCAAATATAACAAAGCAGTTGAGGTAGTTCTTGTGGTAGGTAATCGGTTGCTAGGGATCACGGGACGGCGAGCCCAAAAGATTGAACCTTCCTAGAAAAGTCGGGGGTGAAGACAAACGATTCACACCCCTCAATTGCGCACGTGGGAATTGAAAAATCAAAAGCTTTTTTTAATTTAGATTTAAATTATTATGATTAATATAATGAAAAATGTCAAATTAATACATTGATAATACTAATTTTTTTATTATCAAAAAATTTAAATTGATATATTCATGACAAATTTATCCTCCATTAATTTTCGTTATATAAGATTCATATCACAAAAAAATCACAAACTATCATACTTATGGCAAATAAAAAGTTGTCATGTGTCATTCAGTTCAATAATTTAACGGTAAAATCTAACGAAAATTAATAGATAATAAATTTATCGCAAGTGTATTAATTTGAAACTTTTCGTGACAGTAATCCAAATTATTATCAATTTTACTATAATAATTTTTTTAAATCATTCATATTTGGCAAAATAAAATGAATTAGGGAGTTAATTCTACGAATCACGGGACGGAGAGCCCACGGGATTGAACCTTTCAAAACGGTAGAAAAGTCAGGAGGCGAAAGCGAATGATTCAACACGCCCCCAAAAATCAAAAGCGTTTTTCCAGGTCCGTGAAGCGGTGGCGCTCTCCAACCCTTTTCACATTAGGAAGACAGGCTGGGGGTGGGGTGGTGCGGACACTTTCGTATTAGTCTAATCCCCCAACGGTGGTCGGCCAGCTCGACACGCCATCATCATATTATGGAAACACCGACTGGGGAAAAAAAAGAGCCTTCCCAATTGCGTTCCCCCAAATCTCAAATTTTGATCATTAATGTATGTACAGACAACAATAATGACCCGCGCAGTGAATTTCAACCGCACCTATCATCTCATTGATTAACTTTTAATTTAAAAGCGTTTGATTTGGCCAACATCGTCTCTCAATTATATTGACAATTGTTTAAATGAATTTCTGAACTATATAAAAATATATAATGTAGTTCGAAAAAGATGTTGAATATTTTCATATTATGTACGAAAAATTCAAAGACCGATATTTCACGTTGTTAAGGTAAAATTTAAAGATGTGTCAAATGAATTAATTATTTAAAAATCATATCAAGTTAAAACTTAGGGGATTATTTGCGCCAGCTTTTGATAAACAAAGAAAAGGCTAAAAGGGGAGGGAGGCCCAATGTCGCCAATCACATGGGATCCCAAATCATGACGTTGCCTATCTGAAAGGGACGCCCTGCCAAACTCCCCCTCCACTTTCTTCCTCTCTTTCCTCCTTTCTTTCGTCTTTCCTTTTTTCCCTTTTTTTTTTTTTTTTTTTGGGATGTCAAACAAGAACTGCCCCCACATCCTTCCACCCCCAGCCACCGCGACCACCGCCGCAGTGGTTGCGGCGGCAGCCCACCCCAGATACCACCGCGTTCCACCTTACGACCCTGTCTCAGGAGACTTTTGATCTTTTAACTACGAGACAGTAGTCATGACAAAGCATCACGCGGTCGATTAAGAAAATTCCCGATCCCCTCGCCAGCATCGGTGCCATCAAAAGATGCCCCCCCAACAAAAGATGAAAAAAGAGTGCGTCAAAAGAAGCGAAAGGGGAGGCGTGGAAAACAGCACGACCGCCGTGGTCCCTCCTCCGGACCGACACACACGCCAATCGGCCTCCTCCATCTCAAAAGAATAGAACTCTTCTCCCTCTCTCCTTCTTTATATATATTATATAGAATTATAGAGTTATGGTAATATGCAAAAGAATGCCCCCCTCCCCCTCCCTCCCATCCCTCTAAATCTAAATAATCTCTAATCTTGTCTCTCTCTTCAAGGTAAGGATGAGCCCCCATAAAGAAAAAGGACAAAAGAATCAAGGAAAGTATTACACGAATCATGACCCCCACCCCCGTATTATCATCAACACTATAATACAATGGCCAACCAAAAAAAAAAAGAGGATGAAAAAGTAAAGGGACATTTGGAACAAAGATGGATGGTGAATAATCACAAAAGTCGGGGAGCTCATTGGCGGGTCCGCTGCAGCCGATCGCCGATCATCTTGAGCTCGAACCGCTTCACCGCACCCCCCGCATCCCTCATCGTGGTGTCCAGCACGTAGGGCACCCTGTCGAAGGTGATCTCCGTGGAGTTCACCAGGTTCCGGCACGGCTCCCGCCGCTCGGCGATGGTGCCGTGGTAGTGGAAGTACTTGATCCGGTGCTCGGTCTTGTGGTTGGTCCTGCCCTTGAGGTTCTGGGACATGTGCACCCCCGTCGCGTACACCGCCCGGGGCTGCACCGCATACTTCCGGTCCCGCCGGATCCCCCTCTTCACGTCCCTGTACACCAGCTTCTCGAACCCCCATTTCCTGCTCAACGATCGCAAAGACAAAGACAAACCCATGTTCAGTTCAGTCGGCCGCTGTTCTGTTCCACACAACGTCTCCGTGCAGGACAATCCACAATGGCTGTCTTCCATCATCATCATCATCATCGTTCGACCAATCATTCAGCAAAAGACACGCGCATACAGGGTGTTTCTTCCCCCACTTGTCTCGGGTTCATTAATATAAAGCGAAACATATGACTGATCTAATTAGGCCCTCGTCCTCGTCCTTCTAATTCCTTCTTAGTAATAAGCATTGTGGAGGAAAAAACAGAGCTGACAACCGAGAGGCAATCAACTCGACAGCACCGTCTAATAATGGAGCCGGAGATCGCGGTGACAGTCACCTCGCATGGTCTCTTTCCGATGCACATATTAAAAGATAGGGTATCTGTGAATACATATTAAAGGGGCGAATGCGATGTCCTAATATACAAATGCACGATGTCCCGATCGCCGAATGAGAAATGCTAGCTTGCAAACAAAGCTCGAGGCACCAACTCACTTCCACTTGCGCCAATACGATGAAGAGAAGAGAAGAATCTAACGCCGATGCCATCATCATCATCGAGAGGCCGACGGAATAAAACTAACTCCAAACACATATACCACATAACATCTTCAATGCAACCACTGAACTGCACCCATCACCCAACCACCCCGCCCGGCCATTTCCTTCATCATTTGTTTAATCAACGAATAGTCTCGAAGATCACGCGCGTCTTCAATCAGACGATTGACTGTTCCCTTTTCCTCGGACAAGCTAAGCTACACAGCAACGCCCTTCGAGAATTTCTATGTGACAATAATGAATTCTTAGTTCAATTCAATCCGCATTCACAATCGCCCATGGAACAAACCGGGTTTAGCTTCAGCCCCCTAATCTAATCTAATCTAAGCTCTGCCCACATGGGAAAATCATTCCCATCTCTCTGTTTAGCGTTAAGGGACCGGATGTTTCGGCTGAACATGAACGTCCCGCTCGTGAAAATTGCACGCATCACTTGCAGACATTTTCAAAATGATGAAGGCACTCGAGATTAATCAAGTTCATGCGCACACATATGAACATAGAAAGGCATAAATAAAGGGGACACGCATAAGAAGAAGGAGTAAGTACCTGTAAGTCCTGCCGGCGCCCGCCTCGTCGACGAAACAGAGCTTATTGCTCATGGGCATCTGCTCGATGGTGAACTGCGAGTACTCGGACAGCGAATCGAGGACCGACCGGAGCGTGCTCTTCGGGGCCACGTAGATGAACTCGTCCACGTCGAAGAAGAACATCCACTTGGTCATGAACTTGTACCTGTGCAGGCAGTCGTTCACCACCATGAACTGGTTGTGGTAATACCCGTCGAACCTCTCCTGGTCGCGAACGTCCTGCAGCGTCACGTACCCGAGCTCCATCCAGGGCCGCAGCACCTCGAGGACCTCCTCGTGGATCCCGCCGGCGTCGTAGATCACGAAATGGGACCGGCCGCCGAAGAGCCTCACGTGGTAGGCCATCCACTCCCTCACCCGCTGGGGGCTCAGGTTCCCGTACAGCGGCGACCCGCAGTAGAAGTAGTCGTACTTGGGCGGGGCGCTGAAGACGGACAGGTCCAGGCTCCCGGGCGCCTCGTCGAGGACTTCCATGGTGTCGGTGACGTTGAAGTTGCGGTCGCCGCCGCCGGCGGTGGAGGCGAGGAGGAGCAGCTTGCCGCCGGAGTTGTCGGCGTTGACGACGGGGTCGGGGAAGGTGCAGTTGACGACGACGACGGTGTAGACGCGGCCGTAGCCCCAGTCGGGAAGGATCTTGTAGCCGACGGCGGTGGAGACGGGGGCGGAGTCGGAGCCGCCACCGCCGGGGTGGGGGACCCACCGGCATTGGTAGGAAGGCTTGGAGTAGAGGTGGAGGGGCTTGGAGGCGAGGCCGACGACGGCGAACGTGTTGGGGCCGCCCCGGTAGGAGCTCATGGTGATGAAGTTGTAGGCGGCGGAGCCGTAGGGGTTGAAGACCCGCTTGATGACGCCGCCCGGGAGGACCTGCTCTCGATCCACGGCGGGGGCGGGGGCGGCGGCGGCGGCGGAGAAGAAAGAGCAAGAGGCGGAGGAGCGGCGGCGGCGGAGGCGTCGGCGGCGACGGCGGCGGCGGGGGAGGAGGAGGGGGAGAGGGAGGGTAGAGAGAGGAGGGAGGGGGTGGGGGAGAGGGGAGGGGAGATGCGGGAGATGCAGAGGCGGAGATCGGAGGAGGAGAGGGAGAAGCGGGGCGGGAAGAACTGGAGGAGGGTGGCGACGGAGCAGAGGACGAGGAGGGCGGTGAGGAGGATCTTCAGCTCGGTGGCGCAGTTCCAGACGACGCCCACGAACATCTTCCGGTCGCCACCCCCGCCCCTCTCCGCCGCCTTCTCTCCCTCCCTCCCCATTTCGGTCTCTCTCGTCGGCAGTGCCGGGGACGGCGTCGTCGGCGGCGGCGGCGGCGGCGGCGGTGCTCGGCTGCTCCGCGTCGAAGTTCGCTGTGAACTGGTGTGGAGAGAGAGAGAGAGAGAAAGAGAGAGACGGTGGCGAGAAGGAGAGGAGGAAAAGGGGACTGTGGTGAAATGAAATGCTTACGAAAGCGTCTGGTTATATGCAGAAAAGTGCAAATGCAATGCGATGCGACTTCCACTTCTATATATTATGAACACCCCAAAAAGAAAAACTTCCGCTTCCATAATTTCCGATTTTCCAAAAGAAGTAATGCATACATAAAGCATAAACTACAGCTCAATCTTACGGGGACAATGCCTCTTGGATCAAATCCAAGTCATTTAGCGCTTTAAAAACCCCTAGATTTGTCGCAATGGCCACTCTTTTTGCATGGAAAAGGAGAGATGATTCAAATCTCCATTTTCTGAGTGACAATTGAGATAGGGACGATTTAATTTCGAGATGTAGATTTTGACTTTTACCCTTTATAAAGAGGCAGACTAAAAGTTTAATAATGAAAATTAGAATAAAAATAGAATAAAAACAACACAAATAACACTCCACTTATTTCATAAAAGAAAAATATATATATTAATTTTTAAAAATGATAGTTGGTATTGCTTGCAATAATAATGGATGAAAAATATTCTTTTATCGTCCGCAAAATGCATTTAAGTATATATTGATGTGTGTAATGGAAAAAAATTATGTTCACTAATTATTCTAAATGATACAATCGATCAATTTATAAAAAAAATAGTATTTAGATTACTTATTTTTTGCGAAATAAACGGAACCTCAATGTTCATATTGAAGTGGAGATTGCTTGTAACGTGAAGCTACGGGTCCAAGGGAGGACCACCACCATACTTGTCCCAATAGTCCAAGGCCTTACTCTACTCTGGTATTTATTATAATCACGAATTCAGCTCATTCTCGCCAAAAATTTAATTGTCCGTATCATTGATTTAGCTTGTATCGAGAATATAATGACTCCCACCTTATTTCACCGACACCCTAGTTAAAATGATGGCGATGCTCTTGCTCTTACGAGTTATAATTGCAGCTCAAATTGAGCATTTGTTTTGATCGTGAAGTACTGCACAATAATATATAAAGATTGTTGATACCAATCATCTTAAGGGAGAATGCTCAAGAGGAGGGTGAAATCGCTTACAGATCGATCCTCCGCCTCTCTCGGATGGCATATGGACGCCGCCGACCGTCGGGCCATAATCGCCGGCGGTGCGAGACTCTTCCGGCGACGTCCCGATAAAAAAACTATACTTTTTGCCGACCGTTCCTCGCCGTTCCTTTTTCTCATTAATCTAAAAAAAAGAAAGGGAGGGGGAAAAAGAGGGAGGGGCATTATTGGGATTAGGTAAGGGGAAAGGCTCAGAAAACGACGACGGACTCCTGTCTCCTTGGATGCGAAAGGACGGGGTGGTCCCCACCGGCTTTAATCGTATCACGTAGCCCATCCCATCCCCATCCGCCATCCGCCATCCGCCATCGCTGTCCCTCCTCGCGACACGTGGCTCGATGCTAGCCACGTGGACGGGGATCGCACGTTATTTGATTCTTCCCATTATTATTATTATTATTGTCTGTGCCGACGGCGGAGGCAGGGAGGAAGGAAGGAAGAGAGATGCTTCTGTGGCGGGAGTACCAGAAAAACCATCTAGAAAAACCCCAAATTTTAAAAGTCTAATCTCATTGATAATACAAACCCTCATTTTTTTTTATCTAAAAGAAAAATTAAAAAAACTGGCATTTTTATTTTAAATTTATACACATCCTAAGATAAGCACCGATATCTTTAAAATCATCGACATTAGAACTGGTTAATATTTTATTATGAGAATCCCGCATTTTCGCGAATACTCTTGTATTCAAATGGAATAATAATAATTTCTCGATGAACACGAGGCAAATTTAGGATTCGAGCATAAGATGGTAATTTTTTTGGGTATATTTGAGATTGACTTAAAATTTGAGGTATTTTTTAGAGAATTAAGCTGAAAAGTTGAATTCCATGATTAGGGTCCATCAAAGGCACATTATGCTTCATTGGCACATGTATTTTTCGTGTATCAATTATCTTTATGGCTGGTCTCCCTTTGCTCTGTTCGGAAGAATCGGAAGTTGGATGATTTAGAAGAAGTGTTTAATGTGCAAAAGAAATTGAAAAGAAATACGGCATCACTACGAGCACTTGGGGCACGCTTGCTTCAACAACGATCGCAAAGGCGTTCGAGTCTCTAAAGGCCCATCCCGTGTGTCCAGGTCGAGGCATTCAGCAACGGCCTTTCACCCAAAGTCAACATTTTTTACAGTACTTCAATTGACTGCAAGTCCCATCCAGGATTGACTTTGGGTACTTTCGAAATGCTATTTCAGGGATTGAATGATTTTTTTTTCCTCTAACTTCTCCTCACCATTCTATGCAGATCTGATCAGTATTATGTGACGCCGATGACTATCTCAGATCTGACCACTAGTGAGGCAGATTGGACACCAACAACACAAGCGAGCTCATCCAACCTCTATCTTCTTCCTCTTTTTTTCCCTTTAATTAATTTTCAATGTGGTATCACAATTTTCAACGTAAGCATTTACGAAACACTAATTGTATTTCGTGAAAACCCTTTGATTTAAGGCAGTTTTTCCCCCCGGTGCTCTCCCAAACGCGCAAATAGTCCAGGAGCGAAATAAGGGCAGGTGGGTTCTATGCTAGAGTAGAAAGGAGGTGTCGCGTGCTAGGTTGAATATTCCATCATGGGAACGGGGATTGATTTTTCAATGTTGCACATGGTCAAGGGAAAAAGCAGGGGCATTGCATATGCAATCCAGCGAATTTTCAACTCTCCCTGCTCAATCGGACACCTGCCCGCATTTGAATGGGCCGTTCTCCTTCTTCGTCAGAATCAAACACTTTTCCTTGCATTTTCCACAAGGCAGACACGAGATGAATGAATGGATGGATGTGCCGACGGTCGTCGTTGACTGTGCTCCTTCCGGAGTCTGGGCGGTAACGTATGTTACCGGGATTCGCGAGCAAGCAAGTTCATGTTCAAAAGCAATCTCCATTCCAAGTGTGATGTAAGCCTGAAAATTGTTTGGAAAAGAGCAGTCATTCCACACTTGTTGCTAACGTAAAGGCAAACTCCCCTGGCATAAACCCTGTTTTCCCTTATCACGAGGTTGCTTCTTAAATTGTTGAGAAGTTGATATAAATGGTTCATGAAGTTTGGTTTACAAAATTTTAATTTGTTTTAATATGATCCCCGAATGTTAGTTAAATATTCATGTGATCCTTAAATTTTTAAATAATTTTATATATTTCAGTGATTATATTGAACATTTACTGATAGTTTGAAAATTATATTGAAATGACATTATATATTGAGTCAAGGTTTAGAAACCACGCTATACAAATTAAAATTTTAAGGAAGGTATTATATATTTAACTAAAGTTCAGAGGCCATTTGTGTTATCCCTAATTTATTCACTAAGACTAGAACGGTTTTCGGTCTCAAAGGATGTGGATGAGGCTTTTCTTCTTTGTTGACGACCTCTGTGTACGTGATTCTTTGAAGAGCCCAACCCAAGTCAGGATTTCGGGCTGACAATGTTGTTTGCTCTCAGGAAAAGGGAAACCCCTTTTTCAATCCCATTGCGTCTTCCAAATTTCGATTTTTTTTAAGCCGAGCAAGGCCATTTCTCAAGTCCCAACACCCTGTTCCGATGCTGGTGCTTGTGCTGCACCAGACCATCTTTCAGATTCCATCACGTGAAAAGGGCAGTGGGCTTTGGACTTGCTTTTACAGTTCTTATTCCCCAACTCTCTTGATCCTTCATTCAATCATGCCAACTCGTGATCCCCATTCTCAAGCTGTACAAACCGATGGAAGTGACCGGTTCGGTTTAGCGAAACAACTCCAAGAACTTCCATTTGATTGATTACTGATAAATTTGGTGGGTCTCCCCCGAAAGAGTTCCTCCTGAATTTGGCTCCAAGCACATCGCGCCCGCAAATAAGCAGAGAAAGTAATGTGCTCTGTCTGTGGAAAAACCCTGGATGCTTGAAATACATGGTCCGTCTCGAAACCTAGTATTATCTAATTTGTTTTGCTAATTCCATCCGGTGGCTAGTGTCTTTTAAGGTCACTGATTTTGGGTCACCTCCTTTTAAGTTAGACTCAAGCTAAAGATAACGTACGTCTCCAAAGTAATGCTTGAAAGCACTGCTACATGGAGACGCCTTCAAATTGGATCGCGTAAGATAGCCGCCTGTGATATGAGCATTTTCTGATCTTTTCCTTCCTTGCAATTGCTGCATCCTCGGTGCGTAATGAATGAATTGATAACAACATAAACGCACCACGTCCAGACAACAAAGCACTGGTTTTCAACGATGTCTATTTCATTACGTTTCGTTACTTCACATTACATGGTTTCTTTTCACCCAAATGCCATACACAAAATGATATCTTCTCTTTCTTTTCTTTTCCTTCCTCTTCTTACCTCGCCCTAGAAAGCATTTCCCTTTACTTCTCCTTACAACTCAAAACACCCAAAACACAGTTCACTACCTCTTTTTAAGGAGGGAAAAAAAAAAAAGTAAATCGGTGGTTGTTTAATTGATTAAGCTCCAAGGAATTTGAACAGAGCAGGCGCAATGCGGGTCCATCTAACCTGTCATCTTCTTTGTTTCCCCTGCCTGTCGCTCCCTTGCGTGATGATCATGCACTATTACTCACTCATCTTGCTCCACTTTGTCAGGGTCCTTTTAATGCCTTCTTCTTTTTTAATATTTACGGCTGCATGAAGAGTTAATATTTGTAATCAAGGGCACTGGAGTTGGAGGCGCCGTGGGCAAGAAATCAAGTGATCATTGGTGAGGCCAGCAGCTTGCATGAACGAGTGCACGATGGTCGGGCCGACATATCTGAACCCTCTTCTCACCATGTCTTTGCTCATCGTCTCTGACTTTGATGTCTTCGCCGGTATCCTCTGGCAGGTCTTGTACTCTGTGGTGATCGGCTTGTGATTCACAAAACCCCACACATACTTGTCGAAAGATCCGCATTCCATCCTCACCTGTCATCAAGTGCGGACAACATCCATGTGAAATCAGGAGCTAATAGGGGAATACTGGCAATGCACTGATCAACTAAAGTTCGTAAGAATCAGAAAAGCAATCGGAACCCTAATGGGAAAAGGAATGCGTAAGAAAAAAGATCAAGGTTCTCAAGCAATGGAGGACTTTGATGTGTTGTTACCTCAAGAATCCGCTTGGAGTTGTCGATGATTCCCAGAATTTGGCTCAACTCTAGGCCGTAGAGACTACTCAGTGATGTTATTTTCTTTTCAGAGTATTGGGCCACCATTTCTTCATCGAATCCTGAGAAAGCTTCCCTGCAAAGTGAAGGGTCCCAATTGCCAATTTAAGCATATGTCTCCAGAGCAAATCCCACATAAAGTAGGTCTCAGCAATTTCACATTACCTCAGCACCTCGCGTTTCTTCAAGACTGAAGTCCAGTCCGATCCTACTTGAGCTCCACTGAGTACCAACAGCTCGAATAGCTTTCTGCATATAATAATCCGATTCAAGGTCTGAGCATTTGATGGGTGCACGCACAAACAGACACTCAAAAAGAGGCAGAGTAAGGGAGGGAGATATGATGCACTAAAAAAAAGGAGGGAGATATTACCTGTCATCATGGACGGGCACTCCCCATTCTTGATCATGGTAAGCAACATAGATATGATCTGCACAGGCATCGCCCAGGGAGAAACGACATATCAGCACTTGCTTCAGACAAGTTTTGAAGCTATACAAGTAGTCAAGTTTCTATTGAGAGCTTTTTCTATACCTGAACTAGCTGTAATGAAGCTACATCTTTTCTCCTCACGGTCCGCAACAGCTAGAGCGGAAGAGGGGTTGAACGGAATGACTTTGCCCCCGCGCTTGAAAGGCTTAACTCTTCCGTAGTGGGCAATCTTCTGCTTCCTCTGCTCCTGCAACGAAGCAATTTGTTCTTTCCTAGCGGCTGCGATGCTACCAGGAGGAGCTGAAACTGATTTGGTCAACAATGTGTCAGGACTAGGAGGTAGTGCTTGACCGACTGATTTGTTTGTCGACCTGGTCGTGCATTGTAGAGCCAAAACCTTGTCAGGACCGGACAAGGCAGAAGATGTAGTTGTTGGATCATTTCCCTTTTTCAAAGTCGAGATTCTTGGCATTTTTTTCTTGGGAGAAATTGGAGGGGTCAATGCTAGCTTAACATTATCAGCAGGAGCAAGATGAATAATACAAGGGTCGTGCGGTGAATCTGCTGTGGGGTTGGATAGTTGCCGAGGGGATCTCGGGGGCAGCGATTTCTTGGCAAGCGAGTTACGTCGCTCGGGAGAGGGAATTTGGTTGCAAGGATGCTGCTGGAGGACAGGACGCCCATTGGTCCGTGCAATAGCCGGAGCCTGGTGAACTCTGGTCTTCAAGGAGCACATTCCGTGAGGTCTTGCTTTTCAGGGTCGGAATGTAAGGAGGGACTGAATTGGAGAGGCAAGAGGAAGGGGCTTAATGAGAGGTTTAGGAGGAGCTGATGTGTTTTTATACACGTGGATTATAATTGTAGGGACAGGTTTGGACAAGTAAGAACATGGTAGGGAAGAAAGGCCGTCGCATCTTGTTCAAGAGTTTGACGTAACGATACACCTTTTGCACTGTTACACGCCTGAGGTGATTCTTCCTCTATACTACCTCTCAGTCCATAAAGTAAACACTTGGTAGGGCAATGCTATGGAAGATGTGGTGGACATGGCCAATCACAGTCGAGAAGAAGATGACAAAAATGACACGGGCCTACATATGCCATTGCCCTCATGGAGAGTGGAATCGGAGGGCATGTATGATGAGCTTTTTGTGAAGGGAGAAAAAAGAGGTAAGAGTGGGGGCAGAGTGATGGTGGTGCCAGCGCCAGCTCTGAGTCGGACCCTCTTTCTACACTAAGCGAAGTGTACAGGACACCAATTCCTAATCCAAAGTTGGGCCATGAGCTTCATTTTTCTTTTCTTGGACAACTCCAAGAAAGACAGAGACAAGTCCTTTTGCTTTGCCTCCTGCTCCTTCTTACTCTGTCTTTGCTGGCACTACAATCTCTTTAAAATATTAACAACTGTTCAGACAATTAAGTAGCTGAAGCCTGGATTTGGGCCTGTGAGTTTGTTCATTAGAAAAAACAAAAAGGGGCAATAAAAGAAGTTGCTCAACTAATAAAATAAACCCAACTGCAAGTAGTAGCACATGGACAAGTTGATCAGATGACCAGGGGCAAGTGCTTTTTGGAGCTGACTATCTTCCGGTCCCCAAGATTTGGGGAGGTCGATATGAGGGACCAAATTCAGATTGGGGATCGGATTGATGGTGCAATTTTGTCATGCTCATCATCCAGGGATCATCATTCATTGTCCAAGGGTTGGCTGCCTATGGTTCAGCGTGTTTCTTATCAATGTGAAATAAAGACATGAACCGCACCAAGCCCACATTTACTCACCTGTAGGCGTCGTTTCCAACAGCACTTTGCAATGGGTCCAACAGGGAACTTTTCCTGTTCACTCGACATTATTAGTGTCATTTCTGTGCCTGTATTCTTTGAGAAGCTACGACAAGTTCTTGAAATGTAGATCCTCGCGGTAAAAAAAAAAAAAAAAAAAAAAAAAAAAACAGTAGATTCGTAAACAAGAGTCCAACGCATGTCGTGCTCGGGTATTTTTCCATGCACCCCAGTCTGTAGTAGCTTGATTTATGTAAAGATGTGCATATTTTTCCTCCTCTAATCATTTAGAGAACTGAGGAGATCGTGGGATGCCGGCTTCTTTAGAAGCAGCAATCAGTGTCATATGATAAGCTTTGCCATCCACAATTTGAAGACACAGCACATGACTATAATAATGGTGTGTTGGAGTTTGGAGCGGTCGAAGCGAATGCATCTTTCCCTGTCATGGAGTTGCCCGCTGCTTCATGATTTATGAGCCAGTTGGCCCCTCTTTGCTCATTCATCCAACTTTATAGACAAGCCCACATGCCTCTTTCCACAGCCTCATCTACTAAAAAGTGCATGCAATTTGATGCTCGTTCCATTTATCCTCCATAGCTTTAATGCGCTTTTAGCTCGACGACCCACTTCGATGTTATGCCTATAAACGATCTCCTTAGACACAGAGCTGCCTTGTAGCTTGGAAATAACATCATCTCAGACGTGTTACTCTCTTTTGATGTCCCGAGTTCAAGGCGATGTTGCATATGATATGCTTTTTGCTGGGTCTGATTTTGCATTCAATGGTTCGCGACTCGGAGATTAATATGTACTAGTACGTGCAAACAATCTGTCTTGAAGAGAGAAAAGTATGCCCCATAGAAACCAATCATTCATGTGTGGTACGGTATGTACGTACTCAGATCTAGCAATGGGAGAAGACAACCGTTCCAGATTGTAGGAATGATTCGACAATATACTATTCCACATGCGTTTGTTCAATTACTTGAAGAAACAGAACATCTGAGATATCCATAGATAGATAAATAGATTGATGGAATTTATGTCTCAGGTGGCCGAGGATTAAGATTGCACCCATCTTTGGGATGTTCCGACGGAAAATTCATTTCGTTCACAGCCCGTGCACAGTCCAGAATCCACTAGCCCTTCGTTTTATATGGGACTTGTCCATCTGCCTGGAAACGGCCCCTCCCGCAAAATGCTGCAAGTATTGCCTGATAATCTCATCACGTAAACCAAACAACAAATGCAATGGTCAAATCTCACGAAAACGGGTTGCGCCTCGGAAAAGAAATTTCCGGAGCAATATCCCAAGCGTCTCTATTGTCATTTTGCAATGATGATTGCTATGAAGTCTAACCATCAAGATAATCATCAAAGGGTAGTGTCGAGTGCCAATGAAGAGTTGCAATTATCAATCTTGTGAAAGTAATCGGAGGTGAGCACGAGTATCCATCACGAAAAATGCCCCCACCCCTCTTGTTTTGATCATGGCTTCATTGATCTACCTCACTGAATTCCTGCCTTTATGCAAGGCCGAACTATCTTCTAGTCAGGGGACTATGTAATTTAATGTGAAACATTGCTGTCATTCATCATGGATCTTATCTTTAAGAACAACCATTTGAGAGTACATGAATTTGTTTGGTAGTAAAGGACTATTGAAAGCCCACCAAATTGGATGAATATTAACTGTGACACAGATATCTCACATGTGCTTAGCCAGAGTATCATCTGCATTTAGTATGCTCAAGCTATGGTCTCAAAAATTCTTTCCTGGCTACAATGATTTCGTCTGTTTTAAGTTAAATTGTGATCTACATCGCCGAAGCATTGGTATGAAGAAGCCTGCAGGATTTTCTCTCCCATGGACCGAAAGGGATCATACAAAAGGACTGAAAAGCAGCACTGGTACAACCACAGAGAATCTCCGAAGGTAAAATTTCGATCGAAAACTTAACAGTGGCAAAATTTCTTAGTATTCAATTTGAGCAGCTCATGATATGGAAAGAGAAACAATGAAACTAACCTACTTGTATCTTATAGGCGGGGTAGAGTATGATGTCAACATATCGCAGCGTGACTTTAAAAAAGAAAGGGAAGTAAATTCAAGAATTGTGATGACTGATGCAAATGATTAGAAGATCCATAACTTACATTGAGTATCACAAAACAACACCATCAGCAGTGGAATCACCAATGGAATGGTCATTGTAGACATGCGTATGCGCAGCATGTACGCACCGTGAGCTCTATGAGTATGAGCATACGCTTCTACAAACAGATTTGCCAGATCCACGGAAGTGGATTGTCTCTTTCACATGCACCCTAGCAACCCAGGGGAACAGCATCAGAGCAATTTGATGGTCTACCTAAAATCTAAGAGGCTTGATTAGGGTAGATCCTCCACACTAATTTTTGTGGACTATAATGTCTTATGGCACTGTTGCTATTTTCTGGGGACCCAAGAATTCAAGAACAGAACTAACAGCACACTGATGCTTTGGCTGCAACTGGTGGAATTCTTTTATGACACAGGAATATTAAGATTAGAGGGGGCATTATCGCAACTGAAACAGCTGAACAGAATCCCCAACGAGAGAATGGACGGAAGTTGCTTAAAAGCTGTAAGAGCGCTGCAAGTAGAACAGTTTGCCACCGATACAGGTCTAGTTTCGTTCCTTTGGACATCCCCTTAAAAGTTCACATCGTCATCAGCTTATGAAAGACGAGACGATTCAAGATAAACAGGCTTCCAAGTTCACAGTTGCAGCAGAATGAAATGACGTTAGACCTCGGAGCAAGAATTTGTGCCGACCACAATGCACTTTTTCTTTTCAGGTAAAAAGAGAGACATCAGTCTTCTATAACTATCGCCACTCGCTATTCCTATTTTGGTTAGAAATTAAACAATTTACACATTTTGGACTCACATGTTGGATATGTTGGAAGAACAGAAAAAAAAAACTTAAGGAGTGAATTGTGTATCATGAGAAGTGAGAGTCAAAGAGAAGGGAAGATTAAGTTTTTTTTTTCTCCATTTATTATTTTTATTATTATGTTTTATTTTTTTCACATATATACAACCCAGGGAAGCCTCGTACGTCGGTAGCGTGGCGAAGTAAACCTTGGGGGCCCGTGAGTCAACACCACCCCTCGGAACCCGGGTAAGTTGCCAAGTGAACCCGCAAGATTCAAACCCTCTCCCTTGAGCAAGGGGTCAGTGGGTCCCCCCAGCGAAGGGGAAGAATGCCAACAAAGCCACAGTAGTGGGTGGTTCACATATATACATTTTGGCCTCTGATTTACTGAAAATTTTTAAAATTGACCTCACTATCAAAATCACGTATTGGAAACTCGTATGTCCGAATTTCGATTCAAGTGTCAGAGTGTGTTAGAAAAGTTGATCAGGTGTCGAATTTTTCGACATGTGTTGATTGGGTGTCCGAGAGTGTCGGACACGTGTCGAAGTGTCGGACACGATACGAAGACTCTTGGAGAGTGTCGGTGCTTAATAAGTCTTGCCCCGTGGAAGTGTCTCTGTTGGCATTGACGTTGCCAGATTTGCGGAAGCCATGGATTTGACGGTTTAGGGTGTCCCGCGAATGCCGCGCCATGGTTTGATGTTCTGGTCAGATGACGGTTGGACGTTCTGGTCGGTTGCCCGAGAGTAGCCCCGTTCTTCAAGCTTGGCGTGAGTGTTCTGGGATGAACGGGTGAATGTTGAAGGTTTGATGTTCTCGGGTGACGGAGGAGAACCGGCTTAAAAAAAATTGGGTTCATCTCATTTGCAAAGGTCTGGGGTTTAGGTCTAAGCGTTGGGCCTGGTTTATTAAATGGGTTTGGATTTAATTTTGTTTTGGCTGGATTTGAATTTTGTGAAGTGGGTTTGGTCAAGTGGACTTGACTAAAAGGCCCAATGTATGTCCATGGCCCATACCGATCAGACCAGGGATCAGTCCTGACCCGGTCCAGATCAGGAGACCCGACCCGGGTCCCATTTTCAGATTGAAAATATTTAAAAATTAAAAATAACGAACGAAATACAAAAAAAAATTGGAAAAAAGCTAGGAATTAAATTTGAACTGGCTTTATTAGATTTTTCATGTTAATTAGTGAAAACCCTTTGATCTAAAAAGTGTGCTCAAAATTTATTATATATATAGGAGTAACACACCATTTTTTAATTATGTACATTCTTGACTAGATAGTTTACGTGCTTGTCAAAAGCATCAAAATCATTTACAATTTTCGTTGATCGGCGTGATGTGCAACAACTAATGATTCATGCTTAATTGATCAACTTATGGAGCCACTGCCTTTGGTTTGCATATGAGTGTATAGACTGTTCTGGAATATAGCTAAACGACTCTTGTATAAGTACACCGACGCGCTTTGATGATCTTGAAGTGTGTTTGAGCCTGTAAGTAGATAATGGCCACCTAAATTTAAGCAATAAAGGAAGGCGACGATTCAAAAGGCTATATATCTACCTACTTGCTGTATTTTATCCTGGTCAAATCCCTTTATGGCTTTTGTATAATGGTAACCATCTGGATAAGTCTTAATATTGTGTGAAGCGTAGCCTAATCATCACACGCCAATACATTTCATTGAATGATGCACAAGTGCCATGTTGATTATGAAATGAGAAGTGTTTTTGCAAGTTCTGTGGCATTGATATGGGATCAATTATTGTGGGAGTGATTAGTGACAATTGTATGCTTATTGAAATAGACAAATTTGTTTGCATGTAGAGCTTGAGATAGAAAAGAAGCTGGGTGAGCTCAATGAGAATCTTGCTCAATTAAGAAAAAAATGCTCTGATTTGCGAAAGGAATTTGCCAAAAAGAAAGAAACGGTGGAGGTAAAATTGCTACTCTTGTAGTTGCGTTTGACTTATATTGCAATAGTTGTCTTTCCCTTACTATTTGTGGTTTTGTCTACTAGGCTGCATATAATCGCTGGCTGTATTATAGAAAGAGAAGAAATTAGAATGCTTGATGAAGCTAGGAAAAGAGAAAGAAGCAATTACAATCCTTGGCAAAACTAAACAAGAGGAATTGGTTGCTCCTCCCTAGGTAAGATCAAATTCTTTCATGGAGAAGAAAAATCTGCCACGAGTCATTTAAAAAATGGATAAGGAGAAACTACCAATTGTAAAAAGCCTTAGTATGTTGAGGTTCATTACAACACACTCCAAGAGCAACTAAGTAGTTTAATATATTGGTGCTATTTTATGTGAACACATCTTAAGCATATTAGTGCTCTATGGGTTAGGTTTCTGTTAAAATGCCTTCAGGAAGAAGTGCTTAGTGTGAAAGAAGATCGTGGTCACCAGATCAGACATGTGCAGGCCTTAACGGCTCGATTTTACCATCTTCAGGAAGCTGTGAAAGAATCATTCATGCATCTAGACAACTTGGAGATAGAGGCCGAAGTGTTACAGGTTTTTTAACTCCATTTTCCCTGTTTGGATGCGTGTGTTTGTTTAAGAATAAATTTATGTAAGTTTTGCTTTATTTATAGGGAAGATGTTCATCTGGAGCAAATATGAATGTTGCAACACCAGCTTGCTGTTGCAAATGAAAAATGAATGGTAATGTTTTATATTATGTGACCTTAGTGATGTTTTCTATCTTTATATCTTATAATGGTATTTTTTTTGTTTCCTTTAGATGGCTGATTTATCTTCTATAGAAATAGGCATGCAATTTGATGAGTAGAAGAGGACAATAGTTGAACAGGCAGAATGTTTGTCAACTGCAAAGCCCCAACTAATTTTTTTTTTGATCGAAAAAAGTCGCGATAACTAGCATTACTGATTAGTAAAGGATACACCAAGAACATTAGTGCATAATAAGTCAACAAGAGCAGGGGGGTGGGACAACCAATTCAAGAGGAGTGCATTTGTGCGGCATGCCTTCGAAAGCCAGTCGACTACCTTGTTGGTGTTACGGCTGCAATGGGCTATTTTTATACTTGGAATTCTGTTGGCTTTTTCTCTGGCCCGGCCCAGGATGGCTTTGACTTCCCACGTGAGGCCAGTTGAAGTGTTCAACGCGTGCACCAGTTCAAAGCAGTCAGAGTGTACTTGAGGAGAGAGAAGGTGTTTAGTTTCGATTAGGGTTAGGGTTGCGTCCAAGGCAAGAGCCTCCGCCTGTAGAGCCGAAGCAGCGTCAACCACCTTCGCGATTCCGTCTACCACGCTTCCCTGGTGATCTCGACAGATGCATGCTATAGTTGCTCTGTGATTTGGGAGGTTTGTCGCTGTGTTAGCTGCTGAGCCTTCGTTCAGATCTGGGAGAAAAGATGCGTCTAGGTTGATTCGGATCGAGCCTAGAGGAGGAGGATCCCAGTGATTAGATAAGTGTTTTGCTTTTTCCCGCGGAGATGTTTTGCGATTAGCAGCTTGGTAACTCTCTATGAGAGCCTCTGCTCTGTAAATCATTGATTGCGGCTTCGGGTTCTGTTTGTTGAAGATGAAATTGTTTCGCTCCTTCCAAATTCTCCATAGCATCACCCTCGTAGCTTCAAATTTATCGCTTGTAGCTGAGTTTTCATAAATTTTGCAGAGCCAATCCTCTATTCTCGTGAGGCCGAGTCGGGAAATTTGGAGCTGGTGGGGGGCAGACTTCCAGACCTAGCGAGTCCATGGGCAGAGCAACAACGTGTGCTCGGGGGTTTCACTTTCATGCTGGCAGATTGGACAAAGAGGGGAAGGTATGATGTTGCGGTGGTGTAGGTTTTCTGCTGTAGCTAGGGCGTTATTACAGGCATTCCAGAGAAAAAAATTGATTTTGGGGGGGATGGTGGAGTGCCATATATATTTCCATAGGTTTGGGTTTGCTATGTATGACGATGTTGCTTGTGCCTGCTGTGGTTTGCTTGAGGCTGCCTTAAAGATAAAATAACCGCTTTTTACTGAATATTCTCTTGATTTTGTATGCATCCGAACTAATTTATCTGCCTCGTCACATCCTCCAACGGTTGTAGCTAGGATTTCCTGAACCCTGTTTTCATTAAATAGAGCATGTATGAGATTTGCATTTCACGTACCTGTTTCTGGATTGATGAGTTCAGTGACTGTGAGTGGCTCATTACTTGTTGCTTGGCCTGTTATTAGGCCACTTTTTAACCAGCGATTCTCTCTGATGGATATGTTTTTGCCATTTCTAATTTTATATATGACCTGAGGAGCAAGGGAATCTCTGGCCTTAATGATGCTCTGCCAACCCCAAGATGGACGAGATCCTGTACCAGCCTTCCAAAGATCACATTGTGAGTAATATAACCCTTTTAATAGTTTTGACAATAAGGAATCTGGGTGTTAAGCAATTCTCCATGTCTGTTTGGCAATCATTGCTGTGTTAAAATGCTGCAAATCTTTGAAACCTAGTCCCCCTTCATTCTTCCTGGTTTTCAACAGCTCCCACTTTTTCCAATGAATGCTTGCCTTTTTGTCATTGTTTTTCCACCAGAAAAATGCTACCTTCCTCTCAATCGCTTTGCAAATAGATAGGGGTATTTTAAAGATTGACATAGCATATTGTGGGATGGCTTGTATGACTGCTTTTATTAGGATTTCCTTTCCTGCTTTTGATAGCAACCTTTCCTTCCAGCTATCCAGTTTGGAATTGACCCAAGCCATGATCTATTGGCAAATTGGGTTTATACTAAAGGGCGTAATTGTCATTGTATTGTTTTAGCCCTAAACCCTATGTATATTAAATTACTTCATTAATGCAAGTTAGTTTTGCCCAATCTCTACATGGTATCAGAGCCATTCCGTTGGAGCACGGCATCAATGCTATGGCCTCTTCCCTTAGCAACAGCAATAATTGCAAGCAAGAAAGCCAAAGAGAGACATGAGAGAAGGTTTCAAGAATCGTTGCTCTGATAAGCTTTGACCCTTGAAAAGCTTTGACCCTTGAAGCCCGTCCTCGAAGAAGGAAGTGCCCGTTCGAGCAAGCATCATCGAGATCCCGTTCGAGCAAGCATCATCGAGAGCTTTGGGTCCTTCATAGACCAACCACGTCAGCAAAGCCAAGCAAAGTTCGCATCTTTGCCCAGGCAGATAAATTCATCAGATCACTTTCAAGGTTTCTTTCGCATTTATGGCTTTCAATTGAACAGTTGTTCCATAGGATCTGCCAAGGTTTCCTTTGTTTCTTTACTCAAAGCCAACAGCCGCTCTTTTGGCCGCGAGTAATCATGGCAACCGAGTCTCAAAACTCTTCAGCCACTGTTCCCACACATGAGCAGGTGAGCAGCCCTTATTTTTTGCATCATTCTGACAATCCAGGATCTAACCTCGTTGGCATGGTCCTTACGGGTGACAATTACAACAATTGGTCTCGTGCCATGGAGATTGCCCTTTCTGCTAAGAACAAGATGGTGTTTGTTACTGGAGAAATAAAAAAAGCCAGTTGCAACAGATCCAGCCTATGCGTCTTGGATTCGTGTGAACAATATGATTCTATCTTGGATCCTTAATTCCATCCATCTAGATTTGGTGCCAACAGTTCTCTATACAGAGTCAGTTGCGGATGTTTGGGCTGATCTTCGTGAATGTTTTTCGCCATCGAATGGTCCTAGGATTTTTCATCTCGAGCAAAAGATATGCACTCTTGCTCAATGTGACGATGCTGTGACTAAGTACTACAACAATTTGCGAAGCTGCTGGGATGAATTGAATAATTTGGATCCATTACCGCAATGCTCTTGTTCGGCTCATTCTATCATCACCACACAACAAGAGAATCGATGCTTGTTTCAATTTCTCATGGGTCTCAATCCGAGGTACGCTAATGTTATTAGTCAGATATTACTAATGAATCCATTACCTAGTGTTGCACGTGCATATGCGCTAGTTCTTCAAGATGAGTCACATTGCCATATCCAATTGGACCGCCCACTATCTGACCAAACCAGCACTTTGCTTAGTACTCACGGAAATAATGCTCCACGACTTGGTGCCCCCGCTCCGTCCGCTAACCTAGCTAAACGGACGAACACATCTTGCAGTCGAGAAAGATGTGCCCACTGTGGCATCATAGGACATACGCGGGATGTGTGTTATCGACTTCATGGCTTCCCTCCTAACCACAAGCAACGCCGTGGACAGCCATCTACTTCCTCCCGGCTCACGGATAACAAGTCCAGTCATACTTCTGATGCGACATCTCCACCATTGACAAATGATCAGTATAAGCAATTAATGCGCTTGTTGCAAGAGGTAAACATCCCGAAAGCCAACCTCTCAGGTAATGTTCTCGGCTTAACTTCGAATTCATTTAATTTCAATACTTGGGTCATTGACATTGGCGCCACCAATCCATCACATTTGAACCCCATTACCTTACAAACCAGACATACTATCCCTCTCCACATCCTATCGTTGGAATTTCGAATGGTGTTGGTGTCCCTGTGACATCACACGGTTCCGCCCACCTTACCTCAACTATCTCCCTTAATAATGTCCTTTGCGCTCCCTCTTTCAAATACAACTTATTGTCAATCTCCAAACTCACTCAGAGTTTAAACTGCTGAGTCATTTTTTTTCCTAACTATTGTCTCTTTCAGGACCTCTTGACGAAGAAGATCATTGGTCAGGGCCATGAGCGTGGTGGTCTCTAATATTTGGAGATTCCTACCGAACCTGCCGTTCTTTCTGTTACAACCTCTTCATCTCATCTTTGGCACGCCCGCTTAGGACATCCATCTGAGTCAGTTTTATCTACTTTGCAACAAATTTTATGTTTTAGTCTAGCAAAACAATCCAGTCCATGTGATGCTTGTCATTTATCCAAGCAAACGCGTTTGTCTTTTGTGTCTAGCACTATTACTACTTCACGTCCTTTTGAGCTTATTCATGTTGACATTTGGGGACCTTATTCCCATTTTACACATAAGACATGTCGCTATTTTTTATCTATTGTTGATGACTATTCGCAATATACTTGGATTTTTTTGCTTACTTTTAAGTCTGATGCAATTGACTTCATGATTCACTTCTTTAATTTTGTTGAGACTCAATATCAAACCAAAGTCCAAAATGTTCAATCTAATAACGGGACTGAATTCCTTTCCTCTCGCTTACAAGAGTTTTTTTGCGCACACGGTGTTCACCACCAACGTAGTTGCACTCACACTCCTCAACAAAATGGAGTTGTTGAGCGTAAACATCGTCACTTGCTCAATGTTGCTCGTTCATTGCGTTTTCATTCTAGCATACCTCTTCAATTTTGGGGGGATTGTGTCTTAACGCTACTCATCTCATTAATAGATTACCTAGTCCTCTCCTACACAATAAAACCCCGTATGAACTTCTTTATGGCAAACCACCTTCCTATTCTCATCTTCATGTCTTTGGCTCATTATGCTATGCTTCCACCGGTCATCTTCACTCCGATAAATTTGGTCCCCGATCTCGCCGATGTGTTCTAATTGGTTATCCCACAAACCACAAAGGTTACCGTCTCTATGATCTTCAAGACCAAACCATTTTTACCGATCGCGACGTCATTTTCTATGAACAAGATTTTCCTTTCCGTCAAACCATCAAACATACCACAACCGAACAGACCTCAGTAATTCCATGACCCATACCTGACCTTGGTGAAATGTATCCACCTCCCTCAACCCCAGTCCTTGCACCAACCTCAACTCCTCAACCTCTTGCACCTACAATTGCACCATCACCAACTAAACCCGTCGCCCTGCCTTGGCCATCTCGGCAACGCCATCCACCCGGATATCTTCGAAATTACCACTGCGCTATTGTGGCCTCTGATCAATCCTTTTCGGACTCTAAGGTAGCTGAATCAGGTACTCTTTACCCTTTATCAAACTGTTTATCATACTCACATTTTTCACCCACTCACCGTGCTTTTTTAGCCTCCATATCCTCTGAACAGGAACCTGAAACTTATGACGCCGCGTGTCAATCTCCCAAGTGGCGGGAGGCAATGTCTTCTGAGGTACAAGCCCTTGAACAAAATGGCACTTGGGAAATTGTTCATCTTCCTCCTAACAAACATCCCATTGGATACCACCGCCTGCGGTGGCCGCGATGGTTTGAGCTCTCTCCCCCTAACGCAAGGGGAGGAGTTCAAATCCCCTCACGGTCGCTAGGGATTCTTAAGTGTGGCGTCGGGGTGGTGGGTCCTCCGCTAGCGACACTCCAGGGTTTACTCTCCGGCTATCGGCCGTGCGGGGGTTCCCTGGGTCAAAAAAAAAAAAAAAAACATCCCATTGGATGTAAATGGGTTTACCGAATCAAATATAATTCTGATGGCACCATTGAGCGTCACAAGGCTCGGCTCGTTGCAAAGGGTTACACTCAAACAGAGGGGATGGATTATCATGACACATTTGCACCTGTTGCTAAAATGGTAACTATTCGCATTTTATTAGCTCTTGCTTCAATTCGTCATTGGCCTCTCTACCAATTAGGTGTGAATAATGCTTTTCTGCATGGTAATCTTGACGAAGAGGTCTACATGAGGTTTCCACCGGGTTTTCATACTAAGGGGGAGAATTTAGTTTGTCGACTTAAGAAATCCCTCTATGGCCTTAAACAGGCATCGAGGCAATGGTTTGCTAAATTCTCTTCTGCACTACTTGATGTTGGCTTTCAATAGTCAAAGGCAAACTATTCACTTTTTACATTAGTCCGTGGCCCTCTCTTGACCATTGTCCTTGTTTATGTTGATGATTTGGTTATAACGGGTGATGATGAAGTTATGATTCAACTTCTCAAGCGATTTCTTGACACACAATTTCGTATTAAGGACTTGGGTACCCTCAAATATTTCTTGGGCATTAAAGTTTCTCGTTCCAAGTCTGGGATTTTCTTGTCACAAAGGAAATACGCTCTTGATATTTTGTCTGACATTGGTCTTCTTGGTGGACGTCCTATTGATACTCCGATGGAACCCAATATACAATTTTCGGGGTCCTCTCAAACTCTTAAGGATCCAGGTTCATATCGACGACTTATTGGTAGATTATTATATCTTACAGTAACTCGTCCAGATTTACTCTTTGCAGTGCAACATCTTAGTCAATTTATGCACTCTCCTCATGAAGACCATTGGAATGCTGCCCTTTGCATTGTGCGGTATCTCAAGCATGATCCTGGCACTGGTTTATTCTTCCCATCTGATTCAACTCTCCAACTTAATGGTTATACAGATTCTGATTGGGCATCCTGTTCTACATCCCGATGATCTGTTTATGGCTACTGCATGTTTCTCGGTTCTTGTCCTATCTCATGGCGTTCCAAGAAACAAACCACTGTTGCCCGTTCCTCAGCAGAAGCCGAATATCGTGCTATGGCGTCTGCAGCATGCGAAATCAAATGGCTTCAAATGCTTCTCTCAGATCTTCATGTCAACACTACCACTGCCAATCTTTTTTGCGATAATAAAGCGGCCATGCACATCGCCACTAATCCTATCTTCCACGAACGAACCAAACATATCGAGATTGACTGTCACTTGGTTCGTGAAAGAATTCAAGATGGCATTGCGTACTCTTCATGTTCCCAGTCACTCACAACTTGCGAACTTGTTCACGAAACCGGTCGCACGTGATTTATTTTGTAATTTTAAGAACAAGTTGTTGACATGTTTACATTCACCAACTTGAGGGGGAGTATTGGCAAATTGGGTTTATACTAAAGGGCGTAATTGTCATTGTATTGTTTTAGCCCTAAACCCTATGTATATATTGTAAATTACTTCATTAATGCAAGTTAGTTTTGCCCAATCTCTACATGATCCAAGCAAACACATCTTTTTTGGAACTTCCCCAGTTTGAAGGTATGCCCAAATATTTGCCTGTTTTTGTGATTTCTGGGACTCTAAGTGTTGATGCCATATTATTTTTGAGAGCTGTTGGGCAACCCTTACTGAAATATATACCTAATTTGTTCAGGTTTATAGCCTGTCCGAGGCATAGCAATATTGGTTCAAGATTGCAGCCAAATTCTGACACTCTACCAGTGTGCCGTGCAGGAAAGAGATTGAATCATCAACGAAAAGAAAGTGAGATAAAGTGGGGCAGTTTCTGTTCAATTTTATACCTGTGAGTGTGCTGTCCTGAATTGCTTACTTCATCATGGCAGATAGCACATTCGCCACAATTATAAAGAGATAAAGAAAGAGAAGATCCCCCTGTCTTAAGCCGCGGGTAGGTTTGAAAGAAGGTAAGGGTTCCCCATTGAAATTGATGCTAAAGCTTACTGTGGTTATACACTTCATAATCCATTGCACCCACAAGTCACAGAGTCCCATTTTGCTTAGACAGGCTTTAAGGAAATCCTACTCTATACGATTATATGCCTTCTGCATGTCCAGTTTTAGAACTGCACGAAACTTCTTTTTCCTGTTGTTGGTTTGTAGTTTATGCAACACCTCCTGGACTATCAAAATGTTGTCTTGAATTTGTCTGCCTCCCACGAATGCACTCTGTTCCTCTGCTATGATGTGGGGTAGAATAGGTTTCAGTCTATTAATTAACACTTTTGAAGTGATTTTGTATAGGAAATTGCATAAGCTGATGGGTCGGAATTGCTCTAATTTTTCAGGGTGTGGGACTTTTGGTATGAGCGTAATCAGTGTGTTGTTTATTGCAGGATCCAGATGGCCCGAGCTGAGTAGAAGGTTCATTTCTTTGAAAATCTCCTTGGAGATAGTTGTCCAGTTGTCCTTGTAGAACTTGCCATAGAAGCCATCAGGACCAGGTGCCTTGAAAGCTCCGAGCTGCATCATTGCTCTGGTAATCTCCTCTTCTATTAATGGAGCAACTAGGGTTTGATTCATTTGGTCATCCACTAGGTGAGGGATAAAGTGTAATATGGGTTGCCAATCGCGGGGGCCAACGGTTGTATATAAATTTTTGAAATATGTTGTAGTCATTGCTTTCAACTGCTTATCCTCTCTTATCCATGCATCTGCATCATTTTTCAGCATAGTAATCTGATTGCGACATTATCTCTGTATTGTAGTGGCATGAAAGAATTGAGTGTTCTTGTCACCCCATTGCAGCCAATTAATCCTTGATCTCATCCCCCAGTACATTTCCTCCTGCATCCATAATTGATCTATTTCTTAAGTCAATTTTTTAACTTGCCGTGCCTCTCCAGTATTATTTGTGCTATTCATTAGGTTTTGAAGCTCCCCCTTCAGCCAGTTAATCCTTTTCTTTGCATTGCCAAATTTGGTTTTGCTCCACTTGGTCAGCTGTTTTTGTACATGCTGTAGTTTTTCAGCCACATTGAGATCCTATAGAGTGGGTTCATTCCAAGTGTCACTTACTATATTTTTGCATTCCTCATCCTCAGCCCAGTAAGCCTCATATCTAAACTGTCTTGGATGTTTATTTTTTGAGTTCACTAGGGAAAGCAGCAGAGGAGTGTGATCTGAATCAATTACAGGAAGAGCTGTACATTCAGCTTCAGGGTAAGTGATTCGCCATTCAAGAGAGCAAAATGCTCTGTCCAGCCTCTTTTTTACTAGATCATCTCCCTCACGGTTGTTTGACCAGGTGAAAAAACACCCCTTGCTTTCAAGATCCATTAGGGAGCATCGATTTACAAAATTTCTAAAGGCAGTTAACCTGTAAGTTTCTGCTCTTTTCCTGCCCACTTTTTCCCAATGGTATAGAATTTCATTAAAATCACCTAAACAGAGCCAGGGTAGTCTATAATGCATACTCACCGAATAAACCTAATCCCATAGTAGCATTCTCTCTCTGAATTCATTGGGGGCATGAAGAAAAATGATATTCATCCTCTGTTGGCTTTCTTTCAGGAGGCATTGAGTATATATAGCTGCAGTTGAAGAGGAGTGGATCAAGAGGAGTACTTTATCATCCCAAAAAAGAGCTAAGCCCCTTGCTAAACCTTATGGGTTAACTATATAACTGTTTGTAAATTTGAGTTTCCTTTTTAAACTGAGCACTTTCTATTCTTGGTTTTTTGTTTCTATAATAAAAACAAGATTGGGCCGTTCTTGAGTCACAGTGACTCTTAAAGCCTGGATTGTCAGGGGGTTGCCCAGCCCCTGACAATTCCAGCTTAAGATCTTCATGGGTAAATTGGTGGCTTATTAGGGCTAGCCACCAAAGCCCATTGATCAGATTTATCTGCCACCCTAATGGGTGTTTCCACAAGCTGGGTGCTCTCCACAGAGTGATGTTTGGATGATTGTGCTCCACATGGGCAGAATCTTTTGCCTTTCTTTGGAGTAGTCGCCTTGACACATTTCCCTTTCAATTTTGCAAGGGAAGGCATGTTCTGCCTTACATCAGCTTCCTCGCGAAGGATCAGGGCTATTTCTTCATCCACACAACTGCTGCTTCTTTTCTGGGGGCTTTTCTCTTCGACCAAAATGAGTTCCATTGAGGGCTGGTAAGGATCTTTTAATCCTGGCTGGTTAGTACAGAGTGGAAGGGTTGGTAATGTTGGGGCATGCTGTTTAGTGGCAGGTTCAGGGGATAGTTGAGTTTCAGGCACTACATCAACTTCTTCAGGAGGGATTTCTACTTTCCCGTAGAAAATTTTGCGATATGGGCTTAATTCGCGCACCTCAGCTCTCAGCCATTTCCCACATTGGGCAGGTAAGTTTTCTTCCAGCCCGGAATCCTTATAAGGTATTTCAGCACATTCCTTGGCATAGTGCCTTATTCGGCCGCATGAATAACAGTAATAGGGTAGACGTTCGTATTTGAATTCAACCGAAATGCACTTACTGTCAAGGTTCACTACCACTCCTGTCTTTAGTGGGTTTGTTAATGGCAAAGTGACTCTAGCTTTTCCCACTCTATAACTGCTATTACCTTTCTCTTCCAGCTTGACCTCCACTACTGCCCCGATTCTGGAAGCCAGCTCCTGTACTACATCATAGGTAACCCTCCCATATGGTAAGCCAATAAAATTGACCCAGAAGTCACAATGAGTGAAATCATAGCAGAACTCTGGAGTATCTGGTTCACACTACTTGAGTACTAAAAGGTGACTGGAGTAATACCAAGGCCCAGATTCAAGAATTCTCTGCCTTTCAGCTTCCAGTTGGAAAGAGAATGAAAAGAAACCAGGTTCCAGCATCGCACAAGTAAATTTATCCGTTCTCCAAGCCTTTTTCATAGTTGTTGCAGGAAAATTCAAGGCAGGGAGAGTGTAGAATCGGCCAAATAGGGTTTTTCGACATTCTGTAAGTTTTTTGCACCTGGGAGGTTGATGACATCAACAGCATTCCAGAGGTTGCCCATGCTTTTGCAGAGCGCCGCTAACCTTCTGGCTTCATCGGACTGATCTTCCATCTTATCTGTAGGTAGATCGACGATTTTGGATCGAAGGGGGCTCGTGGGCAGGTTCAGAATTCAGGCAAAGAGATGGGATTCGGGGAACTTCGAGCTTAGGGTTTCAGAGGGATTCAGATGAGGGTTTCCAGATGTCGACAAACTTCTGGACGAAACAGAACAAAGATACTACTGGGCAAGAGGAGAACTCAAAGCGGGCGAAACTTCAAGGTCGAGAGATGGGGAAGACGCACAATCTACCCAGTTGGTAGAAGAAGCCTACACATACGGTAGAGAGGGAGCTCCATAGTCGGAGAGGAGAAACCCTAGGAGAGGAATCCAAGCCCCAACTAATTGAAGGAGAACAACATTATACCTTTTTGGTAACCATCTTGTCCATAGCTCAAAAAAATATATATATATATATATATATATATATATATATATATATATAAAGTTATAAACTACTAAGATCTTCTTATTTTAGAAAGTAAAAGGTAATATCAAAGTGTTTCGCTGAATATGCTCATTGGGTGATGATTTTGGAATTTTAAAAAAAAAAATCATCTTTTATCTTACGTTGATGGAAATTGTTGGTCAAGGCATTGAGTTACTCTCAAACGATAAAGATTAGAGAAATTCTTGTCAATAACATTTTATCAACCAAATACAGCTTTCATGTGATGTATTCATCCTGGTTAAAGAATTTCCTAATTTCTCTAGCCTGACCTATGTCTTATGTCTATTCATTTTAGGGATAGAAGGATAATAGTATTCATTCTAATTTGACGATGTCTCGGGGCTTCCTAGCAAGAGGTTTTTGTTGAGATAATAGAATGGCTATAAGGTGATATTTGCACCCTATTTTCTTGGATTATGTGGAAATAGAATTGAATGGCTAGATTTTATTATTTTCTTTAAATGGAAGTTTATCCTGAAATAAAAAAATTCATTTTTTTCCCTAAAAAAGTGCAACAGCTTCAATTGCGACAAATCAACAAAAAAAGGCACATTTCTTGTTACTGTAAACTCTACATGATAATCCTAAAAGCGTTTTAAAAAACTGTTTTAAATCTCAAATGCTGAACAAAATAATAAAATCTAGCAGTTCAATTCTATTTCCACGTAATCAAAGAAAATAGGGTGCTAATATCCCCTTAGAGCCATCAATAGCAATTTGAACCAGTTGTAACATCTCAACAAAAACCTCTTGCTGGGAAGTCTCGTGCATGAAGACTTTGTCAAATTGTAATGAATACTTTTTTCCTTCTTTTTCTAAAATGAATAGACATGAGACATAGGTTAGGCTAATGAAACTAGGAAAATCTTTAGCCAGGATGAATACATGAAGCCATATTTGGTTCATGAAATGTTATTGACAAGAATTTCTCTAATCTTCAGCCTTGATGATTTTTTTAATTTATTTATTTCGAGACGATCATAACTTCATATATATATATATATATATATATATATATGTATGTATGTATGTTATTTTAGAGTTATTGGATCGTTGTTTCTTCCTGAGCTTTTCTCCTTCAAACTATCGTCCTCTTCTCATCAAATTACGTCCTTACTTCTATAGCAGGTAAATAAACCATCTAAAAGGAAACAAAACAAATAACAAAACACATATCATTATAGAATATCACTGGGTCACATAATAGAAAATATTACCATTAATTTTTCTTTTGCAGCAGCGTTAGGAAATATCTTTCTATTCCCAAAGATGAAAGACATTTCTCCTTATTGTAAAGTTTACATCATAATTTCAAAAGCGCTAGGAAAACTGTTTTAAATCTCAAATGCTTAACAAAATAATAAAATATAGCAGTTCAATTCTACTCCCACATAATCAAATAAAATATGGTGCAGATATCAACTTATAGCTATCAATAACACTCTTAACTATCTCAACAAAAACCTCTTGCTGGGAAGTCTCACGCATGAAGATTTTGTCAAATTGGAATGAATGCTTTTTGTCATAGACACAAGACATAGGTCAGGCTAAAGAAATTAGGAAAATCGGTCAGGCTAAAGAAATTAGGAAAATCTTTAGCTAGGATGAACACATAATATGAAGCTGTATTTGGTTCATGGAAAGATATGTTATTGAGTTTCTGCAAAAGGCTCTGCTAGCTGCTGGGGTCACCCAGAAAACATCAGGAACAACAGCTCCTACAAAAACCCATTATGCACCCTCTATGTGGAACCCATCCAATTAGCAGTCATCAGCTGCGAACTCGCCTCCTGATGGACGTTCTCTGCCAGGTTCGTAAGAAGAGCGATTGCAATCCATGTTAAACCTGTTTGTTTTCAGAATTTTGAACTTCAAATCTGCTTGTGGACCGTGTTTGTATTCAGCTGTATAATTGACACCATATACTCTTTTCAACACTTGGGTGGTGTTTCATCTCTTGTATAAGCCAACACCGGTGTAGCTGGACAACTGAGTGCGTCTTCTTTTTTTCCTGTAAAAACTACTGTAGGACGTACTCGAATTGACGAAAAAGAATTTTTGGTCAAGCCAGGTACGTTTACACCACCTCATTTGCAATTTTGATCTGAGCTAGAGACTTATAGAATTGGGGACATTTCTGATGAAGGCTATGCTCACCAAGGAGGGGGCAGTCCTTGGATCCTTGGTTCTTGATTACAAGGGTTACCTCACCAAGAGTCGGGATTTTCCTCTGATGGGGGCCGTCTCTACCTGTCTGCTGTTGCAGCGGGCTGTGAGACTGCGTTAATGTGCTGGTGCCCACATGCCCCGCTATCCTTCTGGTACAGTAATTTCTCGAGCTCTATCCTCGACTCTACCCTCTAGTTGCTTTACATAAGAGGGACCCGAGATCTGAATGTGGCCTCTATTATATTTGCGATATAAAGAATGTTCATGCGAGCAGGATAATCAGTCCATCCAGGCCAAGCCGTTAAAATCACTTCTCCAGATTATGGGTGTTTGGGGGATCAAAAGATGAAAATAAAAAAGTTCCTTCTGTTGACCCAGCACTAGCAGCTGATGTGATATTGGTAACACCGAGCACTGAAGAATTAGCTGAACCGGTTCTTTAAGTGATACAGATGGTACAGAAAGAAGAAGGGAAAACTATGATCTGGGCCTATTTCTTTGCACATGCTAAGTCAAACTCAATTCACCTGCAAATTTACCTGTTATATTTGCGATCTGAAAAATGTCCAAGTCGACAGGACGATCACCCTGTCCAAGCCAAGCCGTGTTGGGGCAAGCCTCTTCCGCACACCATGATAAACTAACAGTAACTCCTCTCTCACATTTTGCATTGTCGACCTGAGAGATGGAATGGTGCAAATAGAGAGCCGGAAGCATGTTCTTCAAAGGGTAAGCTTGCATGTTGCGCTGCCTGATTGAAATGAAGAGAGTAGTGTGAACCACCGGAATTGAGATGGGCACGCACAGACAACGAGCCACGGCATAGCCATGGACATGACTGGTGTTACACAAATTTCAGAGTGAGAACAAATTTGTATGGATTTAAAGCTAGTAGAATTGGTAATTCACGCTCCTTTAGCTTTGTGATATCATCATCCTCTCTTTTTTCTGCAAAAGATGCAAAATAATTAAGCCCCAGATAAGCCCCATAATGGAATATAGTTACCCAGTTCACTTGAGTTATTCCAATCCAAGTTTCCCACAGTTTGGATTGTGAATGACTGTTGTTTCTAAGTCACGAGTGAGATTAGACAAGAATGAATAGGCCAAAGTTAGGCGTACTCTGGTCAGATTTATAGCAACATGTCTAATCAGACCCAATTCGTCGAATGATATTCTCTCAGTGACTTCTTTTTAGGGCCAAAGATGAGATTAGACCAAGCTACAACATGTTAGGACTAATTATGAATGTCTAGGGATCTTCATTAGGCTTCTAATGAATACTAGTTTGACATAATTAATTTGTTCGCACCAGATATTATAAATTCTTACAATGAAAGAAGGTATTCTTTGATGGCTATAGACTTAACATTCATTCAATTAGGTTTAGATCCTCCACACTAATTTTTGTGGACTATAATGCCTTACAGCACTTGCTATTTTATGGGGACCCAAGAATTCAAGAACAGAACTAATAGCACAATGATGCTTTGGCTGCAACTGGTGAAATTTTTTTATACCATAGGAATACTAAGATTAGAGGGGGCGTTGTTGCAACTGAAAGAGCTGAGCAGAATCCCCAACGAGAGGATGGACGGAATTTGCTTGAAAGCTGTACACGCATTGCAAGTAGAACAGTCTGTCATTGATACAGGTCAAGTTTCATTCCTTTGGACAAGCCTTTAAAAGTTCGCATTACCATCACCTTATAAAAGACAAAACGATTCAACATAAACAGGCTTCCAAGTTCACAGTTGCAGCAGAATAAATTGACAATAGATCTTCGAGCAAGAATTTGTGCCGACCACAATCCACCTTTTCTTTTCAGGTAAAAAGAAACATCAGTCTTCCATAACTATTGCCGCTCATTATTCCTATTTTGGACAGATAATCATCCAATCTGATGTCCGAAGGTAATTCTCTCCAAGTTGTTATCACAGAGATAAATTGCAAATTTTGTTCAGTAGCCTAGCTCATCAGACAATTTACACCGCCCATTCAGCCAAACGTCAAGTGAATTCCAATCCTAAAGTCAGCATGTACAAAGATTAGCATCTTCCGCAACCAAAAATCCATTCGGATATTCATCAATTACGTCCCCCGATTCAACTTTCATCGAGGTTACTGGCACGAATTGGGACGGTCCTCTGAAGCAAGAACTCGATCATCACAACTTCTATGAATCTGTGTACGCCCTTACAACATCCACAATAGGAGCTCGACATATTGGACATTTCCCAGTGCTCCATTGCAGTTCATGGGCACACTTGAGACAGGCGCACATGTGCCCACATCTGAATGGCATGTAGATAATTAAGTTGGGTTAGATGTAAAATCTCTGAACTTATGTGGCAGTTACAAAGCGGAGGAGCATCTAAGATAATGTAATAAAAGACAAGTACCTGTAAAGTAGCGAGTCCACTTGCTTCTCATAGCAGATGCAACAATTCCCTTTTCTTGGTATTTTGTCTACTGACCTCGCTGCATCACCTCGAACTGCAACAATTGATTCAAATTCAGTCATGAGACATACTGAGATAGAGAACATTACCAATCTGACAGTATCGTGTATATATTTGAGGTATGAGCAGATCAAGAGTTTCTCCTGCACTGAAATACACTACTTGGAGTGTACATAGCAGCTAACGGTTTCTGGCATTACAAAATCATGTCACTCCACTATATTGGCAATGGAATAGTCCTTTCAGAATTTGCATTTTCTATGCAATCTGGTACAACTATGGCAATAGCAGTTTTAACTTCCACTGACCACAATATGTATGTCATATCAGTGGCCATTGGAAAGTTACTGCTTCCACATGCATCTTGTCAAGTACAATATGCTTAGGTCAACTTTACGAGAAAGCATGTATTGAAAACAGAGTTTTCCAGCAAAGTAACAAGGCCGTAAAAAATGCAGTAATGATTTGACAGTGAACAGATTGGTTTAATCCAACTCACCAGAACTCATCTCCTGTTTCATGGAGTCCTGCAACATCACCTGCATATCCATGCAGCTTTTTATTGATTTCCTGAGCTCAGACATCTCACGTTGGAGTTGCCTCATTTGTCCTCCCAGATCGATTATAAGTTCCATTTCCTACAATTCAAGTAGTATGATGTTCAGTGAGCACAGATATAAGAAGCACACAGACATCAGAAGGAAGGATTATGGCTCACCATCGAAAGGTTATCCATACAGGTAGAATGCTGCTGAGGATCCTCATAGTAGGAATGAGATGGTGGAGGTTGCTCAGATGACGTAGAAGCGACTTGATCATGATCGTCATTCATTTCATTATCATTGTAACTCCACGATCTCAGAGATTGAGAAGGCATATGGAATGAAGCTGTGGAATGATCAAAATAATCACTTGCTTCATGATACTGATGTCCAATTAGGCTTCCTCTCTCCTCAACGTCCTCCTCCTCCTCTTCCTCCTCTTGTCCTTCCACCTCTTCGTCATCCTCCATTTCTTCATCACTGTCCTCCTCCTCTATCTCCTCCTCTTCGTTGTCATTATCGTCATCCTCCTCATACGCAATGGTATATTCTTGTTCATCTTCTTCTGGCGCATCCCCCTCTTCCTCCTCTTCTTCTCGCTGTCCCAATTGGTCATGCTCTTCTTCCCCTTGTTGGTCGCCAACTGGATGTTCATGGCCTTGTAACAAGGACGACATTAATTGTTCCATTCTCTCTTGACTGCTTAAATCATCTTGCTCTTCTTCTTGGTGGCCTAATGGCTGGGTTTGTCTTTGTAAGTGAGACGTCATCAATTCGTCCATTCTCTCCCGGAAGTCACTAGACAAGAAAGTGGATACTCTGCCCCTGAACCAATGATTTAACAGATCAAACTTGTGTCTTGCAAAATTTTGTGGACAAAATTCACATTTATTTTGGATTAACTCCTATGAAAAATCTACAATTTACTCTCTCATCCTATGTGAGTTCAGAAGGACAGTACCAACCATTCATGGGGCATCAAGAAAGGCACAGAAGACGATTGATTCTTTAGGGAAGAGGTATCTTAGTTTAATAACAATGCTTTCAGTGGTGCAGATGCGAGAAAATATATGTTATATGTAATACAACAATCAACAAATAGTCATAGACTTGTTATTTGGCTCTTCTCAAATGTCTAATGCAGAGTTGTATTGCGATAATTCTTGCTTTAGTCTTGCTTGTCAAGAAGCCTATCTTCCAGTATCCATCCTATCCATAGATTGTAATGCAATTCAAATATATTAAGAAGCGCATCTGTCCTTGTAAGAATGGCAAAATTAGATTGAATCGGAGGAAAAAAGGTGGAAAAGTAGTTCTGATGGTGTACCTCTCAATGAGTTGGCGGATTTCCTCATTTACAGAGTTTGTTCCAAGCATCTCTCTGTACCATTCTCGCCTTCGATCCTCCCAAAAACTTCGTGGACGAGATATATCTCTGAACCAGTCATACGTACCTCCATGTTCTCTATACCATTCTTCCTCTTCATTGGCATTGTCATTAGATTGTTCCTCCATAATGTCATCTTCATACCAGACACTCAAAGATGATAATGCGTCTGTTGCTGCTTGGGGTTGATTTCCGTTGAAACCCTCGAAGCTTGTACCTTGACCTATGACACTCAGAGGTGAAGTTGCCTCTTCATGTAGAGACAATAATGCATCTGTCGGTTGTTGTAATTCAAGATTGTTGCCATTTCTAGCATCAGAACCTGTAGCCTGGGACATCACATCAGAGGTTGGACTGGCAACTTCATGAAGAGGTGAGATCGCAGCAATCGTTTGTTGTATTTCAATATGACTGTTGCTACTCTCGACGCTTCTATTATCTTCGCATATGACAATCGAAGCTTGACTTGCCTGTTCATGGAGAGCTCTGGACGCTTCAGTTGGTTGTTCTAATTCAAGATTGCTATTGCTACTCTCAAGGCTTGTAACATCTTCATGTATGGCATTTGAAGTTGAATTAGCCTCATCAGGAAGATCTTCAATAGAGTGTGCTGATGAAGGAACTGCGAGAGCAGGGGAATGCTCAATTGTGCTAGCATCATCTTCCTGATGATGACTATTCTGATACTGAGTGTTTGTAGTGCCGGAGTTCTTCAATAGTGAGTGCCGAGGAGAGCTTCTTGGCTCAACTGGGTGATTCTGATCTCCCTGGTCATGCTCCATGGCTGTGCGAAATCTTTCCCTGTTTTATTAGAGATTCCAGGTTAATCCAAACAGAATAATGTCCTAACCATGTTAGAATCTCTTTGCCTAGAGGAATCTTCGAAAATGCAATTTTTATCAATCATTTTGGCACATCCAGAACCAGGATGTCCTAATTCTTTAGCTGTGCATAGCGGCCAGACCTAGTAACGCTTGGCATATGCTCATATAGAAGCTTTCCAGATGTTAATTACAGGTCTCCTCAAACAAAAAGATGACTGCGCAATCAATATGTCATTAACAAAGGCTCTCTTCTGATGAGCCAACCATTTATTTGAAGTTGCGCTAAAAATCACATTTTCTTAGATCATTTCCCCTTTTTAGCTCACTCTTCCTTATATACCAAAGTACACGATTGATTGCTAGTAATCTGACAGAAGAAGGCTTTCAAAAGGCCATACCTGAGATGCATGATAGCTGAACTGTTATGAGGCGAGGAATTTCCTCCAGAGGCTCCTGAAATGAGGCGCTGCTGATTGCGGTCCACCATGCCGCGTTGCAAAAATCTAAGCTTGAGCATCGACTGCACGAAGAATTAGCACTTATGCAAATTTCAGGAGACCAAACAGGGATAAAACATGCGATTATGCTCCACTTTTTGTTATCTTCCCACCAATTATACAGGGATGGCACTTGACTAAGAGGATGAATATTTCGAATTTTTACCTGAATGCGGCCTTTGTGCGAGAACTGGGAAACAGCTCGGCGCTCAGATAAGGAGTCAAGCTCCCTAAGTCGGTCGCGCTCCATCTGCATAAGCAAGTCGGCAAAGGCTTGTCGCCCTCTGATCCTTGGCGAATTCAATACCGGCGCGAATCCCCTCTGTGCCTCCATCTGATCCGATAGAGATGGCGATCCGCTGCTCCCATTCGTGTCATGATCATTATCAGAAGTAGTCAATCTCCTGATGATATCAGCCACTCGAACCTTCTGTTTCTGCCCTCCTCCTCCTCCTCCTCCTCCTCCTCCTCCTCCTGCACTATCTGCTACAGATGATGATGAAGAAGGAGACGGGTCCTGGGAAGCAACCATCCTATCGCACAATTCCAACTCACATACCGTCAACGAATCTTCCACATTTGTGGAAGCGCTGGATTTAGGACTCCTGCTGCTGCCGCCACTGCTGCCACCGAGGCCGCTGCTGACATGGTTAGCGTTATTTTGGGCGATGTTGATGGTAATATTGATGTTGCCGTTCCTGCTGATGCTCGGTGACCGGTTAAGCCTGGCCTCCCACATCTGCACAAGAGAAGAAGCTCCTCCTCCAACCCCTGAATTATTGTCGCCGCTCTCCTCCGACTGGGATTGCGAATTCGGCATACAGGAAGAAGGAGGAGGAGGATGTATCTCCGAGGTGGAGGACACCATATCTCCAGCTTGTTGAGGAGCCCATCGATCAAGACCCCGAGCTTGCCTCGGCGTCAGCGGCCACGGCGAGGACAATTCCTGTCTGTCTCTGTCTCTGTTTCTGTCTCTGTCTCTGTCAATGACATTCAAGCCGCGCAGAGGTCTTAGATTGGCACGATTTTCCCCGCTGTTGGTGCCGGTGCTGTCGCTGTCGTTGTTGGTGCCGGGGTTGTTGGCGGCGATGGGGCCGTGCGAAGAAGCATTGTCGTCGGGGCGGCACGTGTGGAGGTGATCTCTGACCAGGTCCTTAAGGCTCTTGCGGAAGTCTCTGTTGCATCCGTCTCGCCGGTTGTGATCCCTCAAGACGTAACCGAACGGAGACGAAGCCGACGCGATCTCCACCTGAGAAGACGCCATTACTTCCCTCAAGACGCCTAATTTGAGGCGGGAGAACCCATTGGAGCCAAATGGGTGGCCAGAATGACAGAGGAATCAATCGATCGCACGAGACTCCGTCTGACAATCCCAATTCGTCTTTTTTAGGATTTCCATTTTTTCTTTTTCCTCTGTTCCTTCGTTTGACGAGTTCCTCCAGAGCAAAATTACGAGGAGAGAGAGAAAAAAGAGAGGGAGAGAGAAAAAAGAGAGGGAGAGAGAGAGGGGGGCGATGACTAACTACTTTGACGACGCCATGTAACCCGTCAATCCATCTTTAAAGAGGGCGCTTAAAATTCGTCCGCCAGCTCCCATTCAAAGCCCCATTTCCAGCCCCATTTCTCAGCCTATAATTGGCACCCCCCATTTAACAGCTCGACCTACCGAGAGAGAGAAAGAGAGAGAGAGAGATAGAGATGCGGGGACATGGGTCGGGACGAAGAAGAGGCCGAGGATCCGGACCGGGCAGAGCAAAAACAGAACGCGAAACAGAGCGAAACAGAGCACAACCGACGGAAGAATTCGAGTCGTGGGGGGGAGGACGGACGTTAAGGTTCCTTTCTTGGAGCCGTTGCAAAGCGGCACGAGCGTAGACCCTCCGGTTCTTATTGAGTCCCCACTTTCCAGATCGCAATCCCCGAAGGATGCCCCAAAAATAGACCCGCTTTTAAGACCCTCCTCTCCCCTTCCCTCTGCATTCCCGCATTCATCATTGTTTTGCCTAATTCGCTCCCCTTCTTCCCCTCCCTCTCCCCCTCCCCCTCTCTCTCCGGTTTCTTCCCATCTTTGACTTCTGACCGGATCCGATCTGGGGGCGCCTTCCCAGATCCTGATTAGTTTCCTGAATCTTGGCGTTGACCGGTCCACCTGTTGAGGTTTTTGCAGTACCCCCCCAACCCACTTTGCCTGAATGGAGTTCGTCTTCATCCCCTCGCGCCACCCGCCCGTTGGCCTCTCCCTCTTGTCTTGGTTTGATATCATTAAAGAACACAGATTTGATTTCCAATTGTGCAAGGGCTTTCGTAGATTACGGAGAGATTTGATTTCCAATTGTGCAAGGGACGTCCAATGAATTTACTGCTAACTTTGCTGACCATAGATTTTGGGTTATGAGATGATAACAAGTACGGCGAAATCTATATTAAAACTGGGTTCGCATGGGATCGTTCGTGGTTTCACGTAAGCAATTGCGGATTGAGGAGTCGAGTTTGTGATGGGTCTGAGATATTTCTTTTTAATAAATGCTGTATTGTTCTCAAAACCATTTTTTTTAAAACATCAATACAAGTGGCTCCTCCTTGGTAAGAGGCTAAACTACCATCGGAGTCAATTCCAAACGTAAAATGGGGTAATGATAAACCGTGGGGGCATTGTAATCAAGATTGGGAATGGGCCCCCGGCCGAATCTCCGCGATGAGGCCGCCCAGGGAAGAACTGGGATGCCTTACAGGGAAATGAAGGCAGCTGCCTGCATGGTAACACTTCCAAGAAGAAGAATTTCTATTCTTTTGTTAGGGAACAAAAAAGAAAGAAAACCGCATGATAACCGCAAGTTAGTTTTTGTTAGGGAATAAAAAGTTAGCTTGGGAATAGAAATGAGAAGTAAAAAAGTTGCTTCGATTAGGGAATAAGTTTAAGAAATAAGTGAATTTTTTTTTTCTTTTATTCTTCTTTTGCGCACAGCCCATTGACCGCCGTTGACCGCCGCTCACCGCCGCCCGACCGTCGCCGGCCGCCGCAGCCGCGCCGGCCGCCGCCGCCGCCGCCAACCGTCGCCGCTCGGCTGCTGCCGGTTGGCCGCCGCCGCGCGCGACCCCGCCGACCGTCGCGCCTTGATCGCCGGCCGATCGCCGGATGCCGCCACCGCAAATCCACCTGGCCGACCGACCGCCGCCCGCCGCAAGTCGCCGGTGGCCGACGGTCGACGGTGGCCGATGGGCCGTGTGGCCGGCGGCGGCGGCGGTCGGTCAGCGGCCGACGGTCAGGCGGTGGCGACATGAGGCGACGGGCGAAGGTCGGCCGACGGCGACATCGGCGGTGATCGGCCAACAAAAATAAAAAACAAATAATTAAATAAAAAGAAACTGGTTTTTATTAAACGCATTTCTATTCTTTTTTATTTCTAGAGTAGAAATTTTGTGTAGTTACCAAACGGGTTTTTTTACACGAAATTGTCGCCGAGAATAGAAATAGAAAAGAACCATTTCTGAAAAAAAATTATTCCCCAGCCAGAATGGTTGCCATGCGCAACCTTACAATCTTGGTTAATAAATGCCGTATTGTTCTCAAAACCATTTTTTTTAAACATCAATACAAGTGGCTGTTGAATTGAACCTAGTGAGAGGCGAGGGGGCCACCGCTAGCCTCTTTGAGGTCATTAGGTTAGAGTACAGATGCTAAAGGAAATTGCTCGTGTTCACACAAATTCAAGGGTACCGTCACGATTGTTACAGCTCGATAAGGTTGAATAATATCTTTGTTCTCTTTCGTCGGTACCAATGGATTCGAAGGTGTGAGAAGAGGGATGCTACATGTTGCTTAAACTGTAGTTGGAAAATGATATTGATACCATGATAGATCAATTGTACATAACAAGTAAAAATCACGATAAAAGGTTCCAATTTTGAAAGGGATGTGACATCACGAGTTATTTCATAAAAATGGAAAATTATCAAGTTGTCTATGAGATTTTCATGATGATTTGCCCGCAAATGGTTGTAGAGCAAATTCCCAATGCCTATTAGTCTATACTCAAGAAGGTATTTAAGATCACGTGATTGGCTAATCTGCCTATCATCTCTACTTGGAAGGTAGAATAATTTCTTGAAATGGGCGACTAAAAGTCGTGTTGAGATGCTCTTGGCTGATAGAAATTTCGCCAACCAAGATTTGTAATTTTGCTCTCTCGATCTCCAAAAGTTTATCATCATTGCAAGAGTTCCAGTTAATCAATCATAAATGAGGGGAATTTATCGCTCACCAGGAGGATTTGCAACATGAGGCCATATTAACAAGTGGGACCACTCAACCTATACAATAATTTTTTGGATAATGCTACAAATTACCTTTGAACTTTGACCTAATATGTAATATGATTCATAAACTTATAATTCGTCGAATATGGTTTATAACCTATAGCCAAATAGTTAATGAGGTATTTGAATTTTTAAATTATTCAATGTGAGACTTTTAGTACATAATCAATGAGTTTTTGAATTGTATTAAAAAAACATTCAATGTGATCATTATGTCAATTTAAGACCATAAATAACATTGAATATTTTCGTAAAATCCAAAAATTGAATTAAATACGTGCTAAAAGTTCAAGCACTGTATTGAACAAGTTTAAAGTCCAAGGATAATATTGCACGTTGGATTAAAGTTCAGATATACATTGAACAAATTAAAAGTTCATAGGTCACATTATACAAGGAGTCAAAGTCTAGGGATCATTTGTATCATCTCATAGCTTTTTTTTTTTTTTTTTTTTTTGGTGACCAAATTGAATTTTACAGTAAACTAGAGGGGGCACAAATCGAAATACCGGAAAAAGTTGGAGGAGCAGTCTCTTGGGCCGGTCGAGCCCGTGAAAGCCACTGGCGACCACCGTGTGCAGTCTGTCTGCTGCAGCTCCAGCCTCCAGCTGATCTCCAAACGCAGAGAGAGAGAGAGAGAGAGAGAGAGATGGCGTGGAGCGCGACGATGATAGGGGCGCTGCTGGGGCTGGGCACCCAGATGTACTCCAACGCCCTCCGCAAGCTCCCTTACATGCGCCGTACGTCCTCAAGCTCCGATTTTTCTCCCTTCCCCAATCTCTTCTTCTTAAACCCTAATTTCGCATTTGATTCCTTGATTGTCTTCCATCCTTCGAATTCGGTTCCTGTAAGCGTTGGATTGATTTTGGGTAACTGGTTGCGCGCTCAGATCCGTGGGAGCATGCGGTCGGAATGGGGCTCGGGGTGGTGTTCGTGAACCAGCTGGTGAAGTGGGACGCCCAGCTCCAGGAGGACCTCGACAAGATGCTCGAAAAGGCCAAGGCCGCCAACGAGCGCCGCTACTTCGGTATCTCCCTCTCCTCCCCTCCTTCCTTTCCCACCCGTTTGCGTTCCTCATTCGATGCCCTCGTTCCCATTTCCGGTTTTTTTGGCTAAAGTTTCGAACTTGCTCATCCCTGAATTCTATCGCCGCATTAATGTTGGGTTCATGATTGTAATTTGGTGGGTTTCCATTTGAATTTCAATCTCTAGATTAAAGCTCATTCCTTTTTCCATTCTTGCTCTGATTGGGGCTGCGGTTGCGGCGACCTTTGTGATTTGATCCTCGTGTTCTCGATTGGCATTCCATTTCAAGCACTTATTGACTGGCTTTGTATTGCTAAGCTGAGGAACCAGTCCCGAGTTCTGTGTTCCCGGGGGCAAAAGCAAATGATTTGGTTTCTTGATCACAAATGTTCATGGCATTTGTGCTGAGCAATTTCCTTAGTGCTCCAGAGTATGTGGGATATGTTTTTGTCCTGGGTGCTGTGTTTATGTGTACCTGAGGAGTACCCATTTTGAAGGGCTGCTTTCATGGAAGATCAATTACTGGCGCCATTTTCAAGTCATTACTTTGTAATAAAGAAAATGTGTTTTGATGGAAAAATGAATTGAGAAGCTATCTTGAGTAAGGAGTTTGCGGAAGTAGAGTACATTGACTAAATTTATCAAAGATTGTAGGTCATACATGGCATACTGACTCCATCTTCATTTATTTGCAGATCAAGATGATGAGTAGTAGCAAAATTCAATGTCCTGGTGGAATTTTCATCCTTTTATTTGGTGGGATGCGGACACATCTTTGCTATACAGTGCCGTTCGAGTTTCATGTATGATTTTCTTTATGAATTGCATTTTTCCATGCAGACCTAAAGCATTGCAATTAATAAAATTTTCAGAGGCCTACTTTTTGTGATATTAGTGTGATTTATTTGGATCCTCTTTCTGTCGAGCTTTGGGACTAGGTGGAATATCATACTGGAATTTTTAATAATTCTATAGCAGGTAAGGCTCGGTTTTCTGCGAATTGAGTTATGAGGGCCTTAATGTGTATGGAGGAAGAATTCTAAACTAGTGAACCAACAGGCTGCTCTTACACTAGATGATAGGTATCCCAGCAACTAAATGATCCTTGTGGACAATGATTGTTGCCTCATTGTTTTTCCATATTTGTCGATAAAATAAGGACTGCCAATTAGGAGTGTTATGGAGAATGGATGGAGAATTTGAGTTGGTTCTTGATTATTTGACATTTGAAACTCGGTCAGTATTCTAATATTGCTACATATTTTTCTAATTGACTCATTCTTATACAGTTGAAACTTTGCAACATATGGGGGAACCTCAGATAAATATTGCCCAATTCAATGCAAACTTACTGCAATCTTTTAGCTGTTTAACCCTACCAACAGCTTTGTGGAACCTTGTTCCAAGATGAAGGTTCTCAATTAACTTCGGCCTGAATGTTCTCATAGCTTAGTTGACTTTCACTAGATGATCATGATGATTGATGGTTATCTTGAGATTTTCTTCCAGTTCTCAGCTGTCGAGCTAGGGTATTCATTATTTACCTCGGTAATTTGTCATAAAGCAGGTCAGGTGTTCTGTTGTTGTATGATCAGTCTCATTTGGTCATGTAAAGACTAGTCTCCAAACTCATATAACTGTACATGCTGAAAACTGCAGTTCCGTCACTCCATGGTAACTTATCATCATCTGCCAGTGATGAGTCTCTTGTTAAGTCACATCATCGACAGATCCAAAGTCATGATAAGTATGCATGCAGAGAATGACAAATCCTTACATGGTTTTTATGTTATTGCAGACTGGTAGAATGCATAAATCGCTGATGTAATTTAGGATCCTATGCTGGTATATACAGTTCCTCGTCTGCAGTAGGTAGGGGATTATAATCATGCAATTATTATTCAGGATCCTTGGTGGATACAATTGTAGGCAGAACCATCCTCCCATGTTGTTCTTACCTCAAGCTAAGATTGTTAAGGTCGGGACCCTACTTTGGATCAACGAGTGTGTCCGAAGGATCAAGTTGTGATATTGGATTGAGGATCTTAAGATCTTTGTACAAGAATCTTGATGCCATTTGCAATTTACAACTTGTGACATCGTGAGTTTATAACCGGATTGACTGAACCTTTTCTTCCCTTAGGATTGGGACCATATAAAGATCCCAACAAATCAAGTTTACATAATCCAATTGTTTCTCACTTTTTATCATAAGAACGTGGGGTGCTACGGGAGGACTATGCCATGAGGACTAAAATAAGTAGGTTGATGCAGGCACATAGCGCCTGGTGACCCCGGGAAGGACTATTGTATGAAAATGCATTTTTTTGACCGACATACTAGGGAGTCACATAAAGAAGTGGGATGAATAACATGCCCATAAATTTTTCCTCATTTGTATCACTTATAAAAGAACAACTGAAATCAAGCTAAGCCATCTCTTGCCCTCTGAGCAGCTAGGTGCCATGCAGGTTAAGTCCGCCAGTGTTTGATAACTCTCATAAGATGCGAATCAATGTTGAATGATGTGAATAGTGTCTCGATATCGTTTATCCCATGATCCCATGATCCCATCTTTCAAGACAATAGAATAAATCTACATCTACTGAATGTGTCTGTCCGCGCATTCGTTGTTATGCAATGAGCTAGAGGCTACTTGGTGAGAATATTGAGTCGAAGGATTTACATTGAGATCGTGCCTTCAAATTTCTCATTTGACCGGCATAAAAATTTGACTTTTCGTTGGATACTGAGCCCCATTTTCCTGTCCAATTTGGTACCTCACTCAGATTTTGACTCAGCAGCCCGCTGGCTACTCAATTAGATGTCAGGATCAAAGTGACCGAGTTTGAATGGACACAAAAACATCCCTCGCTTAGCATAGGTGTTCAAGCGAAGAGCAAAGGTGTCGGTCATTTCTTCTTTTTCCTTTTCAGCGAAAGAACCGTATCTTGTACTCGATGTTTGGGGCAAGGCACTTGGTAGGAGCGGGGCGGATCTTTTTTGTAAAGACAATGTTGGTTGTATGTGCTTGTGTTTATTCTAACACAGCACCCCTCGCCTTTGACATCTTGCGTTTGTCACCACCCCAGTCCCATCCTCTTTCTGTCTCCGTTAGGTTTAATGCCTTCATGTCAAACAAAAAAGAGACGACAAACACCCCTTTGCTCTTTTCTTAGCTTTCTCTTCTCCACCCCCCTAGCACCATACCAAACTTCACTCACTCACTCTCTCTCTCTCTCTCTCTCTCTCGGAGAAGTCAATGGAATGGTACAAGGGTCTCTTCTGCTGAAAGAGTGTAGGCTCAAGTTTAGATGGCTAGCGAAGGCTTAGAGTCTCCCAACATTTCGTACTTAACGCTTTTGCTCGTTCTGTTCGCTATGATTCCGAGCATTGCCATGCTGTCTGAGCAAGAGCAACGGAACATCCCGCCACCACGGGCTCCGCCAACCAGGACGCCGGAATCCAATGGCATGCAGCTCGAGAAGGGCGATCCAAACACCCTGTCGGCAAGCGCTGGAAGCTGCCATTTCCAGCGTGGATGCGGGCGCCAGGGACAGGAAGTTCGAAGCCATCGGTCACCGGTTCGGCCATGGAAAGCGGATATGTTCAAAGCGAGGGCGCATGAAGTTCCCAGTGGTCCCAACCCCATTTCAAATTAACACCCCACCCCACCCGTCTATAGGTACATAGAATCCTTCTCATTTGGCTGAACGATCCGGTATACCGACATGTTTGTCCCGCTCCTTCATTTATATTGTTTCATATGTCGTACGCTTGTGTTTTTTTGCTCCTTTGGCTGGTTGAGGCTCCTTAAAAGTAAGACACCTTCATCGTTCACGGGAGGCGTCGTATATTAAATGTGTGAGAACCCGAGAGAAAGGTAGGTAGGTAGGTCAAGTCTTGCTTTCTATCTTCCCTGATGAATCATCGACTCCTATTATACGTGCATTCCATGAATCTCTAGTCTCCCCCTTTCAGAAACTTTGGTCCATATAGAAATGTAAATATACGTTCAGCAAATAGAGATCAAGTCATCTATACACCCTCGATAGTAGAGATGATCGTCCGACGAACAGACGAGCGAACTTCGCAGCATCGCTCCTGCATTTCAGGTTGGGCCGGGAGAACAGAGTTTCACCTATGCAAAACTCATCTGGATGCACAACATACAAGTGAACCGGTTTAGCTCGGTGATTAGCAAGTAAAGTAAGGGGGATAAATGATTGCGAAATGCGTTTGTGAGTTTAGAATTTCTTTTTGTTCTTTAGCTGCGCTTTTGGCACGGATCGAGGCTGAATGCAATGATAAAAGGAGGAAAAAGCAAAAGGCTCAAGGCCTGACCGGAGACTCGTTGTTTTGCGTGCTAAAGTCAGATGGGTCCTCCTCCTCGCGTTGCATCCCACCAAGCTCTCAGTTCTCTCACCAAGTGTATCTGAGATTATCAGGAGTACTATATCATAAATAATTATCCTAATTATCTCTAGTAACTAAGTTTTTTTAATCATAAAAAGTTGTTTGTGCAAAAGAGGTAGTGATAACTCCTAGGTAACATTCGATCTGATAAAATACACTAACAAATGTACATTCTTTGTCGCCGCCTACATCCCCTTCACCATTCCATTTTTTTTTAGCGACTTACATGGGAAAAAAAAATCCATGTACTTTATAAACAGTCATATCTTTCCGCTTGGCATCCATCGGTAATGACCGTTCATTTCTGCAAATCCTTTTTTTCCTATGCAGCGTATGAACAGCTAGTAACCTAAAACTACTTGATAACTTGATAGGACAACGAAATAAGTGATTCAAACAAAAGTTGGTACTTTCGAATAATAATGGTAAAATGAGGGAGATGGTAAAAAAAAAAAAAAAAAAGGTTGGTAAATGATGAGAGTCCGTTTTTCCATTAAGGATAAGAAGAGTTGGTAATTGAATTTAAAACAAAAGATGAAACATAGGTAACTAACTCAAGTAACTAAACTGGATGAAAAGTCGATAATCATTCCAATCAAGGTTAGTAATTTCTAAAAGGAGTTGGTAATTTTAATGACTTGCTAAGTAAGGCAAATAAAAAGTTGGTAACTCAATAGAAAAGTTTAGTGAATTTCAAAAGAAAACCAAGTAAGCATTGATGTATGTAGCTCGAATGAGACTTGATAAATCATAACTAGTTGGTAACTTAATGGAAGAGAACTAGTAAGTCACACAAATAAAAATACATAAATTGGAATTGAAGACATCTATAATAGAAACAAATAAAAGTTGCTGAATGATAATTTAGACCCCTCCACTTTCGTTAAAAAAAAATTAAATGAACATTTTGGAAAAAAATTAAATGAACATATTGGTAAAATATTCAAATAAAATCGATAAATCAAAATCAACAAGTAATTTAATCAAAACCAAGTTGGTAAGTTACTCAAATTAAGATTAGTAATTTCATATATAATAGTTGGTATATTTGATGTCCGTAAAAAGATAAATAAAATTTAGGAAAAAAAAATGAGAAGAGCTGAAGATTTGTAAGCTTTCGAAAAGGGGTAAGTAATTTTAGAAAAATGTCCGTAAGTTATCAATGTAATATTGAAAAATCAGGTGGTTGGTAATTTTTTTGCATAACAACTTTTTGCATTCTCTAACTCTTTTAGAAACATGCCAGCAGGAGTAGAATCATCCACCTAAATATAGTACATGACTTAAAAGTCAAAGCAAGGACAAATGACTTGCAAAGCAGGCAACTTCACATGAACATCACATAATGATTCCTCAAAATGGGCCTTGCCATGTCTGGTTGTGCCTTGGGGTTTGAGCCTGCTTTCACTAGGTATGAACTGTAAAATGATGAGAGCCCAGTCAAACTCCAGCAGCCCAGGTCATCGATCAGAGAGAATCAATTGACAGGCCCCTTTTGTCTCTCATTGCCTTGCATTTCCTTTTCTTCCCTCAACGGGTATTTCCATTATACTATGATCTGATACTTCATGAACTTAGCATCCATAAGACGAATTTTGACGGTCGGATCTGGTGGGATACACACGATACTCACATGGGATTCCACCACTTTCAATGTCCAGATTTGATTTAGTACACGTGTTATCCTCATATAATGATTTCTTAGTATAGTACGGTTTGTACATTGTTGACTTGTATAGTCACCTAAAATCTACAGAAATAATGAGACTTGTTCATCACCGAAGGACATGTGTTATGTGAAGCCCAATGTTCTTGATAGTTCAAGTTAGCCTTTTTTTTTTTTTTTTTTTTTTTTTGGCATGTCACAATAGGATATCTGACGTTGAGAAACTACGAATTGCCCACATGAGCTAGCTAACTACACTTTAGTACTTGAGAGAGCAAACCATCATGTCTATTTTCTATGTCCAAAGATAGCAAGCCACTTTTAAAAACCAGACCCTTCTAAATGTCATTTCTCGAGATATATGTACTTGTGCGTGCTCTTTCAACAAGCCAAAATGGTAGCCGGGATGATGGCTAGCTGGTAGTAGGAGGCTAATTCAATCATCCACTAATGACATTAGAACATGTTTCCATCCATGGAGACAGTGATTCATGTTGATTAATGACTCAATTGACAAGGTAGGAGGTTTCTCGACATGATTTATCTATTTCACAGATAAGTTGGTATTATCAAAGCTCTAGAGAATGTGATTCTGTCTAGAGCCAACTCGAATATGCCTTGAGAGAGAGAGAGAGAGAGAGAGAGAGAGAGAGAGAGAGAGAGAGATCTTCCCCAGCCGAATTGGGAGCTGCGAGTATACTAGATCAATGAGCCAAACAATATCTCAATATAACAAATTCTAGAAAGAATGTATATGATTCAAACAAAATACACAAGGGTTCAAGAAGTGACCCCTAGCAATTCCATGCAAGTTGGTCTATGGGACTCAAATTATAATACATTCCACCTGCAGCCAGTCCCGCCGACGATCGTTCCACGAAATCAAAATCGAAGCTAGAATCCATCACGGCGGTACTCATGAAATCACAGCTGTCGCTTTCCACCCCTAATTTTCCGTTCTTCTCATTGGCCGGCTTGAGTCCTGGAGGCTGTTGCTCCATCTGCGCTTGCGAGGTGTCTTCGTGCCTAGGCGCTGCCAAGACAGCATTAGCCTCGAGGCCACAATCCCAGAGGCTACTTTCCTCCCCATTACCCGCTAACCCGGAAGAAAACGAGTTCAACAGAGAAGAGAAAGATGATGGCGACCTGCCGGCAGCTGCTAAATCCATCAACCCATGTGGAGAAGAGGCACTAGGGTTTTGTTGGTGGTAATCAAATGACACTAAGTTTGAGCTGGACGAAGTTGCATGCAATATTGGGGGAAACAGACCAGTGCAAATAGGATTGGTGGCCTGATCAGGACAAGAAACAGAAGGCAATGTGACAAAGGGTATCTTCACATCCATGGAACAATTGCTAGTACTCGAGTCAGTGCTCATGTGGAAAGTGGACGATGAGGAATTGACGTTGCCTCCATTGTTGTTTTTGAGGGACGAGGTGGTGGAGAGGAGGTTGTGGGTGTTGGGGTCAAGGCCCTGAGCGAGGAGCTTCTTCTTTATGCAGGAGTTCCAAAAGTTCTTGACCTCATTGTCGGTCCGACCGGGCAAGTGCTTGGCTATCTGAGACCACCTGTTGCCAAGAATTCGGTGCACGTCGATGATGGTCCTCTCTTCCTGGGCAGAGAATGAACCCCTTTTCAGGTCAGGCCTCAGGTAGTTTATCCACCTCAATCTGCAGCTCTTCCCACATCTCTGCAACCCTGCTTATCATATATGAGACTATTAATTGCAGCAGAAGAGCAAAGAAGAAGGTTAAATACTAAAGAAAAGGAAAGATGCGAGGTCTGGGTGGCCTTGATCGTCATGCCTGCTAGTTTAGGGACAGAACTCCAGCTGCCGTGGCCGTGAGTGGTGATGAAGCGCATGAGCCTCTCATCTTCTTCGGGAGACCACAACCCTCTCTTCACCTTCTGTTTGGTGCAGCAGTGGTGACCCATTTACTGATCCTTCTCTCCTCTTCCTCCTCCTCGTTCCCCTTCTAAATAACCCACTCAGGTTCAAGTGATCGACCTGGAGTGGGCACCAGTGGGTGAGGTTTCTTATATCTTCCTCCAGTTTTATTAGGGAAAATGGACCTTGGTACAAAAACTTACAATTTGTGTTTGCTCTAAACAAGGCTTTAATTTTCTTTTTTCTTTTCGTGTATGATGTGAGAGAGAGAGAGAGAGAGAGAGAGAGAGAGAGATGTATGTGCTGGAAATATTTAACTTAGGGTGTACTCATGACTGATGAGAGGACCACTGTCTGATCTTTCTCAATTGAGTGTTTTTTACTTTGTTTCTTGAGAGTAGAGTTCTACTCGTCCACAATGGTCCATCACCCTCCATTATTATCATCGAACGTGTTTTAACTGAATTAACTTAATTTTAGACCTTCTACACTTGACTTGCTGGGGGCCGGTTGCGCTTTCTTCTCCTTTTGTCTGAATGACTTTTGCCACTGTTCTTTCACACCTCTCTGTACGAAACAGCACTCGTAGTAGCTTTGCTTAGCTAGGAGCTCAGTTCTTTTCCTTTTGTCCGACAGCACCAGCCCATCCATCTCCCTTCTACTAAAATTCCATGAGAAGAGGGGCTGTATAACCCCCAGCTTGAAATAATCAATTCATTTTTAGAATTATCGAAACCCCTTTTCGATTTGTTCTCAAATTGTATTTTTACATCCATTACTCGACCATAAAGGAATCTACCCCCCCCGGAATCTGACCATCTCCGAGCATAACTCAGCCCTGCTGCCCAAGCACCACCACAACCTCCGACACTGACATCGATGGCTCCCTCGTCTTATATAAATTGTGAGACTTGATGACTATAGAGCATGTTAACAAGGCCCTTTGCTCCAATTACGCATCGATTCTGTAGAATAACATGTCATAATTGGAAAAAAAAGACAGCCGAATATTGATGGATTGAGATCATGAGTACGCCATTTTGGAAGGAGAAGACCTAATAATGATAGAAGGAGAGGTCTCATCATTTTGCTGCCTGCCTCCAAACTTGACATACATAAAAGGAGCATCTATCCAAGTCCCCCTCCCTCTTTCTCCCCACCTCACACAAGTATTTGCATTAAATAATGAGAATAGAAGAGCAATTAGCAAACAGATGTATCCTTAGTTTACTCAACCGTTGCTTCATATGTCATTTTCTTGGTGTCCAAGAAGGTTGAGATGATTGGGTTAACCCGCTTTCCATGTTCTTTGCCCTTTCTCTTTCCCCTCCTTTTTTCTCTGGAGAGGTACTTATCATATAGAATTCCCTACCAGAGGAAATCACGTAGAAAAGCAACCGCCCTTTTATTAGTGTCGATTTGACTTCCCTTGTCCGATATCATTGCTCTCATTTTTGACCCCCCTCCCTCTCCTCCTCCCCCACTCCCGACGTGTTCCGGCTTCCTTATTCTATTTGGTTCACACGTGTCATACATGCTGACATGTCTCTCCCTGCTGTCTTTTTCTGTCCCTCGTCGCACTATAAGGACAGGTTGAATAGAAATAAGCATGGACAAACATGCTTTCACCCAGAAAAAAACAAAGAAATCATACCTTAAAGAAAAAAAGAAAGAAAGAAAGAAAGAAAACAATCATACCTTGAAGCAAGATATATCTCTTGAGGAGTTAATTTTGATTGGTGAAAATAAACACGCGGGTTATCAAAACTGATTTGCCAATTGACCTGATAGATTCTTAGTGAATGATGAAAACATGGATCATCATGAAGCATCATTTGAAATATGCGGGCACAAGTATCATTATAGCAAACGAGCGACTCAATAATGAAATGAACAAAGAGGCGGAGGAAATAATGCCATAGATATATGTGGTTCCGTTTGTTTAACCTACATCTATTAATATGCAAAAAAAAAAAAAAAAAAACTTCTACATTTAGATGGAGCAATAGAACCGAACATTGAGCCATACTTGAGAATCGGTCGAAAACATTTGAAGTGTTTCCCTACCTCTCCAATTACACCTCAAGGTGCCCCCTCCATGTTTTATTTCACATTCTCTTTCAAAGAACTTAACACAGAGAAAACCCTAAACTTTGGAGTTAAATTATAATCAAATCTTCTTGGCCAAGTGTCACATGAAATTGCTGATGTGGCATGTAATCACTGCCTATTATCCTACGTGTCATGGCTAATTATTTGACGTGGATAACTTCGCTCAAAACAATGTTGTTTCACTAATTTTGGCCACGTATGAGCCAAGCGGTTGCTTGAGACAATTTCACTACTTCAAGGTGTTGATGAAGTATTTGTGAAATTTGCAGCATGTTGGAATGTTTTTTGGTATATCCCCACACATTTTTAACTGATTTCGTGCGATAATACTAGTCAGGCAAGTGAAGTATCTCATAAAAGTGTTTCTAGATAGTAGCTTTGCAGGAATGATCTTACATGTTGATTTCAAATATATCCAAAACATATCTCTAATTCTTGTCGCAAGTTTTCGATACTAAATTTTTTAGGGTACAAATTTGAGGGTGAATCTCATTTTAGAATCCAACAGCATAATGTTTGTAGTGAAAAGGATCAATCAATATAATAATTAAATGGCTTAAAATTAACTTACTCGATGATGTTGGGTCCAATTAGATACATAAGCGAGTTAAGACTTTGGCCTCTTTCTTATAGACTTCACTATTTGAATTCCATTGCACATCTCAACAAAACTAAATGAGATTAGGATTTCGTACACTTAAGATGTATGAGTCTCAAATATAACGAAGATATAATCGCTCACAGATCATCTACCGTAACGTGGATGAATTGCTTTTTCATTGGACCGACGATGGAAATCGACTACATAAGGTGCGAAAAACCGAATTAGAAAGCCGCTCGACCTCAACACCAAACAATGAAACGAAAGCTGTGTGTTGATCCATCACGAGGGAAAAGAAGGAAAAGACAGTTGCTTGTAGGTCATCAATGGTCGCGTTTCACGATGAAAATGAAGATTGACTAAGGTGACAAATGGTGAGAACAATTCCCCAATTTCTCATATTTTTCCGGATGATTCTTTTCTCCGCTGCCGACAGTTGCATGATCATTCCTTTAGACCCTTTTCATGGTCGAAAAGCAGAAAGAAAACCACATCGATTGTGCATTCCCCACTCGGGAAGCTACCTCCCGCGAATCACTCATTCATTCCTCACTCCGTTTTACCTTCTGCCTCCCATTCAGTTCAATCCAACCCCGAAAAATAAGAAACGAGGCTTCTCCCCCGTCTACAGTTTGATCTTGTTGATAGGGCTAGTGGATTCCCTAGGGCTAGGGTTATCAACTCTAGGGTTTTCATAAAATATAGAGACATACTTTTCGTACGTCACGGATATTTTTGTCACCTTCAAGCGGGTTTGGGTTACACACTCAATGCAGCCAAAGGAAAATGGAGCAGCAAGTAAGACCCTAAACTAATATTATATCAGCCGTCGTTTTCGGTGATTACTAATGTATGATGATTTTCGTGGCTATTGACATTTCCATGTTTCACGCTTCCATCCAATGGATATGTGCGGGGATAAACATCTGAATTCACCAAGGTTCGTCCTAGATATTCTGGTAAACTAACTAATCTCGGAGCAAATAGATAATAATTATAATCCAAAGGCATGCTCATCAGGGTTCGCAGAAAGGGATTGGAACGCTCTTGTTCATGACCGGTTTCATAAGTTAACTTCACCATTGGCATTTCCTATAAGAAAGAACCAAATGTTTGGCCGCGCTTGATGGTGAAAAACGCACCTAAGTAATTGTTTGTTTTTTAACGAATGCCTCGTTTAATTAACATTGATTTATGATATTGGCCATTGAAGGTGACCCATTTCAAGTCCGACTCATCACTTAATAATCCGACCATTTAGATAATAAGTCTTAGTAAATGGACAATGTTAGGGATACCAAGACTCGTCGACTAAATCAGATTAATGAATGATATAATTTAGTATGTTATTAAGATAAATTAAGTGGACCTATTCAAGTACCTATCGAGCGTGCATCACTTATTATATAAATCTCATATACAAGTCTTAACAAATCTAGCATTATTCTTAACCATCTATGTGAAGAAAATTTGTCTTTTCGATGATGACATAGTTAGGGAAAGCACAAAAAAAATTTAAAATAATTACGTCGATACCAATTCAATCAAAAACTTTTCAATGTGATCAGCTTAGTCCTAAATCTTTTGTATTTGTGCCAATCGGGTTAATCCAATTAATTGTAGCTACATATTACTAACATGGACACTAACTGTCTTACGTGACAGTTGACGTTTACTTGGACAAATTTTACAATATTTTCTTTTTTCTCTTTATTTTCTTTATTTTTGGTTAAGGCTGGCAAGCTAGGCCATTGCTAGCCATGGCCGAGGGCCCCTCACTATAGGTCGCGGGGTTGAAGGTTGGCCTCACGACCTTTGGGGAGGGCCACCTTGGCTGGATATGGTGAGGGCTTGGTAACCCTTGCTTGTGGCCGGCGATGATCTATGACCCTTACAAGCAGGCCGGTGAGAGATCACAAGTCCTTATCTACAGCAATGGAAAAAAATAAAAAAAGTAAGGTAAAAAAATACAATTTTAGAAAAAATAAGATTTTAGAAAGAATTGTAAATTTTGTTCATGTCAATGTCAGTCGTGTCACGAGAATTGATGGTTTTCATGTTAGCAATTCCTAGTAAAAATTGTTCGGATTGACCCAATCAGTACAAATATAAAATTTTCAAAACTAAATTAGTCCAATTGAATGATTTAAGATTAAATTCGATACCAATGTAAAAGGTTTTGGACTTTTTTGATGAACCTTATGTAGCTAGGTGGTCTCTGGCTCATTATATACCCTCTTAACCACATAGTCACCTTAAAAAGTGAACAAATACTCGAGTATGTGACCTAAAGATGATATTGTTTGAATCACAACATGTTTGGTAGCAGCGATGGTTATCACATTACATATTTATCACAAGTTGACTACCTGTTACAATGTTTGCTTACAATAATAAACATTTCCCGTATCTCTCCGCATAGTATCTATCATAGTCTTGCTGTTATTGCTTTTTCCAAAATACCGCTATGTAATTGCTATTATTTTGCCTGGTTGTAATAGCCCAAATTAACTAAAATTATTTAATTATAGTTGTAAGGATAACACCTATTAATTATTTGACTCAATCAACTGTTATAGGAGTAACAAATAAAATATCAAATAGTAGGTAAATAATTGACGTAATAATAATTATATCATCTTGACAAATACATAGTTATTTATTTCACTAAATTTTATTCTTAATAAGATAATTAGCATAATATTATTTGCTCATTATTAAGTAGACGATTGCTAATATTTTCATAAACTAATATTGTGTCATTCGTACTATGATGATTATCGTGATTACTAACTATATTAATCAATTTCAAATTGTGATTACATTATTTTTTCAATCATACTATCAATTATGTGGTAATTAATTTTTCTACATATAATCACAAATTTTATGATTAGAAGTAAATCATAACCATGAAATAATTAATTAAACAAGAAAAAAATAAATGGGGAACTGCACTTACGATTGCCTATTAAAGTGATGATTACAGTACATAAAACTGTTTTAACATGATCACATGTTGTGTGCTTAACTTTTAAATACAATAATAGATAAATAAATGTACTATATTGAGTAATTTACACGTGGGAATGAACTCATGAGTCATGGTTAACTATTAGAGCGATAATTATAACATATTCCCCATAGTTATAATTTCGAGAAATTCTGATATACTATTTTTCCCTGACTCCGTGCGTCATTCATGAAGTCAAGCATAGAAATAGGTATTGCATTACTTAAACCGAACGACAATAAGAACTGTTATAGCTTCTAATCTGGCCCCTCTGGTCGTGCAATAAACCTTTTTTCTTCCTCCTCTTGCGTGTTTGTCAACAAGAGTCGTCCCACAGCTGCCTATTGACAGAGACACGAAGGGATAAGGAAGAGAGAAACGGAGAAATTCTGGGCGAAAGAGCCTCCCAAGTTTCGTACGCAGCAGCCGCCACTACTCTAAATCTATATAGGGAGACAACGTAACAACTCGGTGGAAACTTGAGGGCCATTCGTCAATCATGGCGTATAATCAAGCGACGAAAGGACCGAATGGAGGCAACGCCCGGTCAAACTAGTATATACAAGCGTAACCCTAGTTTGCATCCTTTCCATACTTCAATGGAAGAAGAAAAAACCAGATAATCATGAGTCATAAGTCTATATATATAAATCTTGAAGTGTGGATCTGCTTAATGACTTTTGCACTCCATCGTCGAATCTTTTTTTTTCATGTGGGTGTGAAGTACAAGAAAGAGCCGTCCATTCGTTCGGCCTCTCCCCCCCTGGTCGTCGACTCCGTCGTCACTGAGAAGCTACCCTCCTTGCAGAGATCGAGTTTCTACACCTTGGCCGTGGAATATTTTAGCTGGAGGAAGATTGAAAATTATACAGCTGCGTGAAGATGTGATGGGAGAAAAGATCTGGCTTGTTAGCAGTAGCGACAGAGATGGGCTTTAGCTGATTTATCTTTGGCTTCGGGTTTACTCCTTTCCTGTATCATCCCATCAATCCAAAAGCTTGTGTAAGCAGCCAGGAAAATGGATGATACTGAGACTTTGCCAGAATTTTTAATAAGAGGGCGAATGCCAAAAGTCTCTTTGCATGCCTTCTACTTCAAGAACCCCAGCTGGCCTGGAAAATAAAGGCATTCACTCCTAAATCAGCTATCATGTATATATGTATATTCTTTGATCACTTTGAAGGGCAGCAATGGCTTCTCAGTGACGAGTTCAATCCTTGGAAAATTGAGGTCAAATTGATCACGTCTTCATCTAGCTTTTGATGTTGAAATCTACACATTGAGTGCTACCTATTTGTTTTGTTTTGTTTTTTTTTTTAACTTGGTATATCGGTCGTATTTGAACACAAAATCGATAAATTTTATAGATACTGTAGTTCCATTTCGTCCACACGCATCAGTAAGCACTTTTACCTATAAAGTGTCTAACATGACCTTTCAAATGTTATTTTGAATGGAAAGCGGGTTTACCATGAAACTTTGATTCTGCAAATGTTTGACCACTCAATCTCAACTCCCCGGGACAACTCAATTTTGTTCTAGAGAGATCCATTCAATTTTCACCATAAGCTACCGGTATTAAATAAGTCACGAGCTAGTCGATCTAGAAAAGGCGAAAAGAGCCCAATTCAAGAGCCAATCGATTGGATTGAGTATGATCTAGTGATGGGTGGAGGGTGATGGCCAAGATGGGATGGGCCTTGTCAGCTTGGGCTGAATGAGGCCCATGAGCCTGTGTTGGATCCAGTTCCTAGTTTTTGGTCAAAATGAAGAAGAAGATCGATTAATATTGTCCACAGAAACCAGAAATATCGAAGCCTATCCATACTACTTCCAGTTCCTGTCCTCCTTGCTCGGTGGGTTAATGGCAATGAGCAGCTGTTCCCGTTCGCTGCCGTTGCCGCCGGGGACTTTGGATCCCGGGAGCGTCGCGAAGACTAGAAGTGAAGTATCATTTGTCATCAGAAACAATGTGGATGAATCCAGGAACACCAGCAAAGGGAGCTGCTCGGTCGGGCCAAGGCTGAACTTTTTGAGCACCACTGCCAGCAGAAGAGAAGCTATTGGGATGGGGTTCGGCCTCGTGCAGCTCATTGCCTGGCAACCCCAGATTGCAGGAGCGGCCGAGACGGCGCCGTGCGAGCTGACGGTGGCGCCCTCGGGGCTCGCCTACTGCGACAAAGTGGTGGGCACCGGGCCTGAGGCTGTCAAAGGACAGCTCATTAAGGTTAGGAGTCTCATGACTTGATCTCTTTTCCTTTCTTTCTCGGTTCCTTTGGAGTAGAGAACGTGTGTAGAAACAAGGAAAAGCGATTGCAGGCGCATTATGTGGGGAAACTGGAGAACGGGACGGTGTTCGACAGCAGCTACAGCCGTGGCAAGCCTCTTACTTTCAAAATTGGCGTGGGCGAGGTACTCCTTGCCCTTTTCTGGTCCCTCTTGAGTTCAGTGAGGGAGTGATTCTCAATCCGGAATGACCTGAACTAGCTAGTTTTGTATGGGAATTTGGTGCAGGTGATCAAAGGTTGGGATGAAGGCATTTTAGGTGGGGATGGAGTGCCGCCTATGCTTGCTGGTATGAATTCCATCTGATGCGATGATGCAGCGCATTCTTGCACATCTGTCTAAATACCATGCAATTACAGGGGGAAAACGGATTTTAAAGCTGCCTCCGGAGCTCGGCTATGGCGTGAGAGGAGCTGGCTGCAAAGGAGGTAAAAGTCCATTGATCATTCATCATGACAACCTCATCCTCATCAGTAAACAAGTTTCGCTTAGCTCAATTTCTCGTGGTGCAGGGTCATGCATCATTCCGCCGGAGTCTGTGCTCTTGTTCGACGTGGAGTTCATCGGCAAGGCTTGACGAGGCATGCACATCGCCGGCGAATGTCTTAAACAGAGAGGAGGGTCTGGAGATTTTTCTTCACATGTAAATTGGGATCTTGAGTGATGCCATACCGGATTCTGTAAAGGCACTTCCATCGTGTTGTTTCACTTCACGGTTATTTATATCTGAAGTAGTTGAAATTGGAAGAATTTGATACTTGCATGAACAATGATATTATCAATAACCATAACATATTTCACTGAGCAACAAGATTTTGCAGAATGAAAACTTAGGGCTTCCCCGATGCATTTATAGTGTATAGAACACCTGAAAAAGCTGAAACATGCAAAGAATATAGGCAAAGCTATACCGCTTAGAGGTGGAAGATCAAAATGGAACGGAGAAAGTGATGCATATTTGCAAGTCACTTCGTTCGTCCGCAGTTCAAAACCCGACTAAATAAAAAAAAAAAGAAAATCTCAAAATCCTATTTATCATGAGATTAAAGTCTAAGAAATTCTTTACATATGCTATATGTTGAGTATGTGAAGACATGTGTGAAGACATTAGGGCAAGGTCCAAACATTGCATTCGCCTACTATGGCCAATTAGAATCAGAATTCAAATTACTCGTTACCAATAGGGCTGAATATTGTACATTTTAATATATCCGAAATTAGCATAATAAGTCTTAATTTACTCATCGGAGAAATTTTTGTCGACTGGTACTTGAATCCAAGAGTATCAAGCATGGTCCGCCCCAATAAGATCAAAAAGGGGCACAATGACAATGGAGACCTCCTCATCAATTGTAAAAGATCAAATTGGAAAGCAAAAAAAAAAAAAAAAAAAAAAAATTCGGGAATGTGATTTTTGGCGAATTCCTGGGGTAATTTGCAAGAAAAAAGACGAAAGTGGCGACGCCAAATAGAATAATATCCTAAATGTAGGGGCGAAAATGTAATTTTGTCAAAGTAGCTATAGCTTACAAGATGGAAAACTTATAAAAAGCCGGCTGGGCTTCAAAACCCTAGCTCTCCACCTCGTCTCGCCTTCGTGGAGGTTCGCGGTTGTTGCAGAGAGAGAGAGAGAGATGGCGAAGTCGATGCGATCGAAGAGGGAGAAGAGGCTGAGGGCCATCCGGAGGGAGATCGTCGAGCCCTTCTACGACGGCAAGGACGCCGCCAAGCTCGCCGCCCAGGCCGCCGCCCTCGCCGCCCCGAAGCTCCCCCGCCGCTCTCCCCAACTCCAGTTCCACCTCCATGGATGCCGCCGCCGCCGCCTCTTCCACCATGGGTACGTGCTCTCTTTCCGCTTCGTCTCGTGTTTTAGCTTCTGTCGTCGTCGGATTCTGGGCGGTCCTGCTGCTCTGTTTTGTGCCGTTATGTTACTGGGTTCGAGTGGTTAGTTTAGGATTTTTCGGGCTGTTTTGGTTTTGATGGAATTCGGAGATTGTGACTTTGATGGAGAATCTAGTTCCAAGTAGCGTCCAATTCGTCTGCTGAATCGTGCGTGCTTATGAATTGCTGTGGAATTTTGATTGCGGAAAGGGCGATTGAATTCACAACGAAGGCGTCGTTGCTGAATCTCTCCGATGCTGTCGCAAGTTGATCTCCTAGACTGGAGTAATTCGTGAATTGGGCTGTATCCTGCATTCTGTGCCTGAGGGATTATGCGGAGATTACAGCAATTCAATTAGTTAATCGTGTGCTGTGACCCCTGCTTCACTCAAAAGTCGAACTTTTTTAGGAAAATAGTAGAATAGCTTGATGCTACGGCAGCGGGCGGCTTCTGAAAGAGCCTTGCACTGTTTTCTGTTTCTTGGCAATTCTGCTTTGCTTCCTTCCCTTGTGCATGACAATGACCTGTTCTGACTGACTGACTTGCTGGGACATGAGGAAAATCTATTAGATTTTAGCTGAACAAATCTGTTGTTGTTTCCAGTTAGATTGTTGGTGGCTAAAAGATCGGTGAAGGAAGTCAATCGTATTCCTGTTTATAACAAATAATTTCTTTCAACTCCTAGCCAAAAATTGCTCCAAGTTCTGGTCTGAACTTCTACATGCACTGTGACCAGTAGTTCTCTTCTCAATCTTGCATATAATTGTCCTGATTTGCTGGCTCGGACATAACTAGGAGTTGACAAATGATTGGATCCTCAAATAATAGAAATAAGTCTTAAGCTGAGAGACTGGAAGGATTCATTGTGTTTTCGCCTGGTTGGGACGATGTTATAATGAGTTGCCTTTGCCATTGTAGTATCAACTCTGTGCTGTAGCTTCTTTCGTGGTGGTTAGATTGTCTGAATGATTTGGTGCTTGAACAGATGTAGAAATGGCTGATGACAATCAAAACAAGGGTTCCTTGAAGCCAGCCGGTGGTGTAGGGAAGAAATCCAAGAGGAAATTCAAGGTGGGCAAAAACAAGCGCAGCGGTAAGGGCAAGTTCAGAAGAAAGCGCAACATTTGAACACCTTTTGGAGGAAATATTGTCCCATATCGAAGTTTTTTGGCTGACTGGACGTGGGAGAATTTCCTAATTCGAGGATGAGGCTCACTTATGCTTAGTTAATATGTTTCTGACGATTTAGTAGTAGTGCGTAAAGTTTGGTGGGGGGAGTGTTCATGTCATGTAACCAGAATGCAATTTTGTTCCAAGTACTTGCAGAGTTCTTGTTTGGATTATGTATCCTGAATGAGAGATGAGAATATCTACTTCTGTTGCCATTGATGTTGTACGGTATCCTTCTAAAGAAACTGGCATTCGAACCCCGTACATATAATTGCAGCGTCACCATCTGTTGCTGGGTGTATAACATTTCGTGTTTAGGGGACCCATTACTTGATTGAATCTCTAGGGCTCATGGTGAATGATATATTTCTGATGAGGACTGTTAAATCAAAGATCTACTGAGCATTGTTTGGGCCGCTATTGTAAAGAACACAGAACGTTTCCCCATTCTTTTCACTTAAGAATGTGAGGACCATCATTATTTAGGCTTCTATCCTGGTGGGCTGTCTTCTGTGGCTTCATCAGACGGTGCTTCATGGGCCTAAGATCCTAGAAGGGTATGAGCTTGAAGTTTTGATTGGGCCATCCATTGACCAAACCAGCCTCATCAATGGATAGCATTTTCGATTCTCAATCCTATACGGATGATTTGTGATGGCACTGGCAATTAGGGCTGAGCATTGGTCCGGGATTGGATTGGGCTACCCCAGCTGATCCTAGTCCGATTCCCAAAGGAAGTGGGTTGGTACTCACCTTACATGTTCGCTTTTATGATTTGTTACTTTTAGCAAGTCTGAATTTTTTTTTTGTTACTTTATTTTTATATTTGTGTTTGATGTGTATTAGTGTTCATAGTTTAATTATTTAGTGACGCATTGTTGATAGATATGTAATTTGCGATGGTACGTTTGTTCTTTTAAAGGATACCGAAAATGAAACAAAAAAAATAATCGATTGGACTCGAGTTGACTTGGGCGAATCGGCTCAATTCCAAAAATTTGGAACCAACACTATGCGTGTTGGTCATTGAATTAGATGCTTGACTGACCCAATCTCGATCATGTTCACCTCCTAAGTTGCATGGATACTCTCCAAGACCCTTCGTGTCGTATCTGACACTCCGACACACTCCGATACGTTCCGACACGTGCTTAACGTGTGTTGAAAAATCCAACGAGTGGTCAATTGCCTTTGACACTCTCTGACACGCGAGTCGGAAATTCCGACACGTGACTCGACACGCACGGGTTATTTTTACAAATTTCCAATATTTTTGAGGTCTAAATATAAATATATGAAAAAAAAAAAGAATGATATTAACTATACAAATTTCCAATACACGCACGGTTTTTTTTTTTTTTTCTTATTGTTAAATTTTAAATTTAATAGTGGAATGTGAATTATTTGTTTTTCCTTCAATTTTTATGTATTATTACAATGAAATGTAGTTGAATTTATCAAATTAAAACAATGAATGATATTAACAAATGTAGGATTAATGTTTTTAGTATAGATTAATTCTAGGCTCTTATTATTATTATTATTTAGTTATTTATACATTTATATATTAAAATATTTATTTAATATATAACGTGTCGAAACGTGTTGGAATTCTCTATTTTTTTAGAAATGACGTATCGGTATGTCGCGTGTCCGTATCGGTGCAACATAGCTCTCCTCTGTTCGCAATTTCCAGCCCACTATGGGAAGACTCTTACATCACATGGAGCTCATGCTGCATGCTACTTCAAAATTATATAAATTCAGTAAGATGTAGTATTAGATTTAACCCCAAATAAACGTAATTTGGACTATTAAGAAGGTTACATCAAGATGACAAGTCCTTCGTTTCACATCCAACGCTCCGTCTCCCTCACGCTCACTCCTAATGACAATTTCCAGTCCATTATGGGAAGACTCTTACATTGCATGGAGCTTGTGCTTCATGCCACTTCAAAATCATATAAATTCAGTTTGACGTAGTCTACATATCATGCTTAGATTTAACCCATATACACGCGGTTTGGACTATTTAGAAGGTTACATCAAGATGAAAGTCCGTCGTTCCACATCTGCCATGCCGTCTGTCTCACGCTCTGGCTCTTCCGATGATCTTTCCCGGTTACTGCCTTCGATCGAGCAGGTCCTTCAAAGTCTTCATTGACCCAGTCTCCCAAAAATGTCAAGCGTCATTCATTGTCGTGGGGTTCGAACTTCAAACCCTTCCCGCACGCACTTGGTTTTGCCCCTTCGCGCACGAAGGAGAACCCCTTGGAATTTTCTAAGTCTGGTGCATTTGCACCGCGTTTCCAAGTCAACTCAACCAATGATGTAACCTGCCCTAGTAGCTCAAATAGAGTATGCATAAGTACACCCCTTTCGAGAATAGTCCCCCTTAAAAATTTCTCATGCGCATCAAGACAGTAGAAATGCTTTCTTTTTTACCCCCACGACAGATCCAGAGGCATAAACAAATCGGATTGACCTCACCAGGGAAAGAAAAAGGAAAAAAAAAAAAAAAAAAAAAGATAAAAGAGGGTGATGAGAAAGAGAGGGTTGGCTTGACTTTTTTGCTCTACTATGGCCTCCCCCAATCAGATTGCAAGGGTGCGCAAGCGAGCCGAGTCGATGCGCGCGACACGTGCTCTTTATCCGCTTGCTCTGGAAATCACCTCTCAACTTGCACTCCCTCATTACTATTCCGTCATTTTTGGTCTACCCTTTTGCCAATCTTACGTGTATTTTGGAAGTGAAATTGTGTATTGGTTTGGCTTGAATCCGTGAGGATGGACTTGTCACGAGCGCACCCTATTCGAGTTTTCATTTTCACTTTTGCTTTCGCAAAGTGGAGTCATCCTTTTTAGACTTTTCTGTATGTGCTGTCCATAAGGTAGGAATCCATTCCTGATGCTAGGAGCCTGCTTCGCTCGGACTGATCTTCTCTCAGACAGAACATCAATTTTAGCCTTGATTATTCAGCAATTTCTGGATGGGATGACGTGAACTTGATGAACCTGGAAGAAAATGGAGAGATAAGGTGAAAGCAAAGTGAACGCTTCAGAAAGAGGGATTTCATCTTTATTGACTAACCAAATGAAAAGGATGGATTCATCTCTCTCTTTCAAAAGTAGATTACGCAAACGAGTTACACGTCTCTCTCTCTCTCTCTCTCTCTCTCTCTCTCTCTTCCTTCTTGAAGGGTCTGGTTTTTTTTTTTTTTTTTTTTTAAATCTTTAACCGTTGTGGAAATTCCATTGTGTATGGAATCCACCTCAGTTGTCCTTCTCCCACGAAGCTTTTTGCGTTACCTTTACCTTAGGCCAATGGAGGATGTAATGCATTGGCTTTGTCTAAATTGGAAAAGATTTAGATGGAAAAAGGGTTTTTTTTTTTAAGTTTCCAAAGGGGTTTGACCTGACCGTCCTTGAATTCACAGACCATAAATCGTGTCGCCGATCCCACGATGATTGCGGGATCAATTTCTGCCTCACAGACGGCTTATCTAATCGTAGGGAACTCCATCTAGGTTGTTAATTATGTTTCACTAGAGTCTACACTGTTTTTAAACGCTTCATGCTACTTTGAGGTTGTAACTACTAGCTAGCATAATTTGTTAGGTCCAAACAAGCAAACGGGGAGGGGAGGGGGGCGAACTTGGTTTTTCAAGAAAACCTAACCCAATCTTGTAGGACCAAACCCCATAAAATATTGCCTCCATTTGTAGAATGAGCTAGCAATATAAGTAGCAACATTCAACAATTTTAGGGGATTAATATTGTAAATGAGAAATATAGAGGTTTGGCTTGGTTGTGCCTACTTCTCTCTTCTAGCTCTAGCAGCCCAAATATGCTAAATTCCACCAGTTATGCCACGATTACAAATGCCGCCTTATTACTAGTGTAAAACCTACCGCCACACAGAACTTGACTAATTTCTATAGCAATCCTGCTATAGATTAAGTGTTAGATCCAATTTGGGCTGTAAGTCCATCTAATTGCAATCTCGGAAGAATTCTTTATAAATATGTGCAGATCCTTCCCTTAATTTGGGCTGTTAATTGGATTTTCTATTAATGGGGAGTTATCTATTGGGGACAAGTTTTGATACCGCCATTTCACCTATCACTTGAGCAAAGTAATCTATGATTTATTGCATAAATAGTCTCGAAATATCATACTTTATTGCTACGAACCGGGTCTTCAATGCTTTAATGATCAATAAATTTATATATGAATAATGCTCGACAATCAAGTCTGAATGTTTTGTGGAACCAAGATTTTGGTTCTACACCCTTCCCTTTGTAGATTCCGACTTATCAAAATTTGACTAAAATGCTTGTAGAATCAAATCCTAGCTTCTGCATGTTTAGATATGAGCCTCTGCGTACTAAAATGAACTTATTAAATACTTGGGTTAAGTTTTGTTAACATCAAAATCTCTTAGGAATATTTTTCAGTACAGCGTTGGTACCATTCCAGGGAGTCCCACTCGGGTCCATCTTTTGTGTGACATTGCCCATTCTAGTAGCAGATCACCGGCGCTTGCATGGTTTTAAAAAGCTTTACGCTAGTCGAAGGCTACAAGAAATTCATTTACCAGCACATCAAATCTAATACAAGCGATCTGAGATAAAGAGATATGTTGGAAATTCATAATGGAACTCACTGGGTTGTTCATGGCTTTGGCAAAGAATAGAACTACACTGATGAAGGAGCAGCAAGGACATTCAAGAAACCAGATCAGATCAAATCAGCAAGAAAGGTTTAGAACAGGGGATGATTGTGGGTGAAGACCAAGTCCAATGAGATGGGAGAGACTTGTAAAGTACAAGTGGCTGAGCTGCACCAAGCATGGTCGTTGGCCTGACTCCGTCAACCACCCTCCCTCCCCTTCTCTCTCCTCCCTCCTTCCCTCCCTTTTTCTTTACGTCACAGCTACATCTTTCTTTCTATATATATTATACATATATACAAATATATTTCTTATTACAAGGACATCAAACCACCCCCAGGTGAGTCTCTCCTTCCCTCCCTCCCTCCTCTCTCTCTCTCTCTCTCTCTCTCCAAAGTCTGTCCAATAGTCAACTAACGCCTTCCTTCTTCCTTAAACTCCCCTCTCACTGTTTGATACAAACACCATTACGTTTGCATCAGGGAAGAGCCTTCCAATCCATTGCACACCCACCATGGCTCTGCTCGGAGCCCTGCTGGTGTTTGCATTGGCCATGAGCTCTGTTTGCTGGGCTCACTTCGTAGTGGAGAAGAGCAGCATCAAGGTCCTTTCACCGCTGAGCCTGAGGTCGAAGCGCGATGGAGCCATCGGCAACTTTGGAGTGCCCAAGTATGGAGGCATCCTGGTTGGCTCTGTGGCCTATCCTGGCAAGGATGCTTCCTCCGGTTGCAAGGCCTTCGATGGCGATAAGCCCTTCAAGCCCAAGTTCTTTCGACCCACCATCCTCCTTCTTGACCGTGGAGGTAATTGCTCTCTCTCTCTCTCTCTCTCTCTCAAATTTTTAGATGTGTCCGTGCAGTTCCTTTCTGTGTTATTGTGATAGACTTTGCTGAATGGTTTTCAACTTTAGACCCCGTGATCATTGTTGGTTAGACTAGTCATGTGGGATCATGGTACTTTGCTGGCATGAAAAGTTGATTATATTGGTTTGTCTTCGACATCTATAGAAATCAGAAAGAGAGATCTTGTTCTTGATTTCGGAGGACAGCTCTGTTTGGTATGGCTCGTGGCTTAGATGCTAAGACGAACTTCTTGAATTCAATCCTGCTTCAGATTGCTATTTCGCGGAGAAAGTGTGGAACGGCCAGCAGGCCGGAGCTGCCGCGGTGCTAGTCGCTGATGACAGGGATGAGCCTTTAATAACCATGGATTCGCCTCAGGAGAGCTCTAAAGCTGAAGTATACATCGAGAAGATTGGAATTCCATCAGCTCTTATAGAGAGGTCGTTCGGGGAGAGCCTGAAGCAAGCGTTGCAGAAAAACGAAGAGGTTGTAATAGAACTGGATTGGAGAGAGTCGATGCCTCACCCTGATGACAGAGTCGAGTATGAGTTCTGGACCAATAGCAATGACGAGTGCGGGATCCGATGTGATGAGCAGATGAACTTCGTGAAGAATTTCAAGGGCCATGCCCAGATCCTTGAGAAGCGTGGTTACACTTTGTTCAGGCCGCACTATATCACTTGGTTCTGTCCTCGGGCTTTTATTGAGAGCAACCAATGCAAGTCTCAGTGCATAAACAATGGAAGATACTGCGCGCCAGACCCAGAGCAGGACTTTGGGGAGGGATATGATGGAAAGGATGTGGTCTTTGAGAACTTGAGGCAACTCTGTGTTCATCGCGTTGCGAAGGAGAGCAGCCGCTCCTGGGTTTGGTGGGACTATGTGACCGACTTTCACATCAGATGTTCCATGAAGGAAAAAAATATAGCAAAGATTGTGGCGAGGATGTGATCAAATCACTTGGTGAGTTCTGTTCTTGGGAATTATTTAGTTTTTCGCTTCTGTGACTGTAATTGTGAATGAGGTTGATTATTTGGCCAGGTTTGCCTGTTGATAAAATTCAAAAATGCATTGGGAATCCCGAAGCTGATGTTGAGAATGAAGTCCTGAAAACTGAGCAGGAGAGCCAGGTAATGCTTAGTCTTTGTTCCTCTTTTGCAGCGCGTTTGAAATAAGTAGATTTTTCAAAAGTTTCTCTAGAGCTAATTTAAAGACAAAAATACAAGTGAAGTTTTCTAATATTCTCTATCTATATAACTGATATATAGGTCGGCCAAGGATCTCGAGGTGATGTGACCATATTGCCAACGCTAGTCATCAACAATGTTCAATATCGAGGTTTGTTTTACAATTCTAGGTGTTACAGTGTGACAGAAATTGAAATTGTGGGATTTTCCCAATTGCTTGTGTAGTTAAGCCGTTTGCATTTCTCTCCTGTATAAATAGCTACAGACTGATTCAATATCTATGCTTGCCCAGTATCTATCGTTATATTCGTATGTAAGGTAAATGTGCACTTGTATTCGTATTTAAGGTAAATGTGCACTTTCTGAGGAAGTCATCCATTTGTTACTCTCTAGGAAAATTGGAGAGAAGTGCTGTGCTGAAAGCCATATGTGCTGGATTTAAGGAGGGGACGGATCCTCCAGTTTGTTTGAGTGCAGGTAAATCTTTGTATTTTATCTATGTCCTTTTCCCAATTGATGATTTGCAGTTCAATGTTTGCAATATTATTCGACACTTCCTGATGGCCTGATACTTCTTCACAGATCTTGAGACCAATGAGTGCCTTGAAAATAATGGTGGTTGTTGGCGCGATGTCCAGTCGAATGTTACAGCTTGCAGAGTACACTCTGAAGGCCTTCCTAAAATATTTTGCATCTGTCCACAAGTGTCAGTTTTGCAATTAAACTGAATTGTTATTTTTCCAGGACACGTTTAGAGGAAGAGTTTGCGAGTGCCCCATTGTACAAGGTGTTCAGTACAAAGGAGATGGCTATATTTCTTGCGAAGGTACAGCTTTATTGCCTCACCAATGACTCTCATATCGTAGATGTGTTGTTTCTTCCCCTGAAGTGCACAGCATTCACCACATCCATCCATCTCAGCAAGTGATTTAGAATGGAAAAGGGTAAAAAAGAAACCAGTTATGGGTGCTGATGGCTGGTGATGACTTTTGTGAATGATGGGAATATCTAAATAGAGATGGAGAAATTATCTCTGGTTGGGATGTGCCGACTGTTGGATATGTAGCTGAGGATATGTATTTGGCTATAAATTCACTTTTGCAAGTAGTTTTTTGCAAAGCCATGCTCCCGCACCATCCTTGCTGGGTTAAAGATATCGTTGCCTCTGTTTAATCCATTATTAGCTAACCAAGAGACCAGATAGTGAATGCATTAGTTTAGTACTCATTCTTTCGTCATGAATGGCAGCATATGGACCTGGACGGTGTGCCATCAGCAATGGAGGTTGCTGGTCAGATACCAAAAATGGGATAACCCACTCAGCATGCTCAGTTCAGTACCGTTACTTATTGCTTTTTGTTTGCATTAGTTTCCTTGTTACAGTTCATAACAACGTTACCCACCACCAGAAGTTTCACTTGGTCAGACATATAACTATTCTCGTTCATTGTCCCTGTTCATATCAACAGGAGTCTCAATTGTCTGGATGCAGATGCCCACCTGGATTTCACGGGGATGGTCACACGTGTGAAGGTGCAAAATTTTACCTATATGACTTGAGAAATTATTTTTACAAAGTCATCTGTGACATCAACAATTCCTCAACCTTCTGCTATCATTGCTTCCCAGATGTTGATGAATGCAAGGAGCCTAAAGTTTGTCAATGCGATGGTTGCTCATGCAAGAACAAATGGGGTGGATTTGACTGCAAGTGCAAGGGAAACCAAATATATATCGCGCAGAACAATACATGCATTGGTAAGGCAATTGTATTCTACCTGTGAAACCGTTTGTGTGCTAGCCAAGATCTGCAGGAAGCAGTCTTGAAAAATTTCTCTTCATCGGAAATGAGCTTCCAAAAGTGGAAGTTTTGTACTGATTATGAAACTGCCTCTGCTTCTTATTTTAGCTATCTTTTCTCTTGGTGAGAGAGAATTATGCATGATAGATGATAGTCATACATATGACCTGAAGGGCCTAACAAAAGAATGGAGATGAGATAAGAAAGCAGCTGGTGTGGCTAGATTTTTGTTCTTACCAAAAAGAAAAACTCCACAAACCTCTTTTTCACCAAAAATTGTCCCTTTGCGAACAATTCTGCAGAGAGGAATGGCTCTAGACTTGGATGGTTCATCACATTATTGGTATTGGCAGCTGTGGCAGTTGTTGCAGTTGGTGGATATATCTTCTACAAATACAGGCTCAGGGTATGTGGAAACAAACATGGTTGAAACAGATTCATATCCCTTTCTCTTACCTTGGCGATGAACCGATATTTTGCTGAAAATTTGCACTTTGCAGTCGTACATGGACTCAGAGATCATGGCAATTATGTCTCAATACATGCCGCTAGACAACCACCACCCACCTGAGGCTCAAACAGATGTGCAGCCACTCCGAGGAGGAACAACGGTGTGATGTAAGTGACTCGACAAGTACTGCAATCCTCACCTCCTTTTTTCCGAGGAAGCCAGGCTTTTACATACTAATCCTTTGTTTTATTTTACTTTGGCAGGGAGAGACAATACACACCGTGCTGTGCGAAGGCTGAGACATGAAGAAGATGCTTCCTGCAGACGTTGGACTATATTTTCTTTTCCTTGATCCATGGTTTGCATTCCTTATGAGAAATGGAGAGGGTCGGGTTCTGTTCATCATGACACACATTAGGATTGTGCTAATTATATCACACAAGGAAACGTCTTGACAGAACCCCTCTTGCTCTCTAGATAGGAGTTGTTGAGTTGTATATATGTGCATTAACGATGAGTCTCAGTTGGGGGTTCACATAGAGATTTGATGCGATTATTAGATGTTAAAAAATAAGGTGAAAGAACCATATAATGTACTTGAGCACTTACAATGGACGAAAGTACCAAAGCAGTTGCAATAGATCTATACATATTCCTTCTCTTTCACCAACATGATGCTGGTTTCTGTTTACTGAATTCCGTTTTCTATTCTAGTGCCCGTTTCCCGCCTGAAATACGCAAGAGATGCACGGTTCTTCATATGCACCGCAGGCTTCTTTGAGTGGCTCATAATCTTATTTTCCGGTCATTAATAACTAAAGATGATCTTTGAACCCCGTGATCTTATTTTCCGTTCATTAATAACTAAAGATGATCTTTGAACCCCTTGAACATGAGCAGACGATACGAATCAACCAAATGACAGCATACCGAGTTCAAGTACTCTATTGATTATATGGTTATCTTTTTCATAGAAAGAGAAGCATAACAGGCACAAGAACAATCTAAAAATTTTCCTACTTCTCAATTGGCAACGTGCCTCATGCCTGTCCAGGCTCATTTATGGGTACGACCCCCAAAAGAAAACAACGACAAAACAAGGAAAGCACGAAGCCACTAGATGTATAAAAGGATGAGGAGTGTTGCAGAGTGAAGAGCAAATTAGTTGCCTTTGTTCACTATCTGCTTGGGTAGTGCTTCGCAGTTTCACCAATATGTTACTACTGTAGTGCTCAAGTATTAACTCTGAGAGAGAGAGAGAGAGAGAGAGAGAGAGAGAGAGAGAGTACCAACTACTTCAGAGTTCTTTTCAAAACAAAAATCCAATTCTAAGTGCAAGTTACATCAATATCCACAGGACCAAATTCTCCCTTCATACCTAGAACACTGCTTTCTCACTTTCAGAATTTAATTACCTAAATTACAAACAGTTAGGGAAGATAAACCCTTCATCCACGTTTCTAATTTCCCCGGAGAATCTGTAGCAGTTAGTTGCTAGACAAAAAGTACAACGACTAAAAACCTCGTGTTGATGCACTAGCTAGTCACTAGATAACAGCAGGCGGAACCAACTGTTGCAGCTGGTGGACAACATGCGACATCCTTGGTCTCATGGATGGTACATGCTGTGTGCACGTGTAAACAAGGTCCACAACCTTTTGAATATCTCCAGCTTCTGGGATGTTAGCAGAAGAAGATGAAGTTATGAGTGGATCTAATAGCTCTGGGTACCGGTGAGCCTGCACCAGAGGCGTTGCCCATTCAAATATACTTTGCCAACCGACGGAGTCAGCTGCCTGTGCAGGCCTACGCCCAGTTACAATTTCAAGCAGGAGCACTCCGAAACTATACACATCACTCTTTGTAGTTATCTCATTTCTATACACATATTCTGGGGCAAGGTACCCATGTGTGCCACCAGCCATCATTGTCCTCTCATGCATCACTTCCCATGGCACAAACTTTGAAAGGCCTACCCCCATCAGATGGGCTCCGAATTCTTCATCGAGTAATACATTACCGGCACGAATATCACGATGCACCACATGAGGCTTGACCTTGTCGTGCAGGAATCTAGGGGTAAAACAAAACAAAGGTAAGGTTCTGTATACCAAGCAAAAAAGAAAAAGAAGTAAGAAAAAAGTAGGATTCTGTTCATCATACAGGAAATTTCTACTTCAAAGTAAGAATCTTGAAAAACATATGTTATGCTACAGTAGAAAGAATACAAAAACTTTAATCCGGTTTATTCTCATTGTTTAGATCAATAGCACACAGGAAATCATGTTCCCATTTTTTGTAGTCCAACTATTGGCAATCGATGTATTGCTGTGCTTTCAATTTTCATAGAAAACCCACACTTCAAAGACCAATCTGAAGGTAGCACTGGAAAAGAAAAGAAAAACACAACGAAGAGGGTAAGCATCTTAGAGCCTGTACACGATCATCAAAAAAGGGATAGACTTACGCAATTCCTTGAGCAAGTGATGTGGCGATTTTCACTCTCATGGCCCAGTCCAAGCTCCGGCCACCTCTTGGTATGTGGTGTAACCATCTGTCTAGCGGCCCATTAGCGATAAACTCATAGACTATGTAACGGTCACCATGATCGTAACAACATCCTTTGACTGCAACCAAATTTGGATGATGAAGTCTAGCGACTCTTCCAATTTCAGAATAAAACTCCTTCTTTCTCTGAAACGTGGTCCTCTTCAATCTCTTGACTGCAACCTTAGAACCATCTGGCAGGAGTCCAGTATACGTTCCCCCCGTCTTAGCATCTCCAAGTAGACGATTTCCCTCACTGAAATTCTTTGTTATTGACCGCAATTCCTCCTTAGTGAAGACTTTCCACGATGGTGGAACCAATGCAGAAGCAGCTGGATTGGATAATTTGCGTGACCTTCTGCGCCTTTTGCCTTGCTTGTAAAGGAGAAGCCAGAGGACAACAGCCAAGGTGGTGCAAAAAATTACTCCACTAACAACAAGAAGAATGATGAAATATTCCATGTGGCAGTGCATGTGGTAACATCTGCTTTCTGCATGTAAAGTAATTGAAAAGGTTCTCAGTATAATTGGCAATTACATGGGAAAGTGCGCTCTCTAAATATGAAAAATGACTTTACCCATTTCTCGCACGCAAATGAAAGAGTGCAGTTGCCAACATTCTTCAACAGAGAGAGATGCAGATCCATTAGTCACCAGTGTACATGAATCAACAGAGCTATTGAGCTGGCAAGCCCTATTAAAGCAATTGGATCTTGATGTCAAATTTTGGAAGATGGATCCATTCCACTGCGAAGAATTGTCCGACCACTTCCAGCCAAAACTATCAGAAGAATTAACCTTCCTTCCTCCAACCCAGCAGCCGCTACTGGTGCTATTGCATAGCTGTTGCGTGAGATTCACTTCCTTGATTGATACCAGAGCTGCCAAGTGTCCACTCTCATTTCTACAGGAGGCCTCCGAATCATTCCACGAAAGACGTTTTGCAAAGAAGCGAAAGCACTTCCCCTCGCTCGGGCCAACTACCCAGCCTTTAGGACACGTTCCTGTGAATAATGAAGACAGAACTTAACCATGGAAGCTCGAATGCAGCTTCAGCAAGGTAACTACGAAAGCAAGAAAGGCCAGTTCACATAGCCAATTTCTATTCTATGGGAGCTACGTTCTGCAGAACCACCACTTTGACGTTTCATCTGGCATGTCAATACATACTTCCCCTCAAAAAGTTACGGAGCAGGTCACGTGGTAGACATCTCCTTGCCGACTTATCTAAGGTCATTTTACGATTACAACTCGCAGTTCATTTCCCAGCTACCAAATCTCTTCTTTTTCGAATTTGGTTATCTTGGTAAAACAAGAACGTCCAAGACAAGATTCACAATTTATCAGCATTCAACACACCATCTGCTGCTGATAATGATAAACTGGAAGAGGGCCAGACAGATTCCAACAGAAGAAAGCGAGCAGAAACCAACAGGTCAAACCGTTCTTGAACAAACATAACAATCAAGAGCATAAAAAAGCAAACATTAAAGAAACCCAATTCCGCAGTTCATAACAAGTTCCGATCTTGAACGAAAATAAACCCACAAAAACACATCTTTCGCGTCCCATCGCAGCCCCCTGGCATGCCCGAAAAGAGCAGCGAAGAGCACTACGTACCATTTCGCGGCTCCTCCTTCGCGGGAGCACCGCCGGCGCCGTCGAGCGTCTCGTTAAGCACCTGAAAACAGAGAGAGCCAGAGAGAATGAGCGCCCACCAAAAACAAACATCACCGAACACGGATCAGCAACAGAGCACGCAAAACCAGAAACAAATCTCACAGCACTGGACGCCGCCAGCGGGACCACCGAAGAAGAAGAAGAAGCGGCGGCGAGGAGGACGGCGGGGAGCGAGAGAAGCAGGAGGGAGACGGCGAGGTCCCCTCCCATCACGGCAGTCCCGGGGACAGGCGGCGACCCGGCGGCGCGGCGGGGAGCGGCGGCGACCTGAGAGCAATGAATGGATGGAGGAGGAGGAGGAGGAGGAGGAGGAGGGAGGGGGATGGTGGGTAGGTGACAAGATTCATGCTTTCATCGCGGTCGCCATTAATTCCGAGGAGTTTTCTTCTTCTTTTCCATTTTTATTAAAAAAAATTCTTTTTTTCTGGTCTTTGGTTGTGGGGTTTGGTTGGTGTTCGGGGAGTCAACTGTCGCCGTTGACTGGACCTGCTGGAGAAGCTGCTGCTGGTGGAGGAGGAAGGTGGCTGTCGCTCCAATCTTTCCCTCCCCACCCCACTATCTTTTGGCATTTCGCCTTTTCACTTGGTCTAAATTCCGCTGATTAGAAGTCTTTTGACTTCTAAAGTTGGAAGACCCGAGATTCCCTCGGTATATTAATATTGGCTTATAAATTTTGCATGCCATTCTTTTATAATTGCTTAAGAATTGGATGATGTTTTTAAATTCTGGCGTGAGAGCCGGAAGTTCTTGATCGGTTGACTTCCATAAGCTCTTGTCTACCTTAGCAGTCTTGCACGACAGTTAAGAAGCTGAGGTAGAGGTGGCGGTGAGACAGGTGTCAACGAGTAACGTTCGCCCCTTATGAATATCTTATGTTCTACCTTTCGAATTCCCCATGTACGGTTCCTAAAATGGTCCTAGAGTGGTCTAAGCTCTTAAGCTCAGCGGACCCGCGTGAGAGTCGATTAACTTATCCGCAATTCCCTAGACTTCCGCGTCGTCTCCGTCTCTATTCAAATGAGGAGTTTTATCACCGCAATCAACGCAAATAATAAAGTGAAGTTTCATGCTAGGAAACATTGTTTTTCTTTGGAAACTTTCCTATTGCGTCAGATAAGAGTTCTCGGACACGTTTTAACACACAATCAACATGTGTCGAATTTTTTAAACATGTGGTTAATTTTCCTGATATGCCCCGACACATGAGTTTGAAATTTCCGATATACACGGGTTAATTTTGAAAATTTTTAGTAAATGAGAGTTCAATATATAAATATATAAAAATTAAAAATAAAAAAATAAAGGGAAAGAGACATTTTGTTATATTTGATAGCTTTATTTTGTAACAAGATTTTTTTCCTTATCAAGTTTTATGGATTATTTGAATGGAATATAGTTAAATTTATCAAATTGAAATAATGAATTATATTAATAAATGATGATTATACAAGGTGTCTCATCTCGATATGTCTTAATTGTCAAATTTTTTTTTTTTTTAAGAAATAATATATCGTCGTGCCATGTCCTGTATCAATATCGATATTACTTGGTTCTTCTCAAGGTAAAAGAAGGTGTGCATGAATTAAATGGAATATATATAATCAGTTTATGAATCATATTAATTAAATAAGATAATTTTTATATTGAGTTAAAATTTAAATATTATATTGAATAAATTAAAAGTTTATGCATGGTATAGCCCATTTGGTGTTACAAATCATTCGTGTAATTATCCAAAAATTAAAAGAGTTTTCATTACATAAACCAAAATAGCTAAAAAAAATTTTTTTTAAGAAAAATGGGTTCTACAGCAACATAATTGGGCGAAATAGGGCTCGTCAAAAAGGCTTGAAAAGGTTTCATCAAAGCGAACTCAGACAGGAGAGCCATCTCCCGACAGCAGCAATCAAATCTCGAGGTCCTCCTCCTTCTTCCTCAAGCATCCTCAACCTCCGATCATGCAGGTAAGCCGCGACCTCTCTCCGGCGGCGGCGGCGGCGGCGGCGGCGGCGTCTTCTGGCTCCTCCTCGTAGCCGAGAGGCCCCCAAAAAACCCTACCCCTCCCCAATTTGTAATCTTTCGCGTTTTTTTTTTTCTCGTGCAGGCCAGCGACAGGTTCAACATCAACTCCCAGCTCGAGCATCTCCAGGCCAAGTACGTCGGCACTGGGCATGCCGACCTGAATCGATTGTGAGTTCTCTCCCCCGATCTTCTTCCGGGTTTCGCGGGTGTCCTTTCTTTGGCTGCTGCTCACTGGGATGTCTCTCTCTCTCTCTCTCTCTTTTTTTTTTGGGTGGGGGCGTTTCAGTGAGTGGGCGGTGAACATTCAGCGGGACAGCTTTGCTTCGTACATCGGGCATTACCCGATTCTGGCGTACTTTGCTATTGCTGAGAACGAGTCCATCGGCAGGGAGCGCTACAACTTCATGCAGGTTCGCTTACCTCTCGCTGCGCGTGTTTGTTCTGCTTATATCGGTGCTTGATTTTGACCCGTTGTGATTCTGTTGCTCTTTTTCTGAATGCCCAAGTGAGTCCCGACGAGTGGAAGAATTATTGAGTCTTTCGGTATGGAAGAAGCGTGATTCTTTAAGGGATGTCGAGAATGGCTGGGGTTTGGTTTCTGGGTTCAATTTTAGTTGAGAGGTTTCATCATTGCATCATGGGATCATGGTTAATCAGTGCAATCCGTATCATTTTTCAACTTGTCTTCGTTCCTCAAGTCTAATCGTTTTTTAACTTGTCTTTTGTTGCGATTCTGTTTCTTGTTTTTCCCTCCATACCCAAGTGAGTCCCAACGAGTGGTAGAATTATTGAGTCTTTTGGTATGGAAGAAGCATGATTCTTTAAGGGATGCGGAGAGTGGCTAGGGTTTGGTTTCTGGGTCCAATTTTAGTTGAAAGGTTTCATCTTTGCCATCATGGAATTGTGCTTAATCAGTGCAATCCGAATCTTTTCTCAACTTGTCTTTCTTCCTCAAGTCTAGTCCTGACAAACTGGTGTTGATGGTAGTGTAAGTTGAGGCTAGGCATCCTCTGTTGTGTGATGTGGAGACCAATGGTAGTTTGATTGATGCTGTGTAGTGTCAGTTTGGTTTTCAGCACGATTTGTTGCCTAAGTATCTATAGTCAGTTAATGGGTTGTAATCTGTTGGGACGATATTGTACGTGGGCTATAGGATTATTATTTGTTTAATACTCAGGAGATATGTGACTCTGAGCTGATTTTATAGGCATGTGGGAGCATCTTGTTTTGCTTAGTCGATTCAATTTTTCTTCTTGCCATTCATTGTGTTATAAATTTTAAGCTTCTTTTTCCACGCTAGGTCTGTCACTAGTCGTGGACAATAAAGAATGTGAGGACGAGTGCAATTGGAGTTAGGTTTGAGAAACCTACTTAATTTCCGGTATATTTTTTGTTGATCACCTGTGAAAATAGTTCCCATCAATATCTGAGTGGATATCGCAGTGTCAGTTGTATGGTGTGAGTTATACCCAATAACAGCATGATAATGTCATAATTCAGTTTTAACCCTTTTCAGGTGATCCATAAGTTAGGTATAATTTCCTTTTTGTTTTAGCATAAGTTTGGTTTTCAGCACGATTTTTTGCCTACATGTCTATAGTCAGTTAGTGGGTTGTGATCCATTGGGACAACATTGTATGTGGGCTATAGGATTATTATTTGTTTTTATACTCTGGAGATATGAGACTCTAAGCCGATTTCGTAGGCATGTGAGAGCATCTTGTTTTACTTAGTTGATTCAACTTTTCTTCTTGCCGTTTGTTGTGTTTTAAATTTTTTGCTTCTTTTTCTGTGCTAAGTCTGTCACTAGTTGTGAATGATAAAGGATGTGAGGAAGACTGCAATTGGAGTTAGGTTCGAGAAACTTACTTAATTTCCAGTATATCTTTTGCTGATCTGACCTGTACAATTGATCCCGTCAATGTCTAAGTGGATATTGCTGTGTCAGTTGTAAAGTGCGAGTTATATCCACTAGTGGCATGATAATATCGTAATCCAGTTTAACCCTTTTCAGGTGATCCATAAGTTAGGTGCAATTTCATTCTTGTTTTAACAAATGCTGTTCGAGCTCTCTTTTGTTGGTGGAGTTTTAAAGAGTGAGCTTTGGTTATGCTTTGTGTTCATTCCTCTTGCTGGGTTGCTGAAAAATGGAAGTAAAATAGCCTTGTATGGTGCTTTCATCATATAGTTTTATAGATGTGCTGCACGGCTTTCCGTTCAAGTGTGCATCTTACTTCATGGATTTGAAAGGACAATTTAGATGTTATTTAGTGGAGGTCAATAATCATCCTGAGCATATATTGGCATACTTTGTTCTGAAGTCTATATGATACTTGTAATGCTATTCTGTTGATATTTTTACCACTATGATTAACCTCAAAGTCTGAACCATGTTGCTTCATTTTGTTCCATCAAACTTGGTGCTGAACTCTTTCTCTTCCGATGTCATTTGTTGTGTAGAAAATGCTCTTGCCATGTGGCCTACCACCGGAAAGAGAGGATGATTGAGTAGATGACCGTGCTTGGGTCGCTGCTGTTGTGGTGAGGCCCAGGATTCTCCTCTTGCTGAATATCTGGATGTCTAAGGAAGGCAAGCGAGGAACCCAATCCAGGAAACTCATCAGCCCCACTGTCCTCATTTTCATGTTTTAGCTTGTATTCTTTTAGGAAAAAGAAAAGTGAGTGGATCGCCATAGTTTTTATTATTGAACTTTGTCTTTCTTTTGGATGGATGCGTTGTTGACATGTGAGATCGTAAACTCATCGGTAACTTTAAAATGAAAAATGAATCTTGCAAGTCGGGAATTGTTTGCTTTCATGCCCATTTCACGAGACCTATGGAGGAACTGGAATTCGGAAGCAGTATACAGTGGCTGTCTCATATATTAATGTGTTAAGTTCTTAGCTCCATCTCGATGGTGATGGTACTGCAAACCCCAATGCGATACTGATGTGCAATAGTTGTACAGAGCAGTGCATTGGAAGAAGAAGGTAGTGTACAGCATCTGGTACCAAAACTTGGCACATCGATGAATAGATGTGCTATTTGAGAGCCTTGTCCCTCAGCTTATGTGAGTGAATTCTGATTCAAAGTTGTGGTATCATATGAGCAGTTTATCATGGAGCTGAATTGCAGATACTTCTCATCTGCTGAAATACCCTCATGAAATGTTGGCCGCCTCCCGAAATATCTACAGGATGAACTCATTTAGGATTTAAAAGAAGTGGCATATCATGTAAAGCTTCGTCATCTCTTCTTTTTTCATACAGCTCGGTAGTCGGTAGAAAGGGAGTGCTTTACTTTCCAGATTCCAGCTTATCCCTTGTCATCCTGGAGAATTCACTACGGTAAAGTGAGAAGGGAGGACCATCCCGCCCTCTGTTTTTGGATCGTCCATACCATGAGAGATGCTCATAATAAGATCCGGATACCAAATTTGAGCTTTTCCCTGTTTTGGTACAAGAGCGAACAGCGGTGCTTGTTTGTTCTGCCTTGAGAGTTAGTGTCCTTTGCCCCTACTAATAATCGACAGGCCATTTTCAAGATTCACGTGCTGTCGTATGGAGGGTTTTGGGTCCCCTCTTGTTGTTGGTTTCTGGCAAGGTGGTAATTTGTTCCCAATTCACCGAAAATCTAGTAGATAAAATCCATGGTCTGAGATTTTCCCACGACAGAGCATCATTTTAAGATAGGGATCAAGTATTGGACGCTAGTTGGACACAAGACAAACACATAGAATATGAAGAAAAACACTCCTATGTCGAGGCTAGTAAAATTGATCATAAATCTATTTCTTGACCTATGTTTTATCTGGTTGAGTTGTTATATGTGTATATATTAAGAAAATGAATCATAAATGAGTTCTAAATGATAAATCTCAAAATAATATGAATGTTAAATGAGATTACAACTTTATTTAAATTCTACCCATCTCATAATTGTACACTCTCTTGCCCTCACTTGATATCAAACTTACTCATTCTGCACTTTCACCTTAGTTTGAGTATAGGTTTTCCTAGGTATGCATAAAAATGGGTTAATTTAGGTTAGATCATTTTCAACCCAACTTGTCTCACCTATTTGATAGGTCTAGTCGAGATAGTAGGTGATTCCATTGAGCATGCCTTCTCGGTTCTCTCTTTCTCTTGCCTATTCACAATTTACCGGGTCTTTTGGGATTCTAACCACCAGGGAATGGAATTCGGAAACGACAGGGCAGGGAATTGCGGGGACTCCATCATAGCTAGGCCACGGCATATCCACATGGAAAACGAAACGCCTAACAGGACATCCAATAAAAAACGTGATTCCATCGCTATGGTAGGTGGACTGTGAAGTTGACTCCCCCCCGAGCTGTATTTATCCTGGAAGCGACGAAGCACCTGCTCCTCCAAAAGTTCAAATTCCACTTCTGCTGCTGCTGCGACCGGGAGACAGAGAGGGAGGCAGAGAGACAGAGATGGAGAAGACCAAAGCCAGGGTCACGTCAGTCTTCGTGTACCCAGTGAAGTCCTGCCGTGGCATTTCCGTTCCTCAAGCACCCCTCACCCCCACCGGTTCGTCTCTCTCTCTTTCTTTCCCGCTCTTGTTGAATTCTTTCCCTGGTGCGAACTCCTCTGCCGTCTCGCTCTGTTCGTTGTCTCTGTCCACTTCTGGGTGGAGGAACTCAATTTCGTGGCACTGGTACCTCAGTATCCATCTTCAGCTGTCAACTCCTTTCATCTTTCTTGATTGTGTTCATGGACGGTTTGCACGAGATGAGATTTCTCTACATCAGCCGAAGTCTGCGGATTGTTAGGATCGTCTCGCAGTTTCGGCCATGTTGCCCAGAAGTGGAACTCTGCCTAGTCCCTGACCTTTGGTTGATCACGAGAGACACTGCTCTTTGCCGACAAGATTCTTCCATCAACTGGGTTTAGTTCTGAAAGATCCTTCTTCTCTTTTATCTTCTTCATGTGGGCGTGGGGTTCTTGATTCAAGTCAGAACAAGAAAAAATGTCAATATAGGCGGCTGCTGTTCTTGATAATATTGCTTTACTTAATCTAGTGAACTAATCGTAATACAGAATATCGATTCGGGAGCAAACCAGCATTGAGTACTCCTTTTTCTTTGATATCAATGGGATGCTGCGTATGCAGGATTTCGATGGGACCGGCAATGGTTAATTGTGAACAGTAAAGGCAGGGCATACACTCAAAGAGTTGAACCCAAGCTTGCTCTGGTGACTGTCAAGCTTCCTGATGAAGCCTTTTCTGAGGGTTGGCTACCAACTGCCATTTCTTTTATGGGTAATTTTTTTTTTTTTGGCGGATATCATCTGATTTCCACCATTTGAAATTGGGATTGGAAGAAATTAATTAGTCCCATCAGTTCATACGGTAAAGATTCGTGATTTATCGCGCATCTTTTATGTTCAGTACTGAAGGCTCCTGGCATGAATGAGCTGAAGATTTCTTTGAGGGACCCCGTGAGGTAACTGATGGCATCTCGGTGTGGGAATGGTCCGGCTCTGCATGGGATGAAGGACAGGAAGCAGCGAACTGGTTTTCAAACTATCTTGGAAAACCTAGTCGACTAGTTCGTTTCAATGCAGGTGGGGTGGATAAAGTATTTCAGAAAACAGAACTCTGCAACATATTTTTATTAGAACAAGCTTGCTGCAAATTTCCTCCTGTTAGCATCTGGATCTATGCTCCGTACTAAATTGAAAGTGATTTGTGTTCAATTTTGTTGTATATACAGCATCAGAAACTCGGCCTGTGGATCCTCAATATGCTAATGGACATAAAGTCATGTTCGCTGACGGATATCCATTCTTGCTGTTATCTCAGGTCAGTCTTGGCGAATGATGATTTTAAGTTGACCTCAATCCTGGATGAATTCTAGTCATAGATCTTACCAGCTATCATTTGCAGGGATCATTGGACGCGATCAATAATCTGCTCAAGGAGCCGGTGCCAGTTAATCGTTTTAGACCAAAGTAATTATTGGAAGTTCTTTGTTACTACTTACTGTTGGCCAATTATCAAAGATGATGTAAAATATTCTAGTGTCCCAAGTCTCTGGACAATTGGTTGAATGGAGGAGACAAGCATGTTGTTGACTTTTATGTTGTATGCAACAGCATTTTGGTTGATGGCTGTGAACCGTTCTCCGAGGACCTATGGACAGAGATCGAGATTAACAAGTTCGGTTTCCAGGGTGTCAAGCTGTGCTCCCGCTGCAAGGTACAAGGCTATCCTATGTCCTTGACCAGTCTCTTTATGCATTAGTTATAGTTAATGGTGAGCTAGATCATGGTAGATCCTCTTCACGACCTATCGCCTTTGCTGAAGTGCGACGAGAATGATGTTCTAGATTCGTGATACAACCACCAAGAGCCTTTCTAGCTGTTAGCTAACCCTGCTAGCAGGATCACCGTTAGCTACCTGCTCATCACAAGAAACCATAACTCCAAAAGACGATAAACTCCGCAAGTGCGGATGTATCTCTGAAGAATGTACAAGGAACTACAGATTGTATTTAGGCTTAGTATCGAGGGTGACAATGTAAGTGATGGAGAAAAACAAGGGACACTGTAGGACTCTGCAAGTCTTTTATCTTTTAAATCATCACAAGCAAGTCATCTATCTGTCCTGGTCGTGTCAGGTTTTTCTTCTCTTTCCCAAGATACTGTACTGAATTGTATGGCTTAGTGTTTTTGTTCCGGTGCCTAGCTCCCAAATTGTCTACGCACTTCACCTCCTACCGATTACTTAGATGTCATGTTCAGCAGCAATATATGCACCTAGGGTGTCGTCTTGTATTTGCTAGATGCATACAATGACCGAATGAGTGCATCGCTTGCTGTGTCATGTCTTGAAGATTCTACAAACTTGCATTCAGGTACCAACGATTGATCAAGAGACTGCTGTAGTTAAGCCAGAGATTAACGAAACTCTAAAATCGTTCCGCTTGGATAAAGTATTGCGCCCAACTGGAAAGGTGCAGGGAAAGGTAAATGGCCCATGAACTTTCAAATTCCTTTATTGCCAGCTTTTGCAGAAGAGAGGGGTCACCTTGCTTTGCCTGGCTTTGCAGGTTTTCATGGGGCAGAACATGGTTCTAAAGGACTTCCGCAAGGATGGGAAGGGCAAGGTCATCAAGGTCGGAGATCCTGTCAATGTTGTTAAGATGGTATCGTCTGCTGCTGAAGCACCTGCTTAAAGTTCAAAGCTTTGTAATGGTGCCGCGTGTACTATTGCATAATGCATTGCATATGAATACAGACTTGGATATTTAGAATGACGGATGGAATCTAATTGCTGGACATGAATGAAGTGTTCCGCCCGTATACTAAATAAATGGTCCTGTCATGGTTCATACCTGTGGCAATTATATGACGAATTTCCATCTGTTTTATAGCCTTTCATTTTCTTGTTTCAAATTTTCGGCAAGGAGCTGCCCTTCCTTAGCAACAGTGCAGCATCATCTATCTAATTAGACTCAACAAGTGATGTCATCTATTCCGGCAAATGTCCTGTCACCAATTCCTGGCACTTAAGACTGCACAAGCTGTTCAGCCGGCGTTGGCTTTTCTTTTTGCGAGCAAAAGCATATGGCTGCACTTGAATTGCCGCTGCAACGCTGAGCATACTGGAGTCAGACGCCATTCCAGCCACACCACTGGCTGCAGCCTACAGGGGCATCAGTCTTTTATGTTTTATCACATTAAGTTCTGCAGAAGTTTGGAAGCGGTCTCCTCCGTACTCAACCGGACCATCCTAGACGCCATCTCAATCGCTGTTCCAGCATTTCCTATGGCCCGGCAGCTCTTCTCATCACACACTCAATGTGAATATGGTACAAGGTTCTAAACCAAAGAAGGAAAAGAATTCAGTGCAATCGTTTCTTAGTAAAAGCTAGACTTGTCAAAATAGGTGATAAACCTATTTTTTTACCCATATTTGATGGGTTGAGTTGTTATATATAAATATAAAATATATATATATATATATATATTTTTTTTTTTTTTTTGTTGTGCAAGAAAACCGGTTTGCGCCGACAGCGCGCCGTAAACCTCCCAAGTGACACGTGCTAGCCACCACACACGTGCCATCAGGTAAGTCATCTAGTGTCTCCGCCAGCCTCCCTACAACTTGCATTACAAGGGCTTCGAACACTCAACCTCTTCGATAGAAAGGAGTGTCTACCCAACTGAGTCACCACGGTAGGTGGTTGAGTTGTTATACTGTTTATAACATTAAAGTCCAAAATAATGGGTGTTAAATGAATTTAGGTTTAACGTACCTTTATAACTCTCATTTTTACCTTCATTCGATTTTACGTTCGCTCGTTTTGAACTCCCACATCAATTTTGATACAAATTTTCCTAAATTGGGTTAAATATGCATTTTAGTAATAAGGGTCGGGTTGAATATGAATTGGTATAAATCATTATATAATAGGTTCATAGAGGTTAAATTGATCAATTTGGATCGGACTATTCCCAATCTAACCCATATCCGATCCATGGTGAAAATTGGTGCAACTGTGAGCATGTAGTAGTGATTTGGGCTTAAGGCCCAAATCCCTTAAGCCCAAGCCCAACAGGGAAAAAAAACGTATTTTTGAAGCAGCGAACGTCAACGGAGACGAGCTCTTCCTCCTCCTCCGGTAGAGCGGTCTCCTTCGTCATCTCCCCTCCGTCGCAACCGCCGTTCTCCGGCGAGAAAGCTCGAATGCGCTTCTGTTCCATCGCCTCCTCCATCCTCGGCAGGTCCAGCGTCGAACTTCTCCTCTCCTCTCCTCCCCTCTGGCGCCGAGCAGCGGAGCCCCTTAGCAGGAATCGCCCTCCCCGTCTCCCCCGATTGCTGCCGCCTGCCTCCACGGAATTGGCGGTAAATTCCTCCTCAGATCCGCCGCCGAGCACCTCTTGAAAGGAGAGAGGAGAATATTTAGAGCATCGCCTCATTTGCTGATGTGGCGTGTATTTTTGATCTAAATCAATCACCTATTGACATGTGTATATGCTGACGTGGATTTGAACGAAAGAAATAAAGAAAATTCATCTACCTCACTTTTCCTCCACCGTCGCCACCGGCGCGGCATCTAAAGCGATCACTGCTGGGCATTGAACCCTTTCTGTTGTATTGGATGGGATTGAAATACTTTCTAGAGATGGGTAATTTTTTTTTTTTTTTAATCTGATGGAGATGGGGATCGAAATACTTTTCACTTCAATCCCTTAAAAGAAACGTTAAGGATGTTTTTGGTAATCATTTTATTTCTGAGAACAATTTATAATCAGAGATGATTATTTTCTTATTTTATTTTCCAGAATAAATACTAAGCATATGAAGGTGTTTGATAGTTGTCCAAATTTTTTAATTTCGGGATAGAATTACGTGGCACCGTCCTCAAAATTTCTAATATAAACCACTTTATTCTAATTTTGTTAAATAATTTTATTACTTTTTTTTTTTTTGTTTTCTTTCATTTTCTTTTATCTCGTGGCTGGCTTTGCGATGACTGGTGATCAGCTAGATGAGGGCTGGCCTAGCCCTTAGTGAGGCCGTGCCTCGTCGGTCAAGCCTTGTCAACAACTGGGCAAAGCTCGGTTGAGCCTTGGCTAGGTTGGGCTAGGCAATGCCAACCTCACGATGGCTTGGCGAGATCGAGCCTTACTGGCAACTGGACAAGCTTGTCAAGCCTTGTCAATGGCCTAAGGAGGCTCGAGTGAGGCTTGCTTAGCCACCGATGAGCTTATCGGATCTTGCCTTGGCTTGGTAAATACTTTTATGGTTAAAGAAATAGTTTGAGGTAAATTTATCATAAGTATCTTGGGTTTGTGATTTTTTAGAGTATTAACTCATGTATTTATGAGAATAAAATAATAAAATTAAATACTATTTGGCCGGTTGTCAAATGCTATCTAAAAGCATATATTATAGATTTAAAAAAATTCCACGCAAAAATTACCATATCCACCCTTGATTTAAAATTTTTTTTTTTTTTTTTTTTTTTTGTAACTCTCCCGCTGACCGTCGGATCGAGAATAAATAAAGTTGTTCGTGAAGAATTTCCTTTTCCCATCGACGGAGCAAGGTATTGAAAACTCTAGTTTTTAAATGTCAAATTCGAGCTTCTCCATCAGTTGCACGGCACGCCAGCACCTTACGTCAATTCAAGCCGCCTCGCTAACGCCAGGATACACGTGTCAATGAAATATATGCCACAACTACTTTCCTATCAGATAACCAATCGAAATTAGGCGGACGCTTTAGTTTTCTTTCCCACTACGGCGTGCTTTCTCTAGAAAAGTTAAAGGTTAATGATATTTAGAAAAAAAAAAAAAAAGAAGAACACGGTAACAAGAAGTCACGAGGAAGTTCCCACTTTCTGATATGAATGAATATTAGACGAGGAAAGTTAATTGTGCTGGATGTCCCACACTAACGCGCCTTGAAATTTTGAAATGGTACTGACTAAAAGGCAAAAAAAAAAAAAAAAAAAAAAAAGTAAAAAGAAGCAATTTTGAAATGGCTCGACGGAGGAATGGACCCAAGCTAATTCCTTTCTTTAATTTCACAAAAAACTTTAAATTGTCATGGCAAATTTATCTAAAATTAATTTTTTGACAAAAAAATCTTAAAATTATATATTCGTGATAAATTTATTTCAAATTAATTTTTGATCAACAAAAACTCCAAACTAGCATATTTGTAATAAATTTTTCATTTTAATTTTTATTAAATTGTATAAATATCACCAAAAATCTCAAACCAATATACTTATGACAGGTGTAGAGTAAAATCCGAAATCAATATGCCTATTAACTGTCATGTATCACCATCACTGTAAAATTTAACTGAAATTAACGAGAACAAATTTGTTATAGGTGTACCTATTTAAGATTTGTGATGATAAAAAAATTAATTTGAGGTAAATTTGTTGTATTTATATCAACTTGGGTCATTTGTGATGTTAACTTTGGATTAATGTCTTTATCGCTGGATAGTACAATAGGGACAAAGTATTAGGTGCAAATATGATACCAAACTCAATAAAAAAGTAATCCATTCATCTTGCGGCACATGTGGCCTACAGGCCATAGAGCTCAAGCCTAAGGCTTGCGGTTGCCATGGCCATGGAGCTCAACCTCGAGTAATTGAGTTTGCAAGCTTGAGATGTGGCAACCATGGTCGCGAGCTCATGCTCAAGCTCAAATGACCATGGCTACTTTGACCTCAAGCTCAAGGCTTAGGCCTCGATCTGTGTTCTCAAGTGTCTCAATCTAGTGGCCCTAGACAGTTCAAAGCTCAGGCCACCATGGCCATGAGCTTGAAGCTCAAGTAGCTGTTGCCACGAGCTTGAGGTCGAGCTCGAAACTCAAGTGGCTATGGCTATCCAAGCTCTAAGTTCGAGGTCAAGCTCCATGGCCATAGCGGCCATGAGCCTCAGGCTTTGAGCTCTACCCATGGCGGATGCAAGAGGGAAGAATAAAAAGCAAGTGCTTCAACAGAGAAGGCGAGGAAAATGCGAGTGTTGGAGAGAGAACACAATAATTGTTCTGCCATTAGAGCGGGCCACTTGCTGTTGGCCGAATGGACTAATGCGTCAGACGTGACTTGCACTTAATATTTTCGTACGACTGCAAATAGTCTTGCTTTGTGTTAAGGTCTTCAATGTTTTTATATTTCCTAGCGTAGGATTCTCAAATTTAGAGTTTTCTTTTTCTAATATGGGGACCACCTTTGGTCAGCGGTCTTTACCAATAGCGTGTTTTATGAGGTGTTGCATTCCGTGGAGAAAGCAATCCCCTCCATTCTGTTGAGGCCAGATCGCACCCCCTCCCCCCCAAAACCCTCTTCTCCCTCTCTCTCTCGCTCGCGAAATCGGTGTGAAAAGCGGCAAATCGGGCCGAGATTCGAGACATGGGGATGGAAGGAGTACCGTCGGAGGTGGAAGAGCAAGCGGCGGCGGCGGATTCCACCACCTGTGAAACGCGACCCCTCCGGCGACGGGAGATCCAGGCGCCAGCACTCGCCATCCGTACATGTCCTGCAGGTGGAGGGTTAGAGGAAAGGAGCTTATTTCCCCCTTAAACTGCGAGTAAGTTGGGATCTGATAAATATGGTAGGAGTGCATCGATTTTGAATTATTGACGGTATATTTAAACTTGATGTATAAGAGCGGTCCATAAGTAAGGGTATCTATTTTCCCATAGTCACGTTCATCGTTATCGTAGGTAATCAAAATCACAAGCAAATTACTATCATCTATATAAATAGCTGATTTAATGAATTATAAAGACTTTATAATATTTGCTCTTTGTTAGTTAAAACTTGATTTGCGGTATTTTGAAACATCTTGATTTTTTGTTACACTAGTCATTTTGTGTTTAGCTATATATTCCGTAATATTATTAACAAAACAATAACACAAGACGAAAACACTTGTCTCCTTCAGGGAATGGTTACTTTGGGTGCATATAATAACCATTTTGTTATTTTTTTTTGAATAACACAATTTCATTTTCTTATCTCTGAAATAAATTTTTAATCCAGAATTAAGATTAAAATAGAAATGAGAAGTAAACAATTTATATTTTTCTTTTTATGAAACAAAAGTATAGAATGAAAACTTCGCCTCCTTCATCCGGCGGCCGGATGGCGGGCGCGACCCCGGCGACGGTTGCCCGGGTCGCGCGACCCAAGCGACCAGGCGACGGCCGCCTGAGGTCACGTGACCTCAAGCGGCCATCGCCTGGCGTCAAGCGACCTCAGGCGCCCGCCTAGGTTGCGCGATCCAGGCGGCCGACGCTTGGGTCGCGAGATCTGGGCGTCGCCTGAGGTCGGGCGACCCTCAGGCGGCGGTCGCCGGCGCGCGCCATCCCTTCGACAGCGGTCGTCGGCCTCCGATCAGTAGCTTGGAGAGGTTGGATGGAGAAGATGAACAGTAACCGTTACTTGCATTCCCAAGATGTAAGTTACAAATGCATAAAGGACCATTGGCCTAAAGCCCCTTGGAGGGCCTTCGAGATGCAATTTCATCTCCCCAAAAGTCCCCAAAATACCGAACCAAATACTACCCGATTTTGCCCAAATGCCTTTAGAGGCCAAAAGCCCCTTCTAAATGCTGAACCAAATAGGGCCTTAAAGGGTTGATCGATGAGCCCATTCATCGGCCCAGTCCATTTCCGCCCATCGCCATTCCCATTTTCTTTCTATTTATTCTCTCTCTCTCGATATCTCTCGAAACCTCACCACGACAAAAAAATATAAAAGTTCGTAATTCCCCTCTAGTCATCGAAACCCTAAGGCGCGTATCTTGAGCGAGAGATGGGGCGACTGAAGATTCCGATGCTTCTGTTGGTGATACAACTTGGCCTCTGCAGTTGTGAGTATGCTTTTGTTATTCTCCTTTGATTACAGAACTTGGCCAGCTCATTTCGAAAATCAGAGCTTTCGCAGGTTTTTTTTTTTTTTTTTTTTTTTGGCTCGTCGCTCTGTGTGGATGATCGGTAGCGTGCTTCGTTGCCGGCGGAATTCGAGCCGAGATGAGGTCATCGCCTTTTGTTTTTGCTTATTTCGTCTGCCGTATCCAGTGAAGAAGTGTCTTTTTGTCTCCGAACTCGCGTCGGGCGTGAATTTTCTCGAGTTGCGACGCGCCTGCGATTGCATTTCAATTGCCCTGTTGTACCGCCAAATGAATTGGAATTTGTGCTTAAGAATGTCGGTGAAGCCGAAATGAAAGGCAAAAGTTCGATTGGATAAGCAGACGGAGTGTGGAAATGGTAAACTATTTTGTTATATACGTAGGGAATGAATGGGCAAAAGCTGACATGGTAGTGGCAGAGCAAGATTCCGGGGCAAACCTCGAATTTTAGGGTGTGGAGTGTAGTGGATGGGCCCATCAAATGTCTGGAGAAGTGACTTCCCCGTTTGAATCGGTGGTTTTAGGGGCTTGATATGCGAGAACTAGTCCATGTATCTTTCTTCATGTCATGACTACCTCTCTCCATGCTTACATCGCAATCTCTGCACACAATGTGACAATGTGTACCTCTGCTGTTTCTGCACTGATGGTGCATTTCCTTTGATTATGTTGTTTTGAGTGCACCTGTCATTTGTTTCAGGTGATACTAATATTACTTTCGTTATTGAAAACTCGAGAAGCGACGAAATCATCCCGAGGGTGGTTGTGAGTCCTGGCGGTCAAAGGATTGATTATGAAGCAGTTCCATCGAATGGCACAGGAAATATTTCCTTGGAACACGACAGTCGTTTCTCTCTGTTTTTTGCCACTGGATGTAATCATCAAGATAGGTGCATCAGCGGGGATTGTCCTAAAGTTGAATGCATGAAGAAACGTCCGGTAGCCACCACCATGATTGACTACAAACATGGCAATCTTACCATTGGCGTACATTTTGGGTATAATTGTGCAATCAAAGTGGCGTTTCTGGGGCAAGGATGTGATCGCTCATCTGTCAGTTGCAATTTAGCGCTGGAAAAATGTCCCGAGAAAGAGAAAATGTGGCAAGATCCTGAAGAGAAGGAAAAGCTGCCAGTGCTCGTGGGGTGCAAGGATGTGACTTCACTTCCGTCTAGCCCAGATTGCACCATGCCTGGCTCTTATGAGGTTCCATCAGGATGGGCAAGTTGTGAATACCCAAACGCGGTTTGGAAAGTCATAGTCACTTGAGCACTTTTGGAGTGCTTAGCTGCGGCAGTGAGAGTTTAGTATATTAGGGGGGTTGGATCGTGTACAGGGAAGGGGGTAAAAGTTGTTTGTCTTGAGTTTTGACTTTCAAATTAAGAACTAAGGGTATTTTAGACTATGTACAGTTCTTTCGGGTTTCGCGGGTGTCCTTTCTTTGGCTGCTGCTCACTGCGGTGTCTCTGGTTTCTTGTTTTCTTTTTTTCGTTTTTGGGGTTCAGTGAGTGGGCTGTGAACATTCAGCGGGATAGCTTTGCTTCCTACATCGGGCATTACCCGATTCTGGCGTATTTTGCTATTGCTGAGAACAAGTCCATCGGCAGGGAGCGCTACAACTTCATGCAGGTTCGCTTAGCTCTCGTTGTGTGTGTTTGTTCTGCTTATATCGGTGCTTGATTTAGACCTTTTGCGATTCTGTTGTTCTTTTTCTGAATGTTCAAGTGAGTCCCCGATGAGTGGAAGAATTGTTGAATCTTTTGGTATGGAAGAAGCATGATTCTTTAAGGGATGTGGAGAGTGGCTGGGGTTTGGTTTCTGGGTTCAATTTTAGTTGAAAGGTTTCATCTTTGCTGGCATGGGATCATGGTTAATCAGTGCAATCCGAATCATTTTTCAACTTGTCTTTGTTCCTTAAGTCTAATCGTCTTTCAACTTGTCTTTTGTTGTGATTCTGTTTCTTGTTTTTCCCTCCATACCCAAGTGAGTCCCAATAAGTGGTGGAATTATTGAGTCTTTTGGTATGGAAGAATCGTGATTCTTTAAGGGATGCGGAGAGTGGCTAGGGTTTGGTTTCTGGGTCCAATTTTAGTTGAAAGGTTTCATCTTTGCCATCATGGAATTGTGCTTAATCAGTGCAATCCGAATCTTTTCTCAAATTGTCTTTGTTGCTCAAGTCTAGTCCTGACAAACTGGTGTTGATGGTAGTGAAAGTTGAGGCTAGGCATCCTCTGTTGTGTGATGTGGAGACCAATGATAGTTTGATTGATGCTGTGTAGCGTCAGTTTGGTTTTCAGCACAATTTGTTGCCTAAGTTAATCTTCTTTTTCCACACTAGGTCTGTCACTAGTTGTGGACTATAAAGAATGTGAGGATGAGTGCAATTGGAGTTAGGTTTGAGAAACCTACTTAATTTCCAGTATATTTTTTGTTGATCACCCCTGAAAATAGGTCCCATCAATATCTGAGTGGATATCGCAGTGTCAGTTGTATGGTGTGAGTTATACCCAATGACAGCATGATAATGTTATAATTCAGTTTTAACCCTTTTCAGGTGATCCATAAGTTAGGTATCATTTCCTTTTTGTTTTAGCGTAAGTTTGGTTTTCAGCACAATTTGTTGCCTACATGTCTATAGTCAGTTAGTGGGTTGTAATCCGTTGGGACAACATTGTATGTGGGCTATAGGATTATTATTTGTTTTTATACTCTGGAGATATGAGACTCTAAGCCGATTTCGTAGGCATGTGAGAGCATCTCGTTTTACTTAATTGATTCAACTTTTCTTCTTGCCATTCATTGTGTTTTAAATTTTTTGCTTATTTTTCTGTGCTAAGTCTGTCACTAGTTGTGAATGATAAAGGATGTGAGCAAGACTGCAATTGGAGTTAGGTTCGAGAAATTTACTTAATTTCCAGTATATCTTTTGCTGATCTGACCTGTACAATAGATCCCATCAACGTCTAAGTGGATATTGCTGTGTCAGTTGTAAAGTTTGAGTTATGCCCACTAGTGGCATGATAATATCGTAATCCAGTTTAACCCTTTTAAGGTGATCCATAAGTTAGGTGCAATTTCATTCTTGTTTTAACAAATGCTGTTCGAGCTCTCTTTTGTTGGTGGAGTTTTAAAGAGGGAGCTTTGGTTATGCTTTGTGTCCGTTCCTCTTGCTGGGTTGCTGAAAAATGGAAGTAAAATAGCCTTGTATGGTACTTTCATCATATAGTTTTATAGATGTGCTGTACGCACGGCTTTCCGTTCAAGTGTGCATCTTACTTCATGGATTTGAAAGGACAATTTAGATGTTATTTAGTGGAGGTCAATAATCATCCTGAGCATATAGTGGCATACTTTGTTCTGAAGTCTATATGATACTTGTAATGCTATTCTGTTGATATTTTTACCACTATGATTAACCTCAAAGTCTGAACCATGTTGCTTCATTTTGTTCCATCAAACTTGGTGCTGAACTCTTTCTCTTCCGGTGTCATTTGTTGTGTAGAAAATGCTCTTGCCATGTGGCCTACCACCGGAAAGAGAGGATGATTGAGTAGATGACCGTGCTCGAGTCGTTGCTGTTGTGGCGAGGCCCGGGATTCTCCTCTTGCTGAATATCTGGATGTCTAAGGAAGGCAAGCGAGGAACCCAATCCAGGAAACTCATCAGCCCCACTGTCCTCATTTTCATGTTTTAGCTCGTATTCTTTTAGGCAAAAGAAAAGTGAGTGGATCGCCATAGTTTTTATTATTGAACTTTGTTTTTCTTTTGGATGGATGAATTGTTGACATGTGAGATCGTAAACTCGTCAGTAACTTTAATATAAAAAATGAATCTTGCAAGTCGGGAATTATTTGCTTTCATGCCCATTTCACGAGACCTATGGAGGAACTGGAATTCGGAAGTAGTATACAGAGGCTGTATCATATATTAATGTGTTAAGTTCTTAGCTCCATCTCGATGGTGATGGTACTGAAAACCCCAATGCGATACTGATGTGCAATAGCTGTACAGAGCAGTGCATTGGAAGAAGAAGGTAGTGTATAGCATCTGGTACCAAAACTTGGCACATCGATGAATAGATGTGCTATTTGAGAGCCTTGTCCCTCAGCTCATGTGGGTGAATTCTGATTCAAAGTTGTGGTATCATATGAGCAGTTTATCATGGAGCTGAATTGCAGATACTTCTCATCTGCTGAAATACCCTCATGAAATGTTGGCCGCCTCCCGAAATATCTACAGGATGCACTCATTTAGGATTTAAAAGAAGTGGCATATCATGTAAAGCTTCGTCATCTCTTCTTTTTTCATACAGCTCGGTAGTCGGTAGAAAGGGAGTGCTTTGCTTTCCAGATTCCAGCTTATCCCTTGTCATCCTGGAGAATCCACTACGGCAAAGTGAGAAGGGAGGACCATCCCGCCCTCTGTTTTTGGATCGTCCATACCATGAGAGATGCTCATAATAAGATCCGCATACCAAATTTGAGCTTTTCCCTGTTTTGGTACAGGAGCGAACAGCGGTGCTTGTTTGTTCTGCCTTGAGAGTTAGTGTCCTTTGCCCCTACTAATAATCGACAGGCTATTTTCAAGATTCACGTGCTGTCATATGGAGGGTTTTGGGTCCCCCGTTGTTGTTGGTTTCTGGCAAGGTGGTAATTTGTTCCCAATTCACCGAAAATCTAGTAGATAAAATCCATGGTCTAAGATTTTCCCACGACAGAGCATCATTTTAAGATAGGGATCAGGTATTGGACGCTAGTTCGACACAAGGCAAACACATAGAATATGAAGAAAAACACTCCTACGTTGAGACTATTAAAATTGATCATAAATTTTATTTCTTGACCTATATTTTATCGGGTTGAGTTGTTATATGTGTATATATTAAGAAAGTGGATCATAAATGAGTTTTAAATGATAAATCTCAAAATAATATGAATGTTAAATGAGATTACAACTTATTTAAATTCTACCCATCTTATAATTGTATCCCCTCTTGCTCTCACTTGATATCAAACTTACTCATTCTGCACTTTCACCTTAATTTGAGTATATGTTTTCCTAGGCATGCATAAAAATGGGTTAATTTAGGTTAGATCATTTTCGACCCAACTTGTCTCACCTATTTGATAGGTCTAGTCGAGATAGTAGGTGATTCCATTGAGCATGCCTTCTCAGTTCTCTCTTTCTCTTGCCTATTCACAATTTACCGGGTCTTTTGGGATTCTAACCACCAGGGAATGGAATTCGGAAACGACAGGGCAGGGAATTGCGGGGACTCCATCATAGCTAGGCCACGGCATATCCACATGGAAAACGAAACGCCTAACAGGACATCCAATAAAAAACGTGATTCCATCGCTATGGTAGGTGGACTGTGAAGTTGACTCCCCCCCGAGCTGTATTTATCCTGGAAGCGACGAAGCACCTGCTCCTCCAAAAGTTCAAATTCCACTTCTGCTGCTGCTGCGACCGGGAGACAGAGAGGGAGGCAGAGAGACAGAGATGGAGAAGACCAAAGCCAGGGTCACGTCAGTCTTCGTGTACCCAGTGAAGTCCTGCCGTGGCATTTCCGTTCCTCAAGCACCCCTCACCCCCACCGGTTCGTCTCTCTCTCTTTCTTTCCCGCTCTTGTTGAATTCTTTCCCTGGTGCGAACTCCTCTGCCGTCTCGCTCTGTTCGTTGTCTCTGTCCACTTCTGGGTGGAGGAACTCAATTTCGTGGCACTGGTACCTCAGTATCCATCTTCAGCTGTCAACTCCTTTCATCTTTCTTGATTGTGTTCATGGACGGTTTGCACGAGATGAGATTTCTCTACATCAGCCGAAGTCTGCGGATTGTTAGGATCGTCTCGCAGTTTCGGCCATGTTGCCCAGAAGTGGAACTCTGCCTAGTCCCTGACCTTTGGTTGATCACGAGAGACACTGCTCTTTGCCGACAAGATTCTTCCATCAACTGGGTTTAGTTCTGAAAGATCCTTCTTCTCTTTTATCTTCTTCATGTGGGCGTGGGGTTCTTGATTCCAAGTCAGAACAAGAAAAAATGTCAATATAGGCGGCTGCTGTTCTTGATAATATTGCTTTACTTAATCTAGTGAACTAATCGTAATACAGAATATCGATTCGGGAGCAAACCAGCATTGAGTACTCCTTTTTCTTTGATATCGATGGGATGCTGCGTATGCAGGATTTCGATGGGACCGGCAATGGTTAATTGTGAACAGTAAAGGCAGGGCATACACTCAAAGAGTTGAACCCAAGCTTGCTCTGGTGACTGTCAAGCTTCCTGATGAAGCCTTTTCTGAGGGTTGGCTACCAACTGCCATTTCTTTTATGGGTAATTTTTGTTTTTTTTGGCGGATATCATCTGATTTCCACCATTTGAAATTGGGATTGGAAGAAATTAATTAGTCCCATCAGTTCATACGGTAAAGATTCGTGATTTATCGCGCATCTTTTATGTTCAGTACTGAAGGCTCCTGGCATGAATGAGCTGAAGATTTCTTTGAGGGACCCCCGTGAGGTAACTGATGGCATCTCGGTGTGGGAATGGTCCGGCTCTGCATGGGATGAAGGACAGGAAGCAGCGAACTGGTTTTCGAACTATCTTGGAAAACCTAGTCGACTAGTTCGTTTCAATGCAGGTGGGGTGGATAAAGTAATTTCAGAAAACAGAACTCTGCAACATATTTTTATTAGAACAAGCTTGCTGCAAATTTCCTCCTGTTAGCATCTGGATCTATGCCCCGTACTAAATTGAAAGTGATTTGTGTTCAATTTTGTTGTATATACAGCATCAGAAACTCGGCCTGTGGATCCTCAATATGCTAATGGACATAAAGTCATGTTCGCTGACGGATATCCATTCTTGCTGTTATCTCAGGTCAGTCTTGGCGAATGATGATTTTAAGTTGACCTCAATCCTGGATGAATTCTAGTCATAGATCTTACCAGCTATCATTTGCAGGGATCATTGGACGCGATCAATAATCTGCTCAAGGAGCCGGTGCCAGTTAATCGTTTTAGACCAAAGTAATTATTGGAAGTTCTTTGTTACTACTTACTGTTGGCCAATTATCAAAGATGATGTAAAATATTCTAGTGTCCCAAGTCTCTGGACAATTGGTTGAATGGAGGAGACAAGCATGTTGTTGACTTTTATGTTGTATGCAACAGCATTTTGGTTGATGGCTGTGAACCGTTCTCCGAGGACCTATGGACAGAGATCGAGATTAACAAGTTCGGTTTCCAGGGTGTCAAGCTGTGCTCCCGCTGCAAGGTACAAGGCTATCCTATGTCCTTGACCAGTCTCTTTATGCATTAGTTATAGTTAATGGTGAGCTAGATCATGGTAGATCCTCTTCACGACCTATCGCCTTTGCTGAAGTGCGACGAGAATGATGTTCTAGATTCGTGATACAACCACCAAGAGCCTTTCTAGCTGTTAGCTAACCCTGCTAGCAGGATCACCGTTAGCTATCTGCTCATCACAAGAAACCATAACTCCAAAAGACGATAAACTCCGCAAGTGCGGATGTATCTCTGAAGAATGTACAAGGAACTACAGATTGTATTTAGGCTTAGTATCGAGGGTGACAATGTAAGTGATGGAGAAAAACAAGGGACACTGTAGGACTCTGCAAGTCTTTTATCTTTTAAATCATCACAAGCAAGTCATCTATCTTTCCTGGTCGTGTCAGGTTTTTCTTCTCTTTCCCAAGATACTGTACTGAATTGTATGGCTTAGTGTTTTTGTTCCGGTGCCTAGCTCCCAAATTGTCTACGCACTTCACCTCCTACCGATTACTTAGATGTCATGTTCAGCAGCAATATATGCACCTAGGGTGTCGTCTTGTATTTGCTAGATGCATACAATGACCAAATGAGTGCATCGCTTGCTGTGTCATGTCTTGAAGATTCTACAAACTTGCATTCAGGTACCAACGATTGATCAAGAGACTGCTGTAGTTAAGCCAGAGATTAACGAAACTCTAAATTCGTTCCGCTCAGACAAAGTATTGCGCCCAACTGGAAAGGTGCAGGGAAAGGTAAATGGCCCATGAACTTTCAAATTCCTTTACCGCCAGCTTTTGCAGAAGAGAGGGGTCACCTTGCTTTGCCTGGCTTTGCAGGTTTTCATGGGGCAGAACATGGTTCTAAAGGACTTCCACAAGGATGGGAAGGGCAAGGTCATCAAGGTCGGAGATCCTGTCAATGTCGTTAAGATGGTATCGTCTGCTGCTGAAGCACCTGCTTAAAGTTCGAAGCTTTGTAATGGTGCCGCATGTACTATTGCATAATGCATTGCATATGAATACAGACTTGGATATTTAGAATGACGGATGGAATCTAATTGCTGGACATGAATGAAGTGTTCCGCCCGTATACTAAATAAATGGTCCTGTCGTGGTTCATACCTGCGGCGATTATATGACGAATTTCCATCTGTTTTATAGCCTTTCATTTTCTTGTTTCAAATTTTCGGCAAGGAGCTGCCCTTCCTTAGCAACAGTGCAGCATCATCTATCTAATTAGACTCAACAAGTGATGTCATCTATTCCGGCAAATGTCCTGTCACGAATTCCTGGCACTTAAGACTGCACAAGCTGTTCAGCCGGCGTTGGCTTTTCTTTTTGCGAGCAAAAAGCATATGGCTGCACTTGAATTGCCGCTGCAACGCTGATCATACTGGAGTCAGACGCCATTCCAGCCACACCTCTGGCTGCAGCAGCCTACAGGGGCATCAGTCTTGTATGTTTTATCACATTAAGTTCTGCAGAAGCTTGGAAGCAGCCTCCTCCGTACTCAACCGGACCATCCTAGACACCATCTCAATCGCTGTTCCAGCATTTCCAATAGCCCGGGAGCTCCTCATCACACACTCAATATTAATATGCTACAAGGTTCTAAACCAAACAAGGAAAAGAATTCGGTGTAATCGTTCCTTGGTAAAAGCCAGACTTGTCAAAATAGGTCATAAACCCATTTTTTTTTTTTTACCTATATTTGATGGATTGAGTTGTTATATGATTTATAATGTTAAAGGCTAAAATAATAAGTGTTAAATAGATTTAGGTTTAACATACCTATATAACTTTTTTTCTTGCATTCATTTAGTCTTACCTTCGCTCGTTCTGAACTCTCATATCAATTTTAAAATAAGTTTTTCTAAATTGAATTAGATATGTATTTTAGCAATAAGGGTCGGGTTGGATATGAATTAAGTATGGATCACTATATTATAGGCTAAGTAGTACCGACACGTGACACGACATGACACGACACGCCACGCCGACACGTTGTTTTCAAAAATAGAGAATTCCGACATGTTTGGACATGTTGTGTGTGTATAAATAATAAATTATAATTTTTATGATTATTTCAATCAAATTAATTTGAATCAAATTCATAAGTAAATAAATAATTAAAAAAGCCTAGAATGAATTTACACTAAAAATATTAATTCGTCATTTATTAATATCATTCATTGTTTCAATTTAACAAATTCAACTCTATTTTAATAATTCATAAAATTTGGAGAAAAAACAAGCTATTCATATTCTAGACTCGCGTGTTAGATATATTGGAAAAGTAGAAAAAAACTTAATGGGTGAATTATGTATAACGAGAAGGGGGAGTTAAAGAGAAGAGGAGAATACTAGATTTTTCTTATTTCTCAATTTATTATTTTTATTATCGTGTTTCATCTTTTGATATATATATATTTTAGACCTCTTATTTATTGAATTTTTAAAATTGACATTGATATCGAAATTACGTGTCCGAAATTCGTATGTTAGAATTTCGATTCGAGTGTCGGAGAGTGTTGAAGACGTGTCGAAGTGTCCGACACAACACAAAAGCTCCGGGAGAGTGTCGATGCTTTATAGATTATAAGTTTGCACGGGTTAAATTAATCAATTTGGATCGGATCATTTTCAATCGGACCCAAATCCGATTCATGTTGGAAAAAGGTACAAACGTGAGTACATAGTGATTTGGGCTTAAGGCCCAAATCCCTTGAGCCCAAGCCCAACCGCGAAAAACGAATTTTTGAAGCAGCGAACGTCAACACAGAACCTCCTCCTCCTCCTCCTCCGGCAGAGCGATCTCCTTCGTCATCTCCCCTCCGTCGCAACCGCCGCTCTCCGGCGAGAAAGCTCGAATCCGCTGCTGTTCCATCGCCTCCTCCACCCTCGGCAGCTCCGGCGTCGAAACTCTCCACTCCTCTCCTCTCCTCTCCTCCCCGCCGGCGCCGATCAGCGGAGCCCCTCAGCAGGAATCGCCCTCACCTCCTCCCCCGATCGCCGCCGCCTGCCTCCACGGAAATGGCGGTAAATTCCTCCTCAGATCCCGCCGCCGAGCACCTCGCGTGATCCAGAATTCGCGCCGGCATCCGGATTCCCGATCTCAATCTCTCCTTCCTCTTCTTCTTCTTGTTGTGGTTTTTGTAGGACTCGGCGGGGACTACGCTCATGGATCTCATAACCGCGGATCCGTCGACCGCGTCGTCGACGACGTCGTCGTCGTCCGCGGCCTCGGCTCCGGCGGCGGTCCAGCCGACGGCGCTCGGGAAGCCGATGGTGCCTGCCTCCGAGAGGAAGTCCAAGAAGAACACTTTCATGCAGATCCAGAACGACACCATTTCCGTCGCTAAAGCTGCTCTCGGGCCCGTCCGCACCAACATCATGCCCCAGAGGCAAAAGAAGAAGGTTAGTCGTTGCATCCTGCTACTCCACTCGTGTCCGATTCCGTGAGCAATTTGCATTTGGCGCGGTTCCGATCGATTTGCTTCTCGACTACTTTGATCCTTGATTGACTTCAAGTTGAGCTTACCTTTAGTGGACTTTAGATTGCCCCTTTTCTCACGTCCTCTTCCTGTTTTGAGTGCATCAGTTGAGTGCTTGTTGATGGATGATGAGGGAGTGAACGGGTTCTGTCTGAACTGTCGGGTTATGGTTAATATCTTCAGCTGATATATGCTGTTAAAGAGTTTGCCTTTCCCGTTAGAGCTTTAATTAGGTCTGAGATCACTCTTCCACGTAGGCATATGAGTTTCTTTTCGTGAAAGTCCAATTGCAGGAGGTGCAAATTGCTAATTGTTCCCTTGGATCAAATTTAGAGGGAAGAACTGGTTGATTTGATTCCATGCAAATTTAGAGGAAAGTGATATTCATTTGTTATCAACATGGGGAAGTTTTATTCTTTTGAGGATCCTACAAGTGTAATGCACTTGTCTGGATATTGACTTGGGATGCTGCTGATTTCCAAATTTAGATAGATGAAGGCTACGCTTAACTATTGAAGAGTGAATGTTTAATAGAGGAGGCTGTCGATTTGAAACCATGTAAAATGTGGCATGGAAGTGAAATTCATTCGTCATCAAAATGGAGAAGGCTTATTCTTCTGTGGATCCTACAAGTGTAATGCACTTGTTCGCATGTTGACTCAGAGTGCTGCTGATTTTTGAAATTGGAGATATGGAAGGCTTCATTTAGTAAATGAAGAGTGAAGTTCAATAGAGGAGGTGATGTGGAATGTTTTTAGGTGTTGCTAGGGACTTGTATCTCTTAGCTATTATTTGTTTGGATCGAACAAAACAAATGATCCATCTCACTGTTTGATGTATTAAAGAACAAGGCTGTGCATTTTTGGATAGGTTTATTTGGTGATTGCAGTAGTTTGGTAGACATGTCTTAGGTGATCCTTCTTTATATATTCATATGTATTGCATATGATGCAATCAATGGTGAAGTTGTGGTAGAAAGTATAGATCATTGGGAAACTTGTCATGTGGCACCAGATTTTGTTGCATGATCTGTGCATAAGATTCACAAGGCCCATTAGAGTTTGGCCTTTTGAATAGTCATATATGAAGTATGTGAGAAAAGAAACCTTCCATGTCATATTGTACTTAGTATAGTGTTAGATGTGCCCTTTTCTTTTCTTAAGAAGGTTTCAGATTGATAAGACTCTAAACCCTTTTAATATTGCCAAGGAATTGCTTGATGATCAGTGTGGACATGTTTTGTGGCTGCTTAAGTTTTTAGAAGAGCGAGAATACAAGTCAAGAGTTCAAATTGGCACGTCCTTTTATCGTCATTGTGTCTATTTTCCCATTATCTTCTTCTTCTTCTTCTTCTTCTTCTTCTCAGTTTTGTATTATGTTGCACATGCTGTATTTTGTCCACAAGGTCTGGCTTACAGCCGAGATGCAGTGCCAGGTAATATGCGTGGTTAACATTATGGACCTATCTCATGACAACTTCAGTTTTTGAGGAAAACATCTGCTACATATATGTATAATGTCCTATGAAAGAGAATGAAGTCAGTGCAGATAAATGGTAGGATGGAGTTGAGCCTTGATTTGAGGGCTAAATATTTCTTGGTAGTGTCTCACACTTGCTGGAAACTCGAGATGAGAGACTGGCTAGTTATGTTTGCTTCTGTATAAAATTATTTGCTAGCATTTGGCTTTTGCTCATGTGGAATGCCAAGGTATGACCCAATTTCAACGATCTATAGAAAAGAGGGTTATATTGGCAATAAATGTCTTTGGCTGGGCACTTGTTAGGTTCATCATTTTATGTCCCTGAACAGTGGGGTGCTTTTGATTCGTCTCCTTCAACAGTTGCCTATATATGCTGTAAATGTAAAGTGCCTTTGTTTGGTTTCATCTTGAGAAGAGTTTTGCCCCTTCTTCTCTCTTAAGGAAAATTGAAGTTGCAAATTGTTGTCTATATAAGGAAAATGGGTTTCATTCCTATTGAAAATCAGAAATTCCTTCACTCTCTTCATTCACTGCAGAATGGTCTATCGTCTCTTGCCACAACATCATGTTATTTGCCTTGCTTATGCTATAATTCTATAATGATCTCTTTGCATCTCCTGGCCAAAACTTGCAACCCACATTATTGATTATAGTATTCCTTGGTGTTTTGTCATTTATTAGTTTGATGGCTACTGACATAGCAGCTAACATGCATCTTTGCTGGCCTAAGCATACATGAGTGAGGTGAAAGTCTTGTTTATGTGAAGATATGTGCTTTAATGTTAGAAATTGATAATTGATGTCCTTTTTTTTGCTCTAAATATTTACAGCCTGTCTCCTATTCTCAACTTGCTAGGAGTATTCATGAACTAGCTGCAACATATGATCAGGTAAGGCTTTCCCTAAGTCTAAATTTAGGTTTTCCATTTCTTGTCGCTCTGTTTGAAATTTCCTGAGTTGTGTTGTTTGTCTTGTGTTGACAGAAAAGTTCTCAAAAGCAGCTAGTGAATCATGTGTTTCCCAAACTGGCTGTGTACAACTCAGTTGATCCGTCTTTAGCTCCATCTCTTCTCATGGTATGTTTCTGCTTGAACTTTGTAGTTTTTATTCTCTTTTTGGTTGGGAGTTATTTTATTTATTTATTTATTTTTTTTTTTTGGGGGGGAATGCTCCGCTTCTTCATTTTTAAAAAAAAAAAAAAAAAAAAAAAGTCTAGTTGGTCTTTGTTGTTATCTATTTGGTTTGCTTATTTGCCTAATTATTTTAGCACAACAATTTTGGATTTTTTGCTTTGCAAAGGTTAAGTTTATTTCAGTTGAAATGTTATTCTCTTGTCTGGACTGGTTTACTTTTATTCACGTTGTGTATCATATTCATCATTACATGAGTTTTTCATGCCAATTAATGCCTCTATTCCTACTGGCAGCTCAGTCAGCAATGTGAGGATAGGAATGTCCTTCGTTATGTATACTATTACTTGGCTAGGATTTTATCTGACACGGGTAGTCAAGGTTCAAATCCTGGAGGTGGGATTCCAACTCCTAATTGGGATGCCCTCGCTGACATGGATGCTGTTGGAGGAGTGACTCGAGCTGACGTTGTACCGCGAGTAGTAAAACAGCTCACCACAGAGGCCACTATTGTAGATGTGGAATGTAAATAACTTTTTACCTTCATGTGTAACTCTGCATGGTTTTGTTTTATTTCCCCGTATTTTGAGGCTCTATCTAGAATAATCTTTTTCAGTCATCCTGCCATCTCTACTTGCATAACGTACTTCTTCCGCTTCTAGTATGACATTCTTCTTTCTCGAGATCATCTTTAGAAAGCCCATGAAATTGAAACTTTTGTGGTGATATTCATTTACTGCAAATAGTGCATGTTGGAATATCCTACCTAAGTTAATAGGTGGAGGGAGATCGAAACCACGTAGACAATCGATGTGGGATTCTGTATTAGCTTCTCTTACATGCAAACTGGACTGAGAGCGATACGTGTGGGATCAACAAACAGGGGCCACAGTTTGGAGTCAATTGGGGTGAAACCTGGTTCCGGCATTGTGTGAAATTTCAACCTAAAAACTTAAGTTAAAAGGTGGAGGGGGACTGTATGAATATAAGGCCCATTGAAACCCTAAGCAATGTGGGATTCTCTAAGAATGCTCATATAAGAGGGAAAGCCTATTTTCTTCTAGTTTACTAATGCAATGATGGTCCCTCAGAATTTGTTTATAGCATTTGAACATGGACTTTGGATTGTTGTGAACTAACTCTATTATGGATGGTCTTTATGTAGCTTGATACTCACACACACACACATTGCAGATTGCTTTCTGATCCATTGAAATTATGCCAGAGGGAAGCTAATTATAATGCGTGGGAAAATGATTGTTTGGGAACCTGTGATATATATTTTCAGTTACATGAGGAATGGCTTTCCTGAAACGATATCTTTTGCTGTATTGCTCGCTTCACTTGTCACAGTGTATATATGATTTTAATTCTGATGGTTGAGATAATGTTTGACTTTTTACCATATGTTTTGAAGACCATGCAAGGAGGCTGCAAGCTTTGAAGGCCCTTACATATGCTCCTTCAAGCAACACAGAGATTTTGTCCCACCTGTACGAAATTGTGTTTGATATTCTCGATAAGGTCAGTCTGATGTCAATATATGATTTTCAATCATTCTTTCCTCAGAAAGTTTTATGTAGATTGTGTTTCCATGGTAAGGTTTTTCTACCTCCAATAACCTTTTAATTGCTTGATATGGTTCACTTTTGGCTAACTTCCTGCCCCTTTAAAAACATCTGCCTGGTTCTGACTATATTTTTGAATCCTTTCTCGTGTTTCTATCTTTTCAAGTTGATTAAACATATTTAGATGATCTTTATGGTTATCAAATTTTAAGCATTTTTCTTGTATTCCCTTTGTAAGTTGTGGCATTTCTGTTTTAAGAAGGCTGTACTTGTGACATCTTACCCTTTTCCCTGACAAGTTGCACCATCATGATAGATCAGAAAAATCATTTAGAGAATAAAAAAGTTATTAGAATCATTGTTTAATCTCTAGTGTAATACTACATTTTGTTTGTGGGAGGATAAAGAGTATCATGTGAAGGTTGATATTATGCTCCCTCGCAGACGAACAATTTGAAGTCTATGAACTTGAGGGATGTTTTGCCTGTTTGGCACATGTGAGTAAGTGGACTTAAATTAGCTTGTTGATGAAGTTCACTAGCTTTAGGTAGTGTAAATATAGGTAGATTGCTACTAAGGTTTGATATCTCTCATTAGGAAGAAAAAGGAAGTCTAGGTCTAGGCATCACTCGTTAGCACCAGATGACACATTCCTCTTGGTTTGGATTTCTAGGTGACATCACTGGCCTGGGGAATAGGGAGAAGAATATGTTCTGGAGCTTATAAAGATAAGGGAGAGGAGGAATTCTAAACACCCTTGATATGTAAGGCTACGACATCTGTATGAACAAATTAGCTGGAAAAATGCCTAGAATGCTTAATTTGTGAGGTTGTTGTTTGAGTTTCCTTCTTTCATACTTTAGGGAGGAATTCATGATGTTTCTCAGAGCTTGGATGGAGTTGAGTTTGAAGTTCTTAAATAAGTACTCTTTTCCCACTTAACCCAACGAAAAAAAGAGTACTTTTTTCTTTCCTTAGTGTTAGATCACTCTGTGGATCATAAGCAGCAGCTTTTTATTTTCAAGAACAGTTTTTATTTTAGTTAGATGTGGTTTAAAGGTTGAACCTTGGAGTTTTCAACTCTTACTAATAATTCAACATTGTCACATGCATCCTGAATTGGTACTTTCTGGACGTGTTGGAATGGTTTTGCTGCTTTGGTTCATAGCCGACTTAAGTGATCTGGTTATAATTTTTTTCCACATGTATATGGTTTCAGGTTGCAGATGCTAACCAGAAACGTAAGAAAGGTGTATTTGGGACAAAAGGTGGTGATAAGGAGGTACAATATCAGCTTCAGTAGATCATTCATGATTTTCTTTGTTAGTTTTGTGATCATCTTTCATTAACCATTTTCTTATTCCCTTCTTTTGCTATTCCAATTTTAATGTCCCTGTAAATGCCCATTGAACCTTGGTTTTTTACTTTTGGCAAGTTATGTTGCTGATCTCTTGATTTTCTAATATATGGACTATCAGTCTATCATCCGGAGTAATCTGCAATATGCTGCTATGAGTGCTTTGAGAAGACTCCCCCTTGATCCTGGGAATCCAGCATTTCTTCATCGCTCGGTTCAGGGGTAAGATTTGGTTTATCTTGGTATTCAGATATCTTTTTGTGACAAATACTCTGCTTAGCTTATTCTCAGTGTCACTGCTGTATCTTTACTGTAAATACATACTCTGTTCTCTGTTAATGGCTATCTTGGCTCTTTTTTTTTTTTTTTTTGGGATGGTATACACGTGATCTTGATACTAAGGTTTATTGCTGCTTTTATTCTGTTAAGGAAGTTACTTGCACTAGTTTGGTTTTATACCATTAGTTTGCCATTGGAATGTGTTAAGTCAATTAGGATAGTAATGTTTCTCAGGATTTGATGTTCAGAAAAGTGAAGATGCGTAGTTTATTAGATTAAATGCTACTTTACAATGTACATAAACCTATTTTTCATCTTTTGTTGCAGTGTTTCCTTTGCTGATCCTGTTGCTGTGAGGCATTCTTTGGAAATCATCTGTGAGCTGGCTACAAGAGATCCTTATGGAGTTGCAATGGCATTAGGTGAATTGAGAACACTCATACAATTCTTTTGCTTAGTATTGTTTGAATTCTTATTTGTCCTTGCTGATTGGAAGTTATATTGATACGGAGGTAATTCTTCTGTCTAATGCTTCTTACACAATCTTTCTGCAGGAAAGCTTGTAGCACCTGGAGGTACATCCCCTCCGTCCCTCTCTCTCTCTCTCTCTCTCTCTCTCTCTCACAGTGTCCTCTGTACTTGTAGCTTTTTCTGACTCTGCTATGAAGTTATTCTTCCCACCTTGAAAGTCATGTTCCCCCTTGAGAAGTTGAATTATTAACCTGTTATTCAACACTTATCTGAGGTTTTATCTTCTTTCCAATGTATTTAGCTTCTTACTGTAAGAAAAGAAAAAAAATCAATCTCTAAGTTTGCTACGATGCAAGAAAAATTGTTTTCATTTCAGAAGATCTTTTCCAATCAACCAAGTAGGCTGGTGCTTAATTCTCTTCACCCATACTGCCTTTTCTTACCTTATTAGGAAGAGAGGGAGTTTTCATGGGTGTCTTTTTGTTTGGCACAAATTATTTTGAACAATCTGTTGGGTTCTAGAGGCAGATATATCTGCACTTATCCACAAACTGTTATCTCATCTTTGCTATTATTACATTGCACGCTGCAGCTGATCTACTGATGGATCATTGTCATTAAGGGGACAGCATTTTCACCTTTTATGCTGCTAAGATGTTTGCTTTTATGTGGATCAGGTGCCTTGCAGGATGTTTTGCATTTACATGATGTTCTTGCAAGAGTTTCACTTGCCAGATTATGTCACAGCATTTCCAGGGCTCGAGCACTGGATGGTGAGATATTTAAAAATCATATTATTATTTTTATATGCCCATGAGAATGAAGATTGACTTGGTCATTGAAATTATTTTGCTGCAGAGCGGCCTGATATCAAATCTCAGTTCAACTCCGTTCTCTATCAGCTTCTACTAGACCCAAGTGAAAGAGTATGCTTTGAGGCAATCTTATGTATTTTAGGAAAATATGACAACACAGAGAGGTTTGTTTATATTCTTACAAACACTTGTTTCTTCATATCCCCCCAATTACACCATGCAAAAGTTATACCTGTTTCTTCCTACGCTTATTCTTATCTTTTTGACCAGGATATATTTGCTATTCCTGTTTGTGCAGGCCTGAGGAAAGAGCTGCAGGTTGGTATCGTTTAACTAGGGAGATCCTCAAGTTACCGGAAGCACCTTCTGTGTCATCAAAGGACTCTAGTGCTGAGTCAAAAGATGCTCTTCCCCCAAAGCCAAGTAAAGACAAGTCTCAAAAGACTAAGCGCCCTCAACCCCTTATTAAATTAGTAATGAGAAGGTGAGAAGCCTAGTTTTCCTTTATTTTCTGAGTTGGTGGATCTTCAGTATAGCTAGCACATGTTTTGTTCATCTGATGTCTAATCAAATTAATTGTGGTCTATATCGTGTTTTTGATACAAAAATTTGACTCATCCAGCTTTTTTTTTTTTGGTCCTTGTGTTTCTCTCAGGTTGGAGAGTTCTTTCGTAGCTTCTCTAGGCCAGTACTTCATGCTGCTGCCAGAGTGGTGCAGGAAATGGGGAAGAGTAGAGCTGCTGCATTTGCTTTAGGCTTACAGGATATTGATGAAAGTGTTCAGGTCAACACATTTGCTGAAAGTGTAGAATCAGTCGATCCAGATAATGAAAATCCATTTTCGGGAGGTTAAGTACATTTCAGTTCTTTTTTGTTCTTCATCATTATTTTCTACATGACCCTTAGGGCTCTTTGTTCATCTGGATGCTAAAGAACACGTGTGGTTTTCAGTGGTTTAGTTCCTTAACATGCTATTGGCAATATTGGCTTCAATCTTCTGGATTATCTTTGAGATGATTCAGATTAATTATTTCACTGAACATTATTGTCATTATTTGATATAGGTAGTCGGAGAACCTCTTCTATATCTAATGGGCCAGGTAGCAAGGATACAATAGCTAGTCTCTTGGCTTCATTGATGGAAGTGGTGAGGACAACAGTGGCATGCGAGTGTGTTTACATCCGAGCAATGGTGATCAAAGCATTGATCTGGATGCAAAGTCCATATGAATCTTTTGAAGAACTAGGATCTATTATTGCATCAGAACTTTCTGATCCATCTTGGCCTGCACCACTTCTGAATGACATCTTGCTCACTTTGCATGCTCGTTTTAAGGTATGTGACTCTCCTAATTGTCATAATGGCTTACATGAAAAAGCATGGCTGTGACCAGTGGGTGTAAGTCTTGATGTACCGCTGTGTTTATATCCATGATCCACCTAATTCAGATTTCTTATGGCCCCTAGCATTTTCATTGGTTCTTGTTTGGAACAGACTTTTGCTTCCGTGCAGTAGGTAGGCTAATTTCCCCCCTGGCAAGCGGAGTGAAAAAATTTCTTGAGAAAGTTACCAAGGGGGTATTACCACCATACAAAACTGTACTAATTCTAATAAATGTTTAATGTGAATAGTGGTTCTTCAGTAACCCACAACTTTGAAACAAACGAGGTCCATTGAATGTGGTGTCTTCTGCTTCCCATTGTTTTGTCTTCTGTTCCATTTATTGTGGAGAGCAACTGAAGATATGTTGATTAAGGGGGAAAAGTATCTGTTGGTAATAAAAAGGCTAGTTGCTGAAAATCTATTATACTCTGTGTGAGATTGTTTGAACTAGTTGGCAATTGAATTCAATGTGCCTGCTTCCATTATATCTCCTGTGTTCCCGATCTTCCAATTTTTACAGTGTGTTTTTGTTCCCTATAGTAGCTTGTCCTTTCTTTGATAATGTTAGTCATCTATGTATGGGCTATTGTTGTTCAGGCTACTCCAGATATGGCTGTCACTCTTCTTGAAATTGCGAGGATATTTGCAACGAAAGTTCCTGGGAAGATAGACGCGGATGTCTTACAATTATTGTGGAAAGTATGTTGTCTGACCAATAAATTTATTGTTGTTTTCTGATAATATTATGTACCTTTGCAGTTGGTCATATCCCTATTTTGCCCCTCCTTCTGGCTAAAATAACTCTCAACAGCTAAAATTTAGGCTTGTATTTACATGGGCAAATGCTTGCTTTTTACGTTTTAAGTTACCAATCTACTTGTTTTTGTACATATATGCCACCTTTTACCATTTGTATCTGTGCAGTCAACTATGGCGAAGATTGCACCTATTTATGTCTGCTTTTTTTTTTTCCCCGTTCTTGGAGCTCAACTTTTGCCTGTTATACCTTACCAAAAAAAAAAAAAAAAAAAAAAAAAAAAACTTTTGCCTGTTATCTCTCTCTCTCTCTCTCTGTGTTTTGTGACCTATTTGTTGTCTTTCTTGTCTTGCTTGTCCAGTCCTATATTTTTCTTGTTTCACATCTTAATCTGCATTGTGAAGTGAACTAAATTACAAGTATTTAGGTGCTGATGACCCATTTTCACCTGCTTGTCTGTCGCTATTGGTGATATTATCTGCATTAACACATACTAATGTATTTTTCCCCTCTTATCAGACATGTCTTGTTGGAGCTGGTCCTGATGGGAAGCACACTGCTTTGGAAGCAGTTACTGTTGTTCTTGATTTACCACCACCTCAACCAGGGTCTATGTTGGGTCTTACCTCAGTTGATACTGTGTCTGCATCCGATCCAAAGTCAGCTCTTGCACTACAGAGGCTTGTCCAAGCAGCAGTAAGATTTTCATTTTCCTGTTTAAAAAATTGTGGAAACTCTGGTTCAGTTTTTGGTTGATCTGGATTTTGACATTAATGTATTTCTCCTTATGATTGAATATATATCTGAGCAGGTTTGGTTCCTTGGAGAAAATGCAAACTATGCTGCTTCTGAATATGCCTGGGAATCTGCAACTCCTCCTGGTACTGCCTTGATGATGTTGGATGCAGATAAAATGGTTGCAGCTGCTAGTTCTCGTAATCCTACTTTAGCTGGTGCCTTAACTCGACTGCAGAGGTGTGCTTTTAGTGGCAGCTGGGAGGTATGAGTTATTATGTGCTTGGTTACTCCTCTGTATCATAACACGACCAAACTCCTGAAACTTAGTTTAAATTTCCAACTTTAAAGAAAGTTAAGGTCATTGAAGATGTATTTGTAATTCTTCTTCTGCATTAGAACATGTGGAATGTTGTCTGTAAATAAGAAATGTAATATGTTCACCTTGACTGCACTCAGCAGAAGACCTATTTATCCTGTCACACTCTCTAAGTCATGCAAAAATTTGTGATAACAGATGGTGCACTCTCTTCTGCAACTATCCTATATTGCTAAAGACTACAGGCAGTCTACTTTACTCTGTTAGGAAATTTTCTCACAATTATGCACTGAAATCCATGTATTCTAAGTTTCAAAGGTGCTGTCCATATAATAGATTAGATATGGTTTTAGAACAATGCTGTTCTTATCCAGAGATATTGGGGATTTCCAGATTTTTTTCCCCCTTGAACTTTGAAATGCTTTGGCTAGGATGTTGTGCAAGTTCTTAGCTCCTGTGTCTTTAGGTGCACTTTTAATAACAAATTCTCTAAGATACACACTGTCATCCTTCTATTAGTCATAGAAAGCACTCTATTATCATGCCTCGGGTTATTTTTCCTTTTATTTTATTCTAAAGGGGGTTCATGTGAAACCAAGTTCTGCTCTATGTTACGTTTGTGTGTGAAAAAGAGACAATTTTGAAGAATTTTTCTTATTAGGTATTTGATGGAGATTTTTATGATGAGAATATTACAGAGTTGATTTTCCAGAAATTTCTGAAAATTTGAAAATTCATTTTTCCAACTCTACAGGCAAGTAGGAATATCAGGTTGTCTCTTGGCCACTAGCTATCAAGCATCAAATCTTTGCATGTGTATTTATTTGGCAAAAAACGAATGTATTCCCATGAGTTCAGTAGCTGTACAATTTGTTTACTTTTGCTCTTAGGTATATTTCTTCTTTCCCTTATAAAGCTAAGTTTCCTATTAAAACTCTAGGTTCGCATTATTGCTGCCCAAGCTCTCACTACCATGGCAATCAGATCTGGCGAGCCATTTAGACTACAGATATATGAATTCTTGCATGCCTTAGCTCAGGGTGGTATGCAGTCTCAAATTTCAGAGATGCATGTCAGTAATGGTGAAGATCAAGGTGCCAGTGGTACTGGTCTTGGAGTTTTGATTAGTCCAATGTTAAAGGTTCTTGACGAAATGTATATGGCACAAGATGAGCTGATTAAGTAAGTTTCGTTCGTGTATTTTTTTGTGTCTATGTTTCTCGTTTCAGAAATCCTGAGAATGTTTCCTATTTGGATACTCAGGGACATACGTCACCATGATAATGCAAAGAAGGAATGGACAAATGAAGAATTGAAGAAGCTATATGAAACGCATGAGAGGTTGTTAGATCAGGTTTCACTGTTCTGTTATGTTCCGAGAGCAAAGTATCTACCTTTGGGCCCAATAAGGTACAATTGTATTAAACACTCAGTCATTCTTTGTTCAGATTTTATGCTAAAGAGTGTGGAACAATGTAGGTAGATTACTCAAGGAAAAAGGATGGGCAAGAAACGTTGTGTTCAATCATTTTCATTCTGAAATAGCTTTTTATCAAACAATGATTGCAGTGGCCTTGTTGTTTCTGAAGTAAACCCTGGGAGTTCATGACAGTATAAATCCATTTGTGAAATTGAAAGTTTGGGCCCTAGGTTTTTGAATCTCATAGTCCTATGTACTTCAAAAAAATTGTACAAAGTATAGTGCACGGTCTAAGAGAAATCATCTGATCAAGATTAATATTACGAGGTGTTTCTCATGAAAATATAGATGTAACTTCCACAAAACTTAGTTATGCAGTGATGGTTCCCTCTGATTAAATTACTTGTTTGAATTGCATGGGTCAGTACGCCTTATTGTTCTAGCCTTGGTTTTTATGCCATAGGATTTGTTGATTATTATGTTCTTGGAGTGGGATCATTGGTGAAGCTTGTAAGAGACATATCTCAAGATAATGTTTTGTACCTTTGTCAAGTTTCGGCACTTCACAATCCATTCTTGAGCTTCTGTTCTGATGTTCAGCACAAGCTTAATCTTGGGGACTTATTTTGTTAACTTTGTACTTACCATGACATCAGCCAGAGCTGAGAGCTAATCAGACTGGTGAAGTTTTTCCTCCAAAGGATTACTTCATCAATATCAATTTAAACAGTGATCTCTCGTCAATATCAATTGCTCAAATTAGTAGCAAAGTTTCCGAGTTTCAAAACCTAAATTTAATTTACTCTTCTGAAGTTCCAGTTCTCTTATTCTTTCGTCTGAGATTTGCTGTAATTTTGGAAATCATTCAGGGAAAAGAAGAATCCTTCAGCTAAATTATAATCTTCACTGAGACTGGATATTTGAGAGCACTTTGGGTTTGAGAATCTTTAGTTCTGCTACTAATGAATGGTCTCACCAAGACGGCAGAAGTCCTTTTAATCAGTAGTGAGGTTGAACTAGTTTAAGTGAGTGGGTTGATTTTTCAGTTGCTAAGAAAAACTTCATATCTGATGGGGGATTTATGAGCAATGTCTAATTAGATTTGTTTTATTCTCATTTTTGTGAATAAAATTATTAAAGTTTACATATTGTTACGACTCATTCTTCCTTGCACTTTTCTGCCCTGAATCTTATGACAGTTCAAAACTTATTGACGTGTACCGGACAAAGCATAATATAAGTGCATCAACTGGTTTGAGTGATCCAGCTGTCGCCACTGGAATATCAGATCTAATATATAATTCCAAACCAACTCCTGCTGAGCCAGAGACACTTGACGATGACCTAGTAAATGCTTGGGCCACAAACCTTGGTGATGACGGCTTGTGGGGTAAAAATGCACCAGCTATGAGCAGGGTATGTAGTTTGGTTTGTCTAGGATGGCATATTTGTTTCTGTCCATACATTACTTTTTATCCTTAAAAGAGAGAACAACTGCTATATTTCATTTGAAATCATTCCTCTAATTCTGAGGAGGAAGCCTTACTTCTGTTCCGGCTTAAACTGAAAGCTAAAACTTGTGATCATTAATCTGCTGATCTCTCTTAGACCATCTGCACGTGTGCCTGGAATGACTTTTGTTTTTATTGATTTTTTTAGGGGACTACTTTCCTTTGGAGCTCTTTAGAACTTCTCATTTGCCGATGTCATTTTTTTTGTCCCCTCTTTTGCCTTGTTAAAAAGTCACTTATAGGTCAATCATGGACGTGATTAGGAGGCTTACTTTTACTGAGCAAGAGGTCTGGTTTGAGTCTATTCCCTTCTCTGGTTCCATGTAACTAAAAGATATATCTGCATACATGTTCTGGAGGTCTAATTGTGATTTTAAGATAATATGGTGGATTACCCTTTCATGTAGAAGGAGATTGTCTGTATGTAGACACTTTAGTTTTCAGATAATTTTGCATTTCCCTTTTTTAAATCTCATTTCTTTTGTTGACCTTGTAATGCACCTCTGATTAATGGTGCTGGATATCTTGGAGATTTCTAATTCCCGTTTCTCCTTGTGCATCCTGTGTTCTTCAATAAATGTTCCCTCGCTAGGTTGTGTAATAATTAGGCATTATGTAGTGTGTTCAGACATCAACTTTAAGTGTCATGCTGAATATTATATGGTCAGGACATTGTTCGAGGTCCCTGTATATAGTGAATCAATTTTTCTTTTTTCAGGTTAATGAATTCCTAGCTGGTGCTGGAACTGATGCTCCTGATGTTGAGGAGGAGAACATCTTTTCTCGAGCTTCAGTGAGTTATGATGATATGTGGGCAAAGACGCTCTTGGAAACTCAAGAAGTTGATGTGAGCTATGCTAAACTGTTCAATGATTGCAATAGTAGTGTATGAGGGAGGCTGCATGCATGCCTTAAGCTAATTTGCCGTATCTGTCATGAATTATATGCAGGAAGATGATGCAAGATCATCTGGTGCATCTTCCCCAGAGTCGACAGGATCGGTTGAAACTTCAATATCATCCCACTTCGGTGGAATGAACTATCCTTCATTGTTCAGTTCCAAACCATCTTATGGTTCTTCACAGGTAACGGTGTGCATGTTATGCCATTTAGTTTGTTTATAGTGATCTGAATGTTTATCTGTGAGAATGTGTTGCTTGTCGAAGCTGCTTTCTTTTCAATCTCTTAATCATCTTTTTCTTTTTCCCCTTCCCTGAGAAAACAAAATCAGAAGGAAAAAATGATACAAGGTTTTTTCTACAAAGCAAAAAAACGAAGAAAGAGAAAAGAGCTAGTGTTTGTGTGCTACTGTGAAGCTAACTTGGAAACTTTGTAATGACAATGAACAGGAGAGGTCTGGAACAAGCAGGTTTAGCAGCACACCTGTTGGTGGTCCCTCAATATACGAGGGTGTAAGCTCTCCGGTGAGTTCTCAATATCCCGCAAAGATATTCTTTCTATCTGCTTTTTTCTGTTTGGCCAGTTATTGGTGCGCTAATCCGGCTGACCGAGTGACTTTGACCTTCTTCCCCCAGATTAGGGAAGAGCCTCCGTCATACGAATCATCTGTTATGCGGCGGTATGAATCATTTGAGAATCCTTTGGCTGGGCGTGGCTCCCAAAGTTTTGGTTCCCAGGAAGATGACAGGACTTCATCTGGGAATTCACAATTTGGAACAGCTCTATATGACTTCACCGCTGGGGGAGATGATGAGGTTATTCACTGAGCAGAAAAATAACTGGCAATTGATTACTGAATGTTCAAACTTCCAAAATACCAATTGTGCACAACTTCTACGGTTCTACTTTGATAGGGAATCTCGAGATCTGTTACTTTGGTAGAATGTAGTAACAAATTCTAGGGGAGCAATTGTCTAGCTTTTTCTCAGTCTTCTGGTATCTCGAATTACATTAGACAGTTGATTTATCCTCATCGATAGCCCGCCCTTTTTTACGGAACATTTACTTCAAGCTCTCATGAATTACAAATATCAGCTTGTCTAAGAGACATGTTTATGACTATTTGTGATATTTCTTGCAGTTAAATTTGACAGCAGGAGAAGAGGTAGAAATTGAGTACGAAGTCGATGGCTGGTTTTATGTAAGTACACCCAGTTTTTTTTGACTTTCTGACATTCTTTTCAATTGGATCAGCTATATAATCTACAGAATCTAACTTTCTTGCTACCATGATCTATATAACTATGCTATATGATGCTTCATTTATCTGATCTTTTAGTAGACCAAATTTTCGGGATGATCCATTTCCTTTTCAGAACTAATCGTCTTTCCTGTTAATTGTAAGTATCGGGATTTATCCCTATCCATTCAAATTTCCATTCCACTCTTCCTGCAGGTCAAGAAAAAGCGCCCAGGACGGGATGGGAAAATGGCTGGGCTCGTCCCTGTACTATATGTCAGTCAATCTTGAGAGATGATTTTGCAAGTTCCTCTTCACTCTGCTGCATGGTTTTTGTGTGTCAACGTGACGAGCCTATGCTTTCATACGAGGAACGGAAGCACGCCCTCCGTTCTATGGGCCCGGGAATTTCGATCTGCTAGAGATTTTTTGACCAGAGGGCTTGCTCGTGACTGAGTAATCCCACCCAGGTGTATGTTAGATGCTCGGTGATTTCTCATTTCAGATTCTCTCTGGAGTCTGGGATTTCGAAAGAGAAGTACCGGTGCGGGAATTCTGTCGAGTCACAGCTGTATAATAGTGTATCAGAATATACTTTTGTTTCTGTATTCTAAATTTTTTTCATTGATTGAAGAGCACTCCAATACATACACGTAGGTTTTGTCATTCTTCGTGTGATTACTTTGTGTCTACAATGTTGTCGTCGAGGACGGCTGATGGAGCATTTGTAGACTGCCAATGTCAAATGGATATCCTGCAAAGGCTTCTTCTTATGCAGTAATATGTTCAAGTTTCGGCTCAATTCCATCCTCAGAACACGGTCGACGAAACCTGCCTTGCATTCAGCATTTGATGCGATTTGTTCTTCATTTTCATGGGCAAGTGTTTTGCCAGCATTTCAAGAACGGTAATGTTTCTGTAACAGAAAGTTCGACATGCATAATCCTGAGTTGTTTTTATTAATCATCGCTCTCTTGGCAACATAAGTAAGCCGGTGATATTCTGCAGAACCGGCGAATGACAGAAAATGACGAGTACCTATACATGCATTTTGAATCGTCGGTAACGGGTGGAGATTCATCAGATGATTGGTTACTTCGTTTCTTGATCATCATCCAAATCCAATCCAACCACCAGCTGCTGAACCATACGCCTCATCGATGCACGTGATGACCCATGTTTCGACACGGCCATCCGGCTCTTATCCCTCATCTCCTTCACCTTGCTCCTCACCTCGCCATCGCCGTCCATCAAATGCCTCAGCCCTCCCGCCAACTCCTCGGCCGACACCAACGCGCTCCCCTCCCTGTAATCCAACCTAATCTCCACCGCCAATCCCAGCTCCGCCACCATCTGAAACGCGTTCATCTGCTGCTCCGAATAGATGGGCCACACGGCTGTCGGTACGCCGTACCACAGGCTCTCTAATACGGAGTTCCACCCACAGTGCGAGACGAACCCACCAATAGCCTTATGTGCCAGGATGCTTACTTGCGGAACCCACCCGCAAACCAAGCCGGTCTCGGCCGTCCGGTCCAGGAACCCTTCCGGCAACGCTTGATCGACATTCGCATAGTCAGTCGGAAGGTCCAATTTGCCCCTCGGCGGCTGGCGTAACGACCATAGGAACCGGAACCCCGCCCGCTCCAGCCCGTCCGCTATCTCTTTCACCTGAGGCGTGCTGAGGCTCCCCATGCTCCCGAAGCACAAAAGCACCACCGACGCAGGCGGCCGCTTATCGAGCCACCGCACGATGGCTTCTTGCTCGGCCCTTCGCGGGTGCCACTTGACCGGTCCATCGAGGTCTATGACCGGTCCGACCGGATAAACCGGAGACGACACGCTGGCCCGGAGCGACCGGAGCGCATGCTCTTCGATCTCCTCGAAAGTATTCACGACGATCCCGTCGGTCCCGCCATACCTCCCCGCATGGGCCAACCACCAGGCGAGCGCATCCCCCCCGTTGAGGACGGAAGAGGGCAAGACTCGCTTGGGGAGCGAGCCGACGAAACTCGGGACGGGCAAGTCGATGGTCATGTCCTCCGACGCGATCGCCTCCCTAGCTTCAGGGTCCAGCAGGTACAGCGTGAACCCGAGAAAGCTCGCCGGGGAGGCGAAGAAGAGGTAGTGCGGGATGCCCAGCTCGCGAGCCACGTCGGCCATGGGCACGGTGAACATGTCCAGGAACAGGGCGGCGACCCGGGCCCCCGCTGACAGGAGCTCGAGCAGAGCTTCCTTGACGAGAGGCGCGTGGTTGGCTATTAGCAGAGAGATGTGAGCCAGGGTGGACTGGTACTCGCCCGGACGAGGCGGGTCGGCCATAGGGAGGTGGACGAAGCGGAGGCCGCCGCCGGAGGAGGAGGAGGAGGAGAGTGAGTTGACGTAGGAGTTGACGATGGGCTGGTGGGGATCGGTGATGACGAGGACGGTGGAGAGGAACCGAGGGTCGAGGTTGGCCAGGCGCCGGGCGAACTCGACGGCGGGGACGAGGTTGCCGATCCCCGGCTTGGCCACGAACACCACCTCCACCTGTCGTCTCCCCATGGCTCCTTTCGCTTTGTCCTGTACGGCTACGGCGGCGGCGGCGGCGGCGGCGGCGACGACTCTTATCAAGAAGAAAGTAGCTCGCAAGAGCACCACAGACGAGAAGCAGCTCGCATACTCATTTGTCGTATACGACTCCAGATATTTAAAGGGAATTCCATGCTGATGATATGATGACACCATTGAGTTCGTCACGAGTCAATGTCCTAGGTTGGTGAACACCTACAATCTTATGACTCACAATCTTATGCCATGAACAGGTGGAACGAAAATCTCCGGCTGAGATTGCTTGTTGCTTAGTTTTAGTTTGTCACATAATGGGAAAGTCTCGAAACTTACAAAGTAGCTTTTTGAGGTCCTCCACGAGTGTATCTCGTCATGGACAGCATTTTTGGACTCGTGACAGTAACCCATCTCCTGTATTTTCTTATGCTTCATCGTCTCTCTCTCATTATCTAGCTGGATACCATTTCGTAAAGAATGTAAAATTCTTAAAAAAGACGATGACGAGGAACGAATTGATTTGACCAATTTATTATTGTATTGATATTTCCCCAGGAATTCAGCTTAGTCCTTTAACCAACGTTTTTCTTGGGAATTTTTTCCAGCTTCACCACATGGGCTGCGAAGAGCAATATGTTCAATGGTTGACTGATCATCTTCGTCAGTGAAAATGTCAAACTATGGTATCTCCAAGCCCCTACGGAAAGGCTGACTATGGACCCAATCAAAGCGAAGTTTCCCGTAAACAGGTCCTAGTTACTCCTCTATCCAACCTTAATTGTTGCCGAACCATTGTTACCAAATGCTCCGAGGAAAGTAAGTGATTTGGTTTCTCATCTCGCTACCCACTAAAGGATTCTAGTCTTGTCGGGTAATTTAAATTAATTTCAAGTGGCATATTAGGTCTGTAGAAAATGTTTGCCACGTTCAGTGGCAGGACCTCACCGATTGGCATCAATTTTTTTTTTTTTTTAATGTTTGGCACTTGTCTAATCTTTCAAACAGTCTGGCCTGCCAAATTGCAAATCCTATTTTGATTATTTTGACCAGCAGTGTTTTGATTTTTTATCATTTTGTTGGCCTTGATTCGAGGATCTGGCCTCGATAAACTTCTTATCGAGAATTGAAAAGTGTGGCCTAGAATATTAGCATTATTGAGTTTGACCAGATGGATTAAGAATTCACCCCTACAACATAAGAGTTCCTTGAAATGGTGGTTGTTGCGTGGATGATCTTGGTTTTGATATGGTTACATTCATAGCATCAATCATCGTAGGCTTGATCGCATCTGACATGTGCCTTACGATGGAGTTTGTCATGTCGTTCTGCCGTTCCTCAAGCAACCTCCTCATAGTTGATACCATGTTAGGATTTGGTGCAATTTTTCTTAATTGCACCTCAGTATGATGTCATGAAAGATTAGCATCTCCAAGCGATTATTTACTGCCAACAGCATTCTCATTCTCTTGTTGACACGTAGTTATCACTATTGCAATTTCCTCAAATCAACAATAGTGAATTGAACAAGGGAGAAAATGATGACAATGTAGGCTATTATATTCACAAGTAGTAATGGATTTTGAATCCATAGATAACTTCCTAATACTATCTGTAGTTACTGTTAAGAAGTTACAAATTGTAGACACGATCTCCAATTTTCTAGCGGTGTTTATCCACGAGGTTACAAAACCTGTGATTGAAGGCATGATCATTTTGCAATCATATGCTTGTGTCGATCTATTGCCTTCTCTTAGACTGATGTGTTGGCAATCCTCTAATGATGCCTAATCCCAAGACTGAGCCAAAAGGGAGATAGTTTGCTTTCGATGATTTTGTCTATCGATAAATCATATGCTGTCAACGATTTTATCTATCGATTTCCTCGATCTATCAACTGGTGAAGCTCTTGATCGATGCCTTTGCACTAATTTCACCATCTTTTTGTATCAATATCTTGCACTATCGATGAGTCTTAAGGCCAGCAGATTTTTTTATTCATTGATGACTTCTATTTTGACTAAACTTTTTTTTCTCATCGGTTGAGCCTTCTCTCTTTGATATCGAACTTTGTTCTCATCTGCTGAGCGGGCTCTTGTTGATGTCAACCGAGAGTTGACATTGTTTTTGGCGTTTAAATATTTGTGTAAGAAGATACTATAAGATAACCCAATAACGCATGGTTTCTTGTAAATCATTGATTCATACATCAAATCCATCTACATCTGTACATGTATCAATCTTAGTTTGACTTTACACCGATTGCTTGTAAACTTTGTTTTTATCGACTATGCCTATTATTGTTAATGTCAAATATCGTTCTCATCGGCTACTCTCATTGGCTACTCTCATCGATATAAACCAAGAGTTGGTCATCGTTTTTGGTGTTTAACAGATTGATGCGAGGGTATTGTCTCATGATATTTTAAGGTACCCAATAAAGCATGATTTCTCATCAATAATTGTTACAAACATGGAGTGCATTTGCATTTATACATGCACCGATCTTAGTTTGACTTCACACTGGTGTAATGTATAATGATGGTTTAGTGTACATAATTTATCGAAAGTTGTCACTTCATCGAGAAAAAGCATATATAATAACAGATTCGTGTGTTGTGCACTGTGCTCAACTTTGTGGTGAGTCATAAATACATAATTCACGTGTCCATCAGAGGCAACCGGCCATGGAAACATCTAAAAGATAAGATGAGGTGGCCTAGCTTCGGCAGCAACTTCATGAAAAAGATGTTCATTACCTAGTTACGAATTAAAGAACCTTGCTTAAACAGTCTTAAGTTCCAGAAGTAAAATGTGTTCTAGTCAAAGTTATTTTGCCGTCGAAAAGACCCGTACAAATCCGACATGGTTTATCAACCAAACGACCCAGGAAATCCCTTTTCCTTGTTGGGATTTCCTGGCATAATGTCCGTTATAGCGAGGGATATTCCCCACTCGAACGAAACCCGGTTTGTTTCGAGTAATCCTGGATACCTTCTCCAGGAAAATGTCATTCCATGTACCATTCTAATCTCTTTGATGAGTGTCATTGTAAACTCATTCATCGTATCTAGGCTATATCGAGAAGATGTCACTGTTTGCTCTTATAAAGGTAGTTTTGCCTCTAATTTGATAAATCAAGAATGTTATGGGATTTCTCTCTTGCTTGTTTGAGCGTGTCTTTACGAGTCGCCCAAGTTTATAGTGAACACTTCATTACTGTATTCTGCTGTTCTGATTAACATCGGCGTTTGTTTCCGAAACGTCTTCCTGTTCAGCTTCTTATCCTTTATGTTTATCCTGAAAGTTTCGTTCGTAGGAACATGTCCTTCTCACTTAGGTATATGTCACCAATCCACATTGCCAATTCGCTTCGCTCGCGGCCCGGGATTCTGTTTGGCACCGTCGTATAATATTCTATTCATGTCGTAAGTTTGTTTCTATTATCTAAATTTTTTTCATTGATTGAAGAGCACTCTGATGTGTATGCGGGTTTGTCATTCTTTGTCTGATTATTTTGTCTACATGTCGCGGTTGCCCATGGCGGATGGAGCATTTCAAGTTTGCAATGTCAATGGATAACCTGCAAAGGCTTTTTCTACAGTATTATATGCAGATGTCGGCTCTATCCCATGCAGTTGCAGAGCCCCCACGAACCTGTTTATGATAGACAGCTTGCACTCGGCATTCAGTTGGATTTGTTTATTTATTTAACAGGACAGTGTTGGCGCAGCATTGGAAGACAGCTGAAGTGGAGATGTTTCCGTAATAGGAGGAGGTAAGATGTAGACATAATGCATATCCTGAGTTGTTTTATTGGTTATATTTCTTCTGGAAACAGAAGCACGCTGGTGATGTTCTAGGAACATGCGGAAAACGAAAATAACGAGGATCATACATGTGTATGGAAATAACGAGAAATCATATGACATATGGTAACTTCGTTTCTTGATCATCCTCCGAATCCAATCCGACCAGCAGTTGCTGAACCAAACGCCTCATCGAAGCATGTGATGACCCGTGTTCCGCCACGGCCGCGCGGCTCTTGTCCCTCATCTCCTTCACCTTGCTCCTCACCTCGCCGCCGCCGTCCATCAGACACCTCAGCCCTCTCTCCAACTCCTCAGCCGACACCAAAGCGCTCCCCTCCCTGTAATCCAATCTGACCTCCACTGCCAATCCCAGCTCCGCCACCATTTGAAACGCGTTCATCTGCTGCTCCGCGTAGATGGGCCATGTGGCCGTCGGTATGCCGGACCACAGGCTCTCTAATATGGAGTTCCACCCGCAGTGCGACACGAACCCACCTATAGCCTCATGGGCCAGGATGGTTACTTGGGGAACCCACCCGCAAACCAAGCCGGTCTCAGCCGTCCGGTCCAAGAACCCTTCCGGCAATGGTTGATCCATATTCTCGTATTCACCCGGAAGGTCCAACTTCCCCCTCGGTGGCTCGCGTAACGACCATAAGAACCGGAACCCGGACCGCTCCAGCCCATCCGCTATCTCTCTCACCTGAGGCGCCCCCAGGCTCCCCATGCTACCGAAGCACAGGAACACCACCGATGAAGGCGGCTGCTTGTCGAGCCACTGCGCTATGGCTTCTTGCTCGGCCCTCTGCGGGTGCCACTTGACCGGTCCATCGAGGTCTATCACCGGTCCGACCGAATAAACCGGAGGCACTGCGCTCGCCCTCAGCGACTGGAGCGCATGTTCTTCAAGCTCGTCGAAAGTATTTATCGCGATCCCCTTGGCCCCGCCATACCTCCCCGCATGGGCTAAAAACAAGGTGAAGGCATCCTTCCACTTGAGAACTAAAGAGGGCAAGACTCGCTTAGGGACTGAGTTGGCAAAACTAGGAATCGGCAGCTCAATGCCCATGTCCTCAGACTCGATCGCCTCCCTAGCTTCAGGGTCTAAGATATAGAACGTGAACCCAAGAAAGCTCGCTGGGGATGCAAAGAAAAGGTAGTGAGGCATGCCCAGCTCGAGAGCCACGTCCGCCATGGGTATGGTGAACATATCCAAGAACAGAGCCGCGACTCGGGCCCCCGCGGACCTGAGGTTAACTATGGCTTGTTTGACGAGAGGCGCGTGGTTGGCCATGTGCAGAGAGATGTAAGCGAAGGCAGACTGGTACTCGCTCGGATTAGGCAGGTCCGCCTGAGGGAGGTGGACGAAGCGGAGGTTGCCATCGCCGGAGGCGGAGGCGGCTCGTGAGTGGACGTAGGAGCTGACGAGGGGCCGGTGGGGATCGGTGATGATGAGGACGGTGGATCGGAGCTGAGGGTCGTGATCGGCCAGGCGTCGGGCGAATTCGACGGCGGGGACGAGGTTCCCGATCGCCGGCGTGGCCACGAACACCACCTCCACCTCTCCTCTCCTCATGGTTTCTTTTTTGCTTCCCTTTTGTCCTATGTTGGTGCAAAATCTTTCCAGCTGCACTTAGCCAACTACTCCAACATGAGCGTCTGTGAGGACAAAACTAGGTCGCAACTCACTAGTCCGTGTCGTCTACGACAACACGGTCTAGAAAAGTCCATCCTAGTATGTTCACACGATCGAATATGTCACCACTCACGAGTCCATCCTCCCAAGGTTGGTCCCCGGCGCAATCTTCCCTCTATGAACAGGTCAAAAGGAAGATCTCCCATGTATTTATTCGATTATTATCACATTATGGAAAGTCTCTTAAATGAGGCACCATTTTTCGTTTCTCCAAGAGCACATCTCGTGAGCCACAGCACTTTGGAATTAATTATATTCACCTAACTCGGATATTTCCCCTCATATTCATTGCTCTCTTTTTATCTAGTTGATTACCTTTTAAGTGGAGCGAAAGCATCGAAAGCATCGTCGCGTGATACTTTAGGATAACCCGATAATGTATGGCACTTGTCGCCGAGAGTCTACTCGCCGGTGGAAACGTCTAATAGGATCAAATACCACGAGTAGCCTAGCTTGGGCACCAACTCCATGTGAAGATGTTCATTTGTGAGTTACAATTTAAATAGCCCTATCTCAGTAGTCTAAGTTCCCAAAAGTGGAGTGTCCTTCAGTCAAATTTCTCTCCGTCCAAAAGACTTGCAAATCTGATTTGCTGGCATAATGTCTGTTACAGTGAGGAATTCTCACGACTCAATGCAATGTATCAATGCAAAATAATTTGTAAGAATCACTGTAAGCTCATTCAATTATCTCGGCTATGACTAACAGGTCATTGCTGCTCCTGTAAAATTAGTTCGGGGAAATTGGTCAAAAAGTTATAATTCTATCGTATCAATTTAACTCTTAATCTTTTAATGATTTATCAATTTAGAACAATTATGGTCGTAAATGGCGACTTGATCAGTGCTGATCATCCTACGTGGCGCAACTAACACAAACCTAGGCCATTTTTTAACTTTTTAAAAAATTGATTTTTTCTTTTCTTTTTTTCTTCACATGGCTAGCAAGGCCACCAACCATTGACCGAGGGCCAACATCCCTCGTTGGCCTCTAGACAAAGGCATCACGAGCCCTTGCTGAGGTCCTTGCCAACCACAACGAGGATGTCACAACCCTCACTCACCCTCATTGTGGCTAACAAGGGCCTAGGTAAGGATTGTGATGCCCTCACCTTGTCAAATCTAGTGAGGGCTCTTCATTGTGGCCGGTAAGGGCATTGGAAATAGGGCTGAACAAGCCCCTTGCAGCCACAGCAAGGGCCGACACTGTGTAAAAAGAATCATAAACATTTTAAAAATTTTAAATAATTTCCATGTTAACGTCGACTACACCATGTAAAACAACTAGTACTGACTGGACTGCTTCATTAGCAATAGCCGATCAAAATTAGTTAGAAATGACTATATAGGTAATTCGTTGAAAGATTTAGGATTAAATTTGACAATTGAAAGGACTTGGACTGAATTGACAAATTGTCAAAAGACTTATGACTAAATTGGTATAATTGAAATGTTTATGACCGAATAGATCGTCATACAATAGGTTTATGATTTTTTGGACAATTTTTCATAAGTGGCTTTGCCACTAATTTGATAAATCAAGAATGTGATGAAATGCCTCTGTCGTTGGTTCCAGCATGTTGTAGTGGGTTATAACCGATAGACGACGCAGATTGATCATTTTAGTGTTATTAATGATATTATATCCTCTGTCTCGTTGATTTTTCTAGTCAACAATATACGGAAGAAAAAGAAAACAAGACTGGTATTCTCTTTTTGCCTCCAAGGCTCCATCAGCAGCCCCAGCAAGCAAAACTGAAATGTATGGTCAATTCTCGTCTCCAAAATTACTTGCTATTCATTCACCACAAGCATATTCCACGTTTCTTATCACCATCCTTTGCCTGCAAAATGTGCAAAATGTCTTCAAATTCAATTTCCAATGTCTTGTGGTCAAAATTTTTTTCGTAGAGACACATTTAAATCTCTCTCTCTCTCTCTCTCTCTCTCTCTCTCTCTCTCTCTCTCTCTCTGTGTTATATATATGTCGCCAATGGCCATTTTGTTTCGTTCGTGCTTGACTTACATATGGCTAACTAAGTCCACCTCCGCAGTCGAGTGGAAAACAAGTCATCCTGGATGAACTAAAGATTCACAAAGATTGCAGGCACTAGCTTCAAGTAGAAATGAATTTATGGAAGCTGAGAGTGTAGCGTAAAGAAAAACAGTACTTCAAGTTAATGGAGATCAAGATCATGGACCCCATGAAATGAACGTTTGTTTTTCGCTGTACAAATGCCTGTGTATACGTACTGTGGACAGAGGGAGATGGTTTCTTGAAGAGAGACGCAATATCCAAAGATGGGATTACTCCCTTTTTCCTTAAAAGGGTGGTTCCTTATAAGATGATGAATTTTATCAAATCAGTGGGCTTCACTTTTGCCATTTCTGGAGATAACAGACTCAGACAAATGATGGTGAATAAGGGGTTGACACAAACAAGACAATCAACGTCTGACTAAGATTTTACTTCCCCCTAACAAAACCAAACAAATCCCAAGATTCAGTCCCTTAAACTGATGACTCACAGAGAAGAGAGAGAGATAGAGAGATTCTCTTATCACTTTTGACTTTCTCAGATTTGAAAGCTTTTTCACACCAGACTGGGCAAGACCGACACTGAAAATGAGATTAGACGTATGAGCTGACATAGACTGCGCTGTGTCCTTCACTCCGCGTTGGGGTTTTCGTTTTCCCTGTCCCCACTTGTTTCTCTTTTCATCCATTATCAAAACCATCAAAAAGAAAAACTCCTTCAAAGTCAAATGTCTTATCAACATTAACTACGATTAATCTACACAAAAGTTCTCTAATCTATTCCTTCTGTTGGAGAACTCTCGTGAAAGATATGGACAGCTTGTAGGGCGAAATAGAATGGTTTTATGTGTATTTGGTACGCATGCAAATATTTATAGGGAGTATCGTGGTTAGAGCTCGTGCATCTTATATTATACCTTATTAATGATCGAATTCCACAATTGTCTTCCCCAAATGTTTAAACTAGCCCATAAAGGAAGCACATAGATATTTCTTAATTTTTTTCTATTTAATTTAAGTACGTGAGAAACCCCAAAATTCGTTAAACAAAAAAACTCACATCAAATGAAGATATGAGTATATTACGCTATTTTGCACTTCAAATATACATTGATGGATCTCTTTCTATTATGTAAATGACAATGACAATTAGTGTAACGAATAATTTGGGGAAATATAATTTATGAATCAAAGATTTCAACCGTAGAATAGAACTTGAAGGTGAGACTAAAACATCGATGCAAGTTAGAAGGTCAATATAAGGATTCCTTTATCATTGGATTGTTTTTTTTTTAATTCTTTTATGAAAAAGAAGCCCATCTATATAAATCTTGGGTCCAAAAACAATATCATTCACCTCATGGATGAAGTGATATATAAGCCAAAATTAGGGTGAATGACCCCAGTGTGAAAATTTTTGCACTCTGTGGTATGTTGGGAATAAAACTATAATTATGCACCTCATTCACGCAGCGATATGACATTTCTACTTTACCTATATAATCTTTATGTGGCCTTTTTCATCTTAACCATATCGAATTGCTAAATAGAACATTGAATCTAAATCATGATGTAACATACATAAGGACGACTAAAATAAAAATACTGGATAAAATGACATTGCAAAGGATGCAAACCATTTAGCCCCATTTGTGTCCCAACCTATGTCACATATGTAGACCTCAAGCCAACATCTAGCTTGGCTTTGATTTTCCAAAGAATTTTGATACTCATCGTCATAAGTGTCCTATATGGAGACTCAATCCAAAGTATAGAGTCCATGGCCATGTAAAACCCAACAAATAATAGTAACTACATTAAAATGGATATTATAGAATTGCTCAGTAGAAGTCCGAGACTAAGTTCGAACCTATCAACAAGTTTAGTTGAACTCATCTTGACTAAAAAAAAAAAAAAACTTAAACCAATGAATTATGGGCGAACTTGGACATATTAATTGCTTCACACTATACCACTTGTCCAATAAGGGATTTTCTAACTTAACTCATGCATGCAACTCAATAGATATACCAAGTTGTTATGGTTTATAGATTGGGTACAATAAGTTATATATTGTGTGCTCCAATTGACATGTGCAGCAATGCTATGCCCATGAGGAGAAATGATATAAGTCATTATATTTATGGCGATTTGTAAGCACTAGTATCTCACTTGAACCCCGTCCTAACTACATAATTCGTTCTCTTGCCGTTTAATCTCTTAATTTCTCACTTAAAGACCCAATCCCTTAATTAGAGAAGCACTCACACACGTTTGACAGCACGGCACATTCTACAAAATGAAGAACAACTTGAAACAAATAGAAATCTTTCAAAAACCCTAGCTAGTCCATGTCAAGTTAGATATCCATTCTATATTTGTAAGATCAATTGAGCCATCCAAGCGGCCGTCTTAGCTTCGCTAGATGCACAGCTCATGACCGGCTAGCCAATATGGTCAAGCATATCTAATTCTTGAGCTAACCTGCTAGACATCGCTTGGATATTCATTGTCAAAACACCAAACACTCGAACTCAACTAAAATCCTATTGCAGCTTCTAATTTGGCTTTGAATATGAGCAATTTGGTGAAAATATACACTTAATTACCATATTTTTTGACATATATTGAATTCCTAGAACTAGCCCTGCGCAAGCACAACTAAATGCCAACAGCTTTCTTGGACATATTTATACATCGTTTTGTAGAGGACGAGATTGTCTTAAATGCTGTCGTAATGGTTTTCGTGGCAGTTGGATTTGGCCCGCGGAGTTTAATTAGGAGAGAAGAAGAGAGGAGTCCTCTTGTTGTGGAGTGGGCCTGAATAATCAATTTCCACTCCCGACTTAGTACACAACAAACAGAGAGAGACTCGTGTTGGCACTTTACCATCTCATCATCCATCTTCTGATCTGATCTGCAACTCTTCCGGTCCTTTCTTTCTGCTCCAGTTGTCCCTCTCCTCTTCCTCGACCTTTTGAAAAGAAAACACACCAAATCATCGCTGAAAAATATCCCTTCAATAAATTATTACTCATCTGTGCCAAAAAAAGACAAAACATGATAGAGCACCCACAAGCAAAAAAAAAAAAAAAAAAAAAAAAAAAAAAAAATCAAAAAAAAAAGTCAGACATGCAAATGCATATAGCTCTACTCTCCAATCCTTATATAAACCCTCCTCGTCCTCCGACACCACAGCCCAAAATCAAGAACTCTCCTTATCAAAACCCAACTTCACAGAAGTTCATGTGGGCACTCCAAATTCTTCCTCCGTCCATGAAATTCACAAATTCCATGAACTTTCTTTAACCATCGAGCTTTCTCTAACTCTTACCTAGGGTTTTCTTCTTATTGAAACGCTTATTTTTGCATTTCTTTCCCTTTTTTGTGTCTAGCTAGCTATAGCTTTAGAGTCAGAGTTGACAAAAAGAAAGGAAAAAATATCAAATCCACTTCATAGTTTGTTTGTCTGGTCCTATTCAAGAAACCTGATTCTTAACTTCTTGGATCGGTTCCTTTTTCCATATGGAAGCCTTCAATGCCTCAATGCCCTTGCCTTTCTCATACCTATTCACAAGTGAAGGCTCAGCTGCTAATAGCTCGTCATCGTCTGGCGATCCATGGATGGACGCTAGAATATGGAGCAAGCTTCCTCAAAGCCTACTCGATCGCGTGATCGCGTTTCTTCCACCACCTGCCTTCTTCCGAGCTCGTTTGGTTTGCAAGAGATGGTATGGGCTCTTGTTCTCCAACACCTTCCTTGAACTCTGCTTCCAAGTATCCCCTGACCGCCATTGTTTCATCTTCTTCAAGAACAAGATCCACAGCACCTACATCTACCAAAACAACAACCACCCTAGATCATCATCATCTGCTAGTTATAGCATGGAAGGCTATCTGTTTAACCCTTATGAAATAACGTGGCACCGCCTTTCTTTTCCTTTGATCCCTTCTGGGTTTTCCCCATGTGCTTCTTCTGGTGGGCTATTGTGTTGGGTTTCCGATGAGGGTGGCACGAAGAGCTTGATCTTATGTAACCCTCTTGTTGGTTCCTTTACTCCACTGCCCCCAACACTTAGACCGAGGCTCTGCCCTTCGATCGGCCTATCCATCACTCCATCTTCAATTGACGTTGCCGTTGCCGGAGACGATTTGATATCTCCATACGCAGTGAAAAACCTCTCTTCTGAGAGCTTCCACATTGATGCTGGCGGGTTCTTCTCGCTATGGGGCACCACTTCTTCTCTACCTAGGCTTTGCAGCCTCGAATCAGGAAAGATGGTGTACGTGGAAGGGAAATTCTACTGCATGAACTATAACCCATTTAGCGTTTTGGCCTATGATATAGGGAGCAACAACTGGTGTAAGATTCAAGCCCCAATGAGGAGGTTCTTGAGGTCCCCGAGTTTGGTGGAGAGCAAGGGAAGGTTGCTTCTAGTGGCAGCTGTTGAGAAGAGCAAGCTCAATGTGCCAAAGAGCTTGAGGATTTGGTTTCTCCAAGATTGTGGGACAGCTTGGGTGGAAATGGAGAGAATGCCGCTTCAACTCTACATTCAGTTTGCAGATATTGAAGGTGGAAGAGGATTTGATTGCGTTGGGAATGGAGAGTTCGTTGTGATCATGATAAAAGGGTGTTGGGACAAGGCCTTGCTTTTCGACATGTGGAGGAAGAGGTGGCAGTGGATGCCGCCATGTCCGTTTGTCGGAGGCGGACGGGGCTGCAGTGGTGGTGGTGGCGGCGGCGGTGCTGAGTTTGAGTTGCATGGTTTTGCTTATGAGCCGAGACTGGCTACGCCGGTCACTGGGATGCTGGACCAATTGACCCACCCTCTTCAGTCTTTCAGTTGTTAGAACAAATGCTAGGGCTTTTTCTGTAAGCAAGAAGGTGATCTTCTTGTGGTTGTGCTTGTGGGCTTTGTATGATTTACTTTGCATGCAGGATGTTTTAGCCGCTACTGTCCTAAGCTATGTAATCCACGTTCTCGCCTTCATTTGCATGTTCGATCGTCCCATTAATTACTGCCAACCATTTGTTTCCTGCATATTATATATGGCACGATCTAGTTCCTCCTCGCTTCCAATCACAGAGATGCGGGAGTTACCCCTCAGACTACACCGCAAAAAATAGCTACAATCTTATGAGCGCATGAGGCAATAATATTGCAATGAGCTGCATAAAATTTACCTTTTTATCTCACCGCCACAATGAATTAAAACCGCAAACTACAAGAGAGATGTTAACCGAATAATGTTGCATCTCCTAACATTAGTCTGGATCATAGACTCGTCTTTCTATGTCATGGAAGTTTTCTCACCATATAATTAGCAATTTTTGTTCTCCCGCCATTACATGTCCAAGTCATGCAAGTATCGTCTAAAAAGCTAAATGAACAGCCGCTTGTCTAATATAGCAGCAAGACATCAATCATGCACGAGGGGGAAAATATATAACACTGTTTAACTATTTCACTGAGTCTTCTTTTCTACCATCGAATCATAGATGAAATGAAGAAATATAAGGTAACAAATGTGATCAACGGATGATAAAGTGACCGAATGCCTTGGTCACAGAATAATGGAAGCTTTCCATGCACTATACGCCAGATATGAGGTTTGTTGCGTGATTGTCCAGAGACAAACGGTTATACTACCATGGTAATGCATAATGGCCCCGAAATATCTCCCGTTGAAGGATGTAATTCATTGGATGAGGCATCATTCGTTCATCTTCAATCACACGCAATTCATTAGAATGAGCTTTAGTCAAAGTTATATTGCGTCAAAAAGAATCATACAATCTGATGTGATTCTGTAACCAAGCTAATTAGAACGTCTGTTTTCCTTGATGGTATTTACTGGCATGATTTCCGTTATAGAGAGGGAGTCTCCCAACTCAAATGAAAAACGCTTGATTTTAACACTTGATTTTGAGTAATCTTGAATGGTTTCTCGAGAAAGATTGCCATTCAATTTATCATTGTGAGCTTGTTTATAAGTATCAATGTACGCTCATCCAAGGTACCTTGGCTATAACAAATAGGTCATTGTCGCTCTTGTAATAGTAGTTTTGCCTCTTATTTGATAAATCAGGAATGTGATGAAATTTCCCTCTGGCATGTTCGAGCATACTTGCGAGGTGTACTCAATAGATGACGCAAATTATGGTATTGATGATATTATATCCTCTATCTTGTTAATGTTTCTAGTCAACAATGTAAACACAAAACAAAGAACAAGAATGGGTATACTGCAATGCTCCATTGGCAGCCCAAGCAAGTGAACTGCAATATTTGGTTAATTCTCTGTTCCCCAAAAATCCTCATCATTCATTAATCACTAATGCGTCCCACTTTCTTATTAGCATTGAAATGTCTTTCTATTCAACTTCTGATCTTTCTTATCTTATCATTCATTAATCACTAATGCATCCCACTTTCTTATTAGCATTGAAATGTTTTTCTATTCAACTTCTGATCTTTTAAGCTTTTCCTCAGCAATTAGTGCGCAGAAACATCTCTCTCTCTCTCTCTCTCTCTCTCTCTCTCTCTCTCTCTCTCTCTTCCCACCTCCTTTTTTCAAATTTTTACAGTAGAGTAAAGCAAACCATCCATGCCAAATAATTCCACGAGGGTCATGTTTGATTTTCGTTCTTCCGTCAAAACGGGTAAAAAAAAAAAATGATTTAAAAAAAAAAAAAACCCAGCTTTAAGTTTGATTCCGTTACTACCCCTGAACAAATTTTCTTGTCAAAAAGAAAAATCCATAGTTTTCACTTTAGTCCTGTGTATGCTCATGCGTGCAAAAACCGCGATTAGTTTTTCCATATTATGTACATCAGGAGGCTGTGATTTCTCCATTGAATGAGAGTATTAATGAAGATGCAAGTCCTGATTACTAATAAATTTGAAAGCGCATTGGCAGATTTGGAATAAAGTAAAAGTTGGGGAGCTTTTTTCTGGATTAAAAAAAATGTTCAAAGTGATTTGGATTGGACTTAAAATTGAAAGTTTTTTCGAGAAATTAGAAGATCGAATTTTCAAATGCTAAATGAAAAACCAACGGGACTCTCTCTCTCTCTCTCTTTCCCCCATCCCCCCTAGTGAGAGTCATCATGATGTTCTGTCCAAGTGACTAAGCTTTGGGTTTCGTTTGTTTGGTGCTGTTAAGGGGAAGTAGGATCTGAGTCAGACGTTGGTTGTCTTGTTCGCTCCTTCGGTAATCTCTCTCTCTCTCTCTCTCTCTTCCCACCTCCTCAGTAGAGTCTAAAGCAAACCATCCATGCCGAACCAAAGATTCACAAAGACATTGGCTTTCGCGTGGAAATGAATGCATGGTGGCTGAGAGGGCTTCAAGTTAATGGAGCGAGATCAAGATCGTGCACTGTCCCATGAAATGAATGTTTGTCTTTCCTTGTCAAATGCCTGGATATACGTACATAGGGGAGAGAGAAAAGGTTACTTGAGGAGAGAAGCAATGTCCCAAAAATGGGTTCGTTTCCTTTTTTCCAATAAAGGGGAGGTTCCTCACAAGAAAAATCAAATTTTGCCAAATCCGATGGGCTTTCACTTTTACCCTTTCTGGAGAAAAACCGACTCAGAGACAATTGATAGTGGAAAAGGACGGATTGACACGAACAAGACAACCAACGTCTGACTCAGATCCTACTTCCCCTTAACAGCACCAAACGAACAAAACCCAAAGCCTAGTCACTCGGACAGAACATCATGATGACTCTCACTAAGGGGGAGGGGGGAGAGAGAGAGAGAGAGTCCCGTTGGTTTTTCATTTTAGCTTTTACATTTTGCATTTGAAAATTCGATCTTCTAATTTCTCGAAAAAACTTTCAATTTTAAGTCCAATCCAAATCACTTTAAACATTTTTTTAATCTAGAAAAAAGCTCCCCAACTTTTACTTTATTCCAAATCTACCAATGCGCTTTCAAAATTATTAATAATCAGGACTTGCATCTTCATTAATACCCTCATTTAATGGAGAAATCATAACCTTCTGATGTACATAATATGGAAAAACTGATGGCGATTTTTGCACACATGGGCATACCTGGGACTAAAGTGAAAATTATGAATTTTTCTTTTTTTGACAAGAAAAATTGTTCAGGGTAGTAACGGAATCAAACTTAAAGCTGGGGGCTGTTTTTTTTTTTTTTTTTAAATCATTTTTTTACCCGTTTTGACGGAAGAACGAAAATCAAACATGACCCTTGTGGAATTATTTGGCTGGAACAACTCCAAGTAGAGTGGGCTTCTCGTCATTTTGACTAAGTTTACTTTAAGCCTTTTTGTAGACCATGTCAGACTGGAGAACGATTCAAGGACGCTGGAAATGAGATTTAAGACGTTTGAGCTGTGTAAAAAAATCGCTTGGCGCCCTTCATTCTCCATATTAATCGATTGAGAAGTGTTGATTCATTCAGCAACATTGTGCGTCTCTTAACATGTGTCTGGATAATAGACATTTTATAAAGCACCAGGGCACTGATCATGCAAAATAGGAGTTTCTGTAATGCTGTCAACCGAATCATTTGAGTCGCCTTTTGTGTACGTGGAAGCATACATGAAATGACAAATGCAATGTACAGCGATCAGTGGAGTGACCGAATGCTTCGGTCCTGGAGTAATTGAAGCTCCCTGAGCGCCATGAGCAAGATAACAGGTTTGTCATATGATTGTAACAGACTATCGATAGAGGGTGCTACAATGGTAATGCATAACCACACCTAGATAACTACCTGTTGAAGGATGTAATTCATAGGATAAGGCATCGCACTGAGGATAGAAGTGAAAAGGGCTAGGCATCGATAAACATAACTCTAGACAAAGAACAAATCAAGAAAGTGGCTCACTAATTGAACCTTGCCTGTCTGCGTATCTTTCAGGTGCAAGAACGAATGAGTAGGGACGAAACATGCTTACGCAGGCAGGAATTCCGATAAGCCAGCCTGTAGGGGATCGACAACACAATTGCAACCACCCTGATTCAGTCATCTCACACATTCGCATTTAGCATATTTACACAAGCTCATTTTTTCAGCAATAGAGCAGTAAATATGAATTTATACCCAAGAATCCAAAGAAGCTTTTATACTGCATAATTTTGATATCACAGGGAAAGAATAGATAAAAAGGAATTATACACGTATCCCAGCCTACAACACCAAATAGTCATGCCAAATCAGTCACCTAAAAATAATCGCAATCAAATGGGTTAAACTGCACTCTTACATCCCTCGGGAAAGAAGAAATGGAAGAGGACATTTCCTAACTCATCAAGGGAAAACTCGACCAAGGAATTACTATCATTCCACCCAGGTTGCAAATGATACAATTCTGACTGTATTGCCCAGCAGTTAGAAAATGTTGAACCCCAACAGAAACTGGTGACACTGCCTGCTGTAAATGAATGAACTTACTGTGACATGCAAAGCACCTCAGGTTCCTCCAAGAATCTCTCACAGAGTGCTGGGATGAACTAAAATGCCATCCGACCAGCAAGCCTACTTTCTGATATCCTTCTGTCTATGGCAGCATCAATTGAATTCATCTGCAAAATAAAGCAACATATATATCAGAAAACAGCAGTCATCACTATTCATGGACAACTCGTACATCAAGCTTTTCATCCTCGAAGATACCAAATATTGCAAAAGAATCTGACCTGAGCCAAGCCTGAATGGACTGATCGATCAATAAAGTAAATTGTAATGATGCTAACAATAAATAGTATCTGTTGGTACATCCTCAGCCCAGCCAAAACCCACATTTAGGAATTGGGAATAAGACAAATGAGCAGAATCAGAAATGCATTATTGTAAGAGTTAAATAACCCTCCTCAAGAGAGTTGATGCTAACTTTGTGTATCATTGTTCCTACGGCAACAGGCTTGGGATTGATACAAGGAAAAACAAATACCTACTTGATTTTGATGCCCACAAGTTGGTGAATTGCTTGCAGACTGGAAGAAGGCCACTAAAGAAATATATTGCTCGACATTGACAATGCGATTCATGCAGTAAATTATTTGATTCTAGATTTTTTTTTTTTTTCTCAGTTACGTCAACTCTAAATAAGGAAAAAAAATGAAATTTTCTAAGGCAGTACCTTCTATAGATACCTCATGTACAATCATATCCGAAATCAGGAAGCATTTAGCCTACTTACTTGGTTAGAGGTGCATAACAACGTCGAATGTTGAAAAGGCAGTGAAGACTTACCTGGCTGGTTTCATCATGCACCTGATATTTTGGTAGGGACATTCTTCTTTCCTCCTGCAAGTGTTTTCAGCAACAACCATAAAAACCATTGCCCAAGGAACGATAGAAGAAAGTGAAAAAGGCATTATATAGAATAGGAAGAAGTTACCATGGACATCGCCTCATCATCCCAAACTAGATAGACCTCATTAGTTGCAGGCTGGGTTGCTGGAGCTTTATTTGTAATCACTGGAGGAGGTCCAATTGAAGGACCACCAGTGTTTGGACCGGATGCATATGAATGTGAATTCACCACAGCCCCATCTATTATAAAAATATAACAATAATAAATAAATAAGTATATTCCCATAATACACAAAGGATCAGTATCGAGTGCAAAATGATGGAAATCTTAACTCACGTTTGGAGACGATGTACAGTCATTGACAAAACACACATGTTAGATGCAAACCCTCGAGTAAAACATTCAATGAATAGCAGTTGTCTGGTAAAAGAAAAAAAAAATAAAGGCACAGAACATTGCTTCGCTCACAGTTTTATACTGAAAGACACAGAAGGGTTGATGCATATCTAAGAGCCAGCTTAGCTCAGTTTTAGTAGTTGCTCAGACGCTTCATATGTAAGTTTATGCACATTAATTAAGAATGAAGCAACGGGAAGGTAACATCTATTGCGACTTACAAAGGTCAGGAGACAGCTTCATATGTAAGTTTATGCACATTAATTAAGAATGAAGCAACGGGAAGGTAACATCTATTGCGACTTACAAAGGTCAGGAGACAGCAATATCATTCATGCTTGGGTAGCTATATTTGAAAGATCTCCGAATAGTGAAAATTGTTGAAGCCCAAACCACATTTCCAGTAAAGCAAGACCACACAAAAAGCTACAGAATACACGGTTCTCTTGATGATTAACATTTTTTTCACTCAACCTAATTGACTCACTTCTTTTATCTTTTAATCAGTCCAATTCCAAAGAAGCTGCTATAAAAAATCTGATAATATCTATCCAACAGAAACGCTTAATCACTATGAAAACCTTGCTGCTGATTGCGAGATTTAGGTATGGACATTTTATCTTTCTATGAGACACCATTAACCCAGCAATGCAGTATATCATTGTATCAGAATCAGATAGACAAAATGGTTTCTCAGACTTATAGTCGGACATGATGTTTCTCGCATTTCAATAATTTGACAATGATGAATCACTCTTTCTAAAATATATGTCCACATTAGTTTTTCAGTTCAAATGCTTCACCTCATTTTCATATAATGCTTATACACATAACTCCATCTTTTCTATTTCATTTCGACTACTTTTGGGAACCTAGCAATTTAACTCAATTCAACCGATAATTTACTTAATTGTGGCCTAATAATCAACAATTTGTCTTTCTTGCTTTAAATATACACTTGACAAATACTGGGATCATCTAAAGTTGGTGTACAAGCATCAAATGCTCTCAGACACACTATGTCCAATGACGATCATGATGCAAGACCAAAACAAAGTAGACTTCCAAGTTCCAATAACTGCAAACTAATAGTGATCGTTGGGATCGAAGAGTTCCGAAGAAAATTCAAACCTTTGAGTAGTGAAGCAGAATACTACCTGCTATTGTTGGACTGACACTAGCATGGGCAACCAAGCTCCTGAGATCCGCTGGGGAATTTTGAGCGTTGCCTGGTGGAACATATGATGTACTTTGCATCGGCATACTGCTATTACCAACTGGAAACAAGGGCTGAGATACAGCAAGAGAAGTAGTCGAGGAAGGCAGTCCAGGGGGAGTTATCTGCAACGAAGATGGATATGTAGCAGATGATGTGGGTGGAACTGCTGTTGGCACAGGAAACAATGGTTGCTGCATTGGAGGCAAAGGTGCAGGCATAGGAGGAGGAACTGAAACTGCTGGATATGGGGGAAACCAAGGTTGTGGACGCGGAGGGATTGCCCAACCACCGGGAGGCACTGATAAAGCATTATAACTGCAAAAACAATTAATCCATGAGAGCATAAGTCAACTCTGCCTGACTTGAGAACACAAAATAGAAATAGAAATAACTTTCTAAAGAGCTGATGCATTACAAACAATCTACAGAGGGCTAATAATGCTCATCTGACAAGATATTACATTCACCAGCATACACCTCATTCATTTTCTGTTCACAATTCCACATTTTATCATAAACAAATTGAAATTGTATAGTTGCTATCACATGATGTCCTGGGACCCATACTGTACCAGCAAAGCCAAAGGACAGACTACATTATCATCAGGGCATAAACATTAAGAAAAACAGAAATTCCTTATTTTTACAGCTAAATAACCACTGATGTTAAATTACAGCATGAGGAGAAATTAAGCAGCTCAAAAAGGGATAAAGTGATGAGGAAAAACTTTACACTGGTGGCACTGTGCCTAAGGTCGGCTGAGGAGGATATCTGACCCCCAATGCTCCAGGAACAATGTTAGGAGCAAGCGGAGCAGATCGTGGCTCAACTTTGGCTGCTTTAGGAGGAGCTTCCTCATCTGCAAAATGTTCTAAATGTTAGGACACTGAATAACCATCATTTGCCACCCATTTCTTTTTATGAAAATTTCCCACGCATACTGGACATAGCAGAATTAGTTCAGCTTCTCATAGAAACCATAAAAAATGACATAATCCAATCATGGTAAGTACCCAACCAGGTCCGAATAATTTCCCCAAATGATCGAATCAGTTTTAAGTCAAAATGAAGATTGAATTGACATATTAAAAATATCAAATACTTATGTATGCAGATGTTGTTTTCCTTTAAACAAAACTCAACTTGAATTCACACATGGACCTCCTAAATATACATGTTATTACGAGGCTAAAAAGATACATTAGGAAATCCGACCATATCACCCCTAGTCAAAGCCCTTCAGTACTCCATAAGACACACAATCCGTACTTATTGTACCATTTCCTTTTAAATTTCAAGGTTGCATCACATAATTCCACATCCTCTCTTGCCAAAAAAAAAAAAAAAAAAAAAAAAAAAAAAAAAAAAACTACCTCTACCACAGTTCAAGAATATAAAAATTTCTAGAGAAGTTTAGGCAAGCATTTACACATAATTGGAACAATTAACAAATCTAAAGAGAGATTACTCAGCCACTGGTCAGCATGAAAAACAACAAATGATCCACCCATTTAAAGTGAATCTACTGTATACTTTAACAGCACAAAGGTGTAATTGGACCTTTAGCTGATCAATAAATTCGACAAAACTGTATGGCCCTAATTATTATCCCCAAGTGTATGAGGCTCTCAGCTATGCAAGGGCCAAGAAAGGTCATTTGCATGACTTGAACCCCTGACCTTCCACTCACAAGGGGTTACCCCAATCGTTACACCAAAGTTAGACCTCTAAAATCTTAATGGCTCTATCAAGAATATTATTGCCCCAGAAGATCGAGCATCTTAATTTACTTTAAAAAAATTGAATAAGACAAAAATAACACCCCTACATAGAAGCATTCCAAGTGCCCAGTTACTTCAAATAAACTTTCAATCACCACATAAATGCGTAGCGCGACCGCATGCATGCATGAGGATCCTCACCTTCCTCTCCATAATGAGCAGCCAAGACATCAGGTGGGATTCCTTGCATTCCATATATTTCAATTTCAGTAGATTCTCTACCAGGTTTAGCATTAGGAACCCTGCATAACAACAGCACCAGAGAAGAAACTGTCAAAAAAACAAAGCATTAGAGCAAGGAAACAAGAGTTGAAAAAGAACATGAGGACGCCAGCCGCTTGTATCGACACTCTGTCTTGAGTCGTTTGTCAGCTTTTTTTACTTGTTAGGTAACTCTAAGATTTCCCTCACTATTGTCTAGGACTAGTGGTAGACATGGACCTTTTTCTGTAGTTGAAAAGAAGATTGTTGGTTGTAGGGGAAGGTTTTTCCTTGGAGAGCTATTTGGAAAGTGAGAGTACCAACTAGAGTTTCAACTTTAGTTTGGGATGCATCTTGGGAACATAATTGCGCATTAGACAATTTGCAACAAAGAGGGATTTTGTTGGTCAGTAGATGATTTTCGTTGCAAGGGAGAGGCAGAGACATTTAGACATCTCTTCCTTCACTATACACGGACGAGATGAATTGGGCAGCCACTTTCGCGTGCACTGGGCTGTCTTGGGTTATAGGAGGATCTGTTGAACGAGAATTATGGGTATGGCAAGGCTTTCTTCCGCCTCACGCTAAGCAAAGGAGGATTTTTTTTAATCCCTCTTGCTGTTTTTTGGTTAATTTGGAAAGAGCAGAATAAGAGAGTGAGACGCCTACTTTCGCAATTATTGAAAGTTGGCTGAAGATCTTATATTTTGGTATAGTGGAATGTTATGTGCGGATGTAAATGCTTTAATCGACATTATAGATGATTTGTCTCGTAAATGAGCTCTTTTGGCACCGAGCCCTTTTTCCACATGAGTTCGTACCCCTCGGTTCCCCTTAGTAATATTTTCTTTTACCTATTAAAATTCATAAAAAAAGAAAAAAATCGCAACACCAGGCAAATCTAATGCATAGTCTATAGCATATACAGTGTACCACTTTATTAAAAGGATAACCTTTACCCAATCAGAAACCATCCTAAACGAAAGAGGGAGAAAAACCATCTAAATTAAGATCGCGGTTTCACTTTCCGTGCTCAAACGAGGTGGATTGTCACTGTAAACAAAAAAAATGCCTACTTCTCATAAATCAAAAAAATGAGAAAAAAAGAGAATCGAACGCGAACTACAAACAATCGCCATTCGGTGAGCTAAAGAAAATCCCAGCAAATGGAATTCTCATCCACCCATACCAACCCAACCAAGCCAAACCCAGAGAGCACCCCCAATCCCAAAAAATCGTCGCCCGGATCACCAAGCGTGCGAAAACTACAAAAGATCGCCAAATTTCTCCGACAAAACGTGGAAAAACACAACCACGAGCCCAAAACCGATAGCATCGAACAAAAAGCACCGCAACAATCGAGCAACGACAGAGGGAGAGAGGGAGAGAGGGGGGGTTACTTGGTGACGGCCTCCTTGTGGACCTGGAGGACGTGGATGGCCATGCCGGAGGCGGTGGAGAGCTTCTTGTGGCAGGCGTGGCACTTGAAGTGCTTGGCCTTCTGGTGCTGCACCAGGATCTTCTCGTCGTCGAACTCCCGGTCGCAGTAGTAGCACCACACCTTGGACGACGCTCTCTTCTTCTTCTTCCCCATCACCACCCTCCAATCGAAAGCCTCCGCACCCGATCCCTCTCTCTCACCCTCTCGATCTCTATCTCCGGCGAGGCTCGACGGCGGAGGACGGCGGAGGACGGAGGAGGCGGGAGGAGCTAGGGTTTACGCGTCGCCCCTCTTTCGCGCTTTCTCTCTCTCGGGTCGGGAATGAGATTGTAGAGAGAGAGAGAGACAGAGAGATGTACGTTTCGTCGTTGGATTTTTCGAGAAGACATGTAGATTCTGACGCTGACCTCGGATGCTCCCGTCGGTCCGGAGAGCCAATAGCAGGTGGCCACGTAGGCTCGCGGTGGGGCCGATTATGGACGACGTGGCGGGCGGCCGGGAGTCCGAGTCTGACTCGGACGGCGTCAAGCCATCGCCTTCGAGGGTAAAATCGTCCGAAACTCTATCGAGATGCGAATTTGTTTTTTTCAACTATTATTATTAGTTCTGACAAAAAAAAAACTATTATTATTAGTTGGGCCAAAAAAAAAAACTATTATTATTAGCAAAAACGTGCAAAAAGGATCGAAACCCGAAGAAAAGGAATGTAACTCATAATAAACTATGGACCGATCGATCTTATGAAATACGAAGTAATCACAATCATGTTTTGAGTTTTTTCGACGTTGATGAAGGTCCCGTCGCTAAGTCATCATAAGATTGACTCCGAGCTTATATTAAGAAACGGTTCTTAATATTTCCAAAACCTATAAATATACCATCAAATGGAAAATCAAAGCATGAAAGTACTTATACATATATAAATATTGAGTTAGGATCCATGCATCTATCTCGTCATAAGACTTGTAGCAATTACATAATACGTCATTATATGATGTAACAAATGATCACCCGACCGCTAAACTAGGTCAATGTTGAACACTAGTATTGCACTGGGCTTCTAAGTTTAGCGGCAAAGTAGGACATCCCACTCATCCCATTTGAACTATGTGTATTAATGCTCTAACAATGTATCTCTAAACTTATCAAGTTAATTCAACATTGATGAATGAAATTCATTACCCTTCATCGGGTGAAATTTACTAATTTCCTTGGTAATTTATTAGAATAATTCATTGCTAATAGCATATGAGCCATTCTCACTTTAGAGTACTAATAAAAGAGGGCACGCATAAAGCATACTCTGTACAATTGTACATGAATTATATTTGTATTTGTTGTCACCATGTTGCAACCTTTATGTTTGGTAATTATAGGTACTCATTTCCCGCAACAAGTTAGTTTTTAGAGGTACTGAATGAAAAATTGACGCATACTTCGATCATGTATAGTTTTCATTGCTTCAAGGGTGAAAATTGCTCAACTTAATCGAGGAGTTGACCAAAGCATTCTAATCATCACGGTCGAAGCCCAGTGAGGGTGCTAGAGCCAGGTCGAGACTTTGCATAAATTTGGCAAAAAATGAGAGGGGAAATTCAATCAAAGCTCGGAGGAATTCGAGCCACACACGCAACTAGCCCACGAGAGAAGTCATGAGAAAGAGCCCTGCAAGTAAACGTGAAAGTGATGGAATATTTCAATAAGAAGGGAGGTTCCAATGTAGAGAATGATTCACAGTTCGCACGACCACATTAAGCACAGCCCATTATCTTTGCTGGGCTTTTACAGTCTCATCTTCTCTAGCAAGAAGTCAAGACGCAACCAAGTTATTATCAGCCCTTGAGGATTGTTCCGAACTTAACCCCGGTTGAGCGATTCGTTTGCGCTCACGCCTCGCCCGATCCTCTCTTGCTGGCCATAGGGGTGTCAATGATTCAGTCAAGTTTTTTTGAAAAATCAAATCGAACCAAATCGTTAGAAAAATCTTCCGAACTGAACTGAATAACCGAAATTTCGGTTCGATTCGACTTTTCGATTTTAGGTTTTCGATTTTTTCTTCTTTCTTTTTTTCATTTTTTTAAAATGAAATCTCCAAGCGATCCCCCAAGTATTTTGTAAAAGAACAGGACTTACCGTGTTTATTCTGACAAACAAAGTTCCCACGACACCATCAAAACATTCTTGTGCCAAAGAAGCAATTCATATTCTCTGCTCATTAAGAACCACGACCAAGTGATGCAAAAGCTATTCTCGCATTCCATTGTTAAGGTCACATCCCATGTATGTAAGAATGCAGAACGCATGATCAACATGCCTCCAAAACATTTTTTTGGCTCTAAGCTGTTGCTGTTCTCTCTTATTGGTTCAGGATACCACTAAATGGGAAATCACCTGATTGTTCCACTTCAAAGGATCAATGTACAAACTGACCGAAATCAGAGCACCTGTGGACAATGCATTACTGGAATTCCTTGGTTTTCTCTTACCATCCAGAGCAACCAAATTTCCAACCAAAGTACAGGATGATTGAGCAAGACCCAACATATGGGATATACACCGAGAATCCTAACCAAGATGAGATCTTTCTGCTCATTCATTTCCTAACAAGCCCTTCCTGCTCCAAATTAATGATGGTCAGTCATTAAGTCCATGTAATGCTACAGACTCCGACAATCATACACGAGAACAGTCCCCCAAAACACTAAAAAAAGAAACCAATCCGATTCAAACCGAAACATGATCTTGCCAGGGTAATGTGCAAACCATATATCGTCACAACAAACAACTCATTCAAATGAGCCTTCACAAGATAACTTACGCCAAGAAGAGAGAATTTCCCTAGAAAAAGAAAAGGGAAAAATCGCACCTTCAAAGAGGCAAATCGCTTTCGGGTTCCGAAACCAAGACCCGCAACGCCACCACCGTGGGAGCAATTCGCAGAAGCATCGGACCACCTGTGGAGCTTATGAGAAGGAGGGCAGAGGGCACCATGCTGGCGCGAAGAGGACGGCATCAGAGACGAAGAAGGAGGAGAAGAGAAGCGCAATGAAGACAGTCGACCCACATCCGCCATCTAAGCCCCCCAAGACTCGACCAAAAGCCAAAACGCAGAAGAGCCGAGCCGTCCCTGCCACTGTCGCCGTCGCAGTCGCGGTCATCATCGCCATCGCAGTCGCCGTTGCACCTCCAAGCCGACCAAGACGAGACACGAGAAGAGAGGAGATGGAAGTCGGGAGAAGATAAAGTTTGATTTTATTGGTTCGTGATTCGGTTCGGTTCGGTTCGGTTAATCGATAAAAATCGAACTAATAAAAAAATATTGATTTTTTATAAGAATTGAATTGAAAGTCGAATCAAATCAAAAAAATGGAATTTTCCAGTTCACGGTCCAAATTTACGACTGAGTTCACGATTTAGTTCCTGACACCCCTACTGGCCACAACAAAGGCTGTGTTGCTCTCGCCGGACAAATTAAAGGTGTGGGGGCGCTCGCCTAGGAGGGAGGGAGGAGGAGGAGCTAGCGTTTAAGCAAGGTTGAGATTGAGATTGGAAAGAGAGAAAGTGATGTATATCTCGTCATTGGATCTTTCGAGAAGAAATACGGATTCTGCAGTTGACGTGGGATGCTTCCATATCGAGGCGAGCCAATAGGATGCAACCACGTGGGTTGTGATGGGATCACCCGGATGACGTGGCGGGCGGCCAGGAGTGCAAGTCTGATTCCCATGGCATAAAACCTTCGTGTGAGAAACAAATGTTTTTTTTGTTTAGAAAAACATCATTAGAACATTAGTACACTTAATTTCTTATTAATTAACATGGATATTAGTCGTCTTACGTGATATGATTGGCCAATGTCAACATAGGCCACCGTAAAATTTGCCAAAGGACTATATTGACAAGATTAAGTTGAAAAATTATGAAAATATTTAAGATTAAATTGCGAATAGAACTAAATTAACTATTGCAAAATATGTTTAGGACTTTTTTCGCAATCATCTCATAAAGTCATTATATGGTGTCTCATGATGCTGGCCCATACAATATGTACACTTTACTAGATGTCACAACCAACATGTGGATTGTGGATCCTTGGCTTTTTTTTTTTTTTTTTTTTTTTTTTTTTTGAGCCAATGGATCAAATGGCGGCGATCTTTACAGTACAAAGGGCCTAGGGAATGGATTGGAAATGGTGATGGATGATTCTGAGCATGATTTATCAACTGATTTTCTTTGATAGAATTTTGATCAATCAAACCAGTCGTAGACCGACCCCCTTTTTTTCAAGCAAGTTGCTCTAACCATTACTATTTAAATCCGTTCGTAACTTAAGCACACAAAATGAAATAGACAAAACTTTGCATATATTTAGAAGAAGAAAATTCAAAGATTTTCCAAATTGCAATATATGGATAGAAGACCTATCTTTCAATTGATTTGTGAACCTCAGTGAGGCCATTTGGCTTACTCAGATTTATTTGGTGAAGTGATCCCCAAGAATCGGGCAGAGTGCGTGCATCCCCATCAAACAAATCAAGGGTTGGCACTTTTTCTAGTAAGTGCATGGCTGTTTCCTTGCATAGTAAAGAAAAAAAATTCAAAGGGAAACATTCAGGAGTTCTAGCTTCTTCTCTCAGCCCTAATTTTCATTGGCTCAGTTATAATGGAATCTGACTCGAAAAGATGATATTCATGCTCTATTTATTTTGCAAAAAAGATATGACATGTTTTGAATTTTTTTTTTTCTAGAAAGTCATTTTTCACCAAAAAGATATTATTTTTTATGTTTGGATGAGACATGAAAGTGGACTGAAAAATATTTCCAATTGTTTTGTAAGAAAAATATGATTTGAGTTTTTTTATTAGACATACATTATTTGGACGCTATTGACTTGTGCATGGATAACCGGAAAATCGAGCTCGGGAATTGGAGTCTCGGGCTAAGATCTTAGGCTTCCTAGCACGATCACGGGCATCATTCTTGGATCAATAGAAGCCAAGCCCAAGAATCCAATGCCGATGTTGATGCCAATACCCAATTCCCTGGCGCCCAAGCTAGGGTCCACAAAGGCCTGGCTTGGGACCTTGGTGCCATGGTCCATCGAACTCGGGCCTCGGCCCCCAATGCCTGGGCTCAAGTCCATCACGGTCGGCCCAATACCCTCGCGCCTGTGCCCTAGACCTTGATGCTTGGGCCCTAGTCCATGACGTTGGGCTCGAGACCCTAGCACTTGGGATTGGATCCTTGGCACTCAGGCCTGGGTCCATCAAGGCAAAGCTCGGGACCTAGATGTCCACGCTCGAATCCATCGAGGTAGGCCTCAAACTCCGATGCGTGAGACTAGGTCTCTAGCACCCAGACCTTGGTCCATCGAGGTTAGGGCTAGGACACTGATGCTTGCGCTTGAGCCCATCAAGGTCGAGCCTTAGACCATGATGCTTGGGACTAGATCCGCGCACTTGGACTTGATCAATCGAGGTCAAGCCTGGTGTCCATGATGGTCCATCGAGGGCCGGCTCGATACTTTGATGCTAGTGCATTGAGCACTTGCAAATGCACTCGGGTCCATTAAGATCGAACCCATGTCTCCAATGTTTAATCCCATGTCCATCGTGGCCGAGTCCTGACCTTTAGTGACTCAACCTCAACGGATTTGGGCCTAGCATTGATGGACCTAGGCACAAATGTTGGGGTCCTGGGCCGACCTCAATGGACATGAGCACAACCTCAACCTCAACGCATTTGGGTGCAATGCCAAGGACCTAGCCTTAATGGATGCCACGATCTCAGGCTTGGCCTTGATGTACTCGAGCCTGGCCACGATGGACCCGGTCTCGAGTGCTGGGATCTTGAAGACATCAGGGTCTCCAACACAAGCATGAGTGTCTTCTGCCAGCCTTGATGGACTCGGGCCTAGGCGCCGGAGTCTTAAGCATGGGCATTGGGGTCTTAGGTACTGCCTCTATGGACCCGCTGAGCATAAATAGACAATCACAAGCATGTCACACAATTTCATTTTCCGCCTCCAAGGTTCCAATCCAATTCCTCCCAAGTATAACTTATGGGATGTTCCGAGGAACAGTACTTACTTTTGTTGAAGTTGTACATTACTTTGCTATGTAGGCTGCACTTCCGTATGCTCATTAGGCTCACAAATAGCCGCATGCTGATTACCATTTATATGCGCATAAAATCGAAGAGAGAAATAACCTCTCCCCACAACAAGGAGGACTTGCAGGCGTCGCAATCCTGCCCCTGGCCCTTTGTACCCGCCAAGAGAAAATAGAAGGCACTTGCAACTTGCAAGGGTAGTGTCAAAGATCATCTGGACGATCACGTTGTTCCTTAATTCTGAATATGCGATAAGTCCTGTACACCGCGTCCAGTGCTAGCCGTGCAAACCCAATGGAATTGGAAGTTGGCGCTCTGTACTGATATTGAACGGTTGACGACGTTAAATTTCGTTGAATCATAAGACACGGCCGAAGTGTCTTGGCAAGTTCTTTTGAAGGAAAGAACATGATTTCAACTTCCAGGGTCAGCCCTGGAGCGTTAGATCCCTTTGGGAGTAAAATCAACGGTTGGAGACATGAGACCACCTCTTCCACTAATCCTTTCCCCAATTACTTTTACTAATCCTTTGGTCTCAAAGGAACTACATTCCCTACTTTTACTAACTAAATTCTTACTAATCCTTTAGTCCCAAGGGAGCTAAATTCACTCATGTCTTCAACCGTTGATTTTAACTCCCGAGCTCAATCCGGCGGTCAAATCTGAATTGCAAAAGTCAAGTCCACGTCAATTAAATTAACCAACGAATATCTGAGCAGATTACCTATATGGTGTGTATACCGCAACGAAGAGCTTTTCTGCTAACTCATTCACAATTCTCAGAAACAATCATAGAGTTCATAGATTTTCATCTTCTCTGGAGGAACATGGCTGATCATATAGTGACACTCGAAAGCCTCGTAAATTATTTGTATGTGTGCTCTAAGAAATATGATTAGAGTGCAGATTAAGTAGCAATTGTTTTTTTTTTTTTTTTTTCCTTTTCAATCTATTTTCTTGCAAATAATTCATTCTCGATTCAATACAAGGGTGATGAACAACCACAATAGCAGCAACGATAAAAAAAGTTATGACTTCACCAAAAAATTTCACATTATATTCATCTCGTTTAAGCTATTTGTCTTTGCGTACCTCAATTCACTGCGTACTGAAATGCTGAGCCACACAGATAAGCTTCATTATTCTTAATTTACACTAAAAGTCTATTCACTCCATTCTCTTTATCTTGCTAATGTTTGCTTTGGCATGTCTCTTTCGTGTGAGGTTCCGTATTCAAGAGATTCTTCAACTGTTCAATGATATGCCATTTTCTTGAATTTCAGTTTGATTTTTGAAACTCCTACAATCATACTATGTTTATGTATTGATCTTGTTGCATGTCATTTGCAATAAATTCTTCTTATCTAGGGAAGAGGGAATGTTATCATCTACATGTTCTGTACACGATTATTTTAAATTGTGGACAAGGTTCGAGCTTTTATCTATCGTACTGCATAAAGTTCCCAAGGGACAGTAATTTTGTTCAAGCATTTATCTATTGATGGCAATTATATTTGACCCAATATCTCTACCCTAGTTAGTATAATGCCTCTAGTATCTTGTATATGTATTTCACGGCTTATCTAGCCCATTTGATAGGTCAAACTCTTTTTCTTCAGAAGCATGCTCGCCTATGTACCACATCAAATTCTTAAATGTAACATTCACTTTATTCGAATTATTATTGGATGATGAGAATCACTATTTGACTTAACATTTTTTTTAATCATTGTTACATCTGCTAAAGCTCGTTAAGTGGGACGACCATGTATATGATTGGGGCATATTCATGGTCAAATTGCGTGGACCTTATACTGTCAATGAATTTGGTTCATCTCATTGGTTTAATTTTTTAGGCTTTTGATCCTTTTTAACCTCTTTTGTGGTTTTTTTTGGGTGTTTTGTGCTTAAATTTTGTGACATTTTGATATAAAAGCTTTTTTTTATTCTATATATACCTTTATTTCATGCATATAGTAGTATCCTACAAAAGTAGTAAGCTTTGAATTGGCACAATAGAGGTGCTAACACTTGTTAGGAAAATGCAATTGAGTTAAAAAACTTTCAAAAAGTGCAGTTAAATTTTAAAACTTCTTACGAAATGCAATCAAGTCATAAAACTTATCAAATTGGTCCAATCAAGTTCTTCCTTTGATTGTACCTTTTGAAAATTTTATAACTCAATTAACTTTCGTAACAAGTTTTAAGATTAAATTGTACTTTTTGAAAGTTTTAACACTCGAATGCATTTTTACAATAAGTTTTAGAATTTGATTACACTTTTTGAAAGGTTCAGGATCTAATTGCATTTCATGAGAAGTTTTAGGACTTTTAATACACTTATTAAAAACAAAATAGGTTCTAAACTCTTGTTCCTATGAACACCATTTTGCTTTTCTTGGAAGTTATGGTTGGCCAATCAAAGAACACCTTGAAGCCTGTAAAAAAGCATCTCAAGCAACTTTCCAAGAGCATCACGATCTTGAATAATGTAAGAGAACCATCGTCCTTGCAAGCACCTTGAGGCCAAAATTGGCTAAAATGATTATATTAGCAATGGTCAAAAGGTTTATGATTAAATTAGCCAAATCAAATAATATAGGACTGAACTGCCGTCATATAATAAATTTAGAACCATTGGGACAATTTTCCTCCAAACAAATATAGCATTAGAACAATGAAGTTGAACATCTTCACAATAGATGACAACTATTTCACAATGAAAGGACATGAATATTGAAGCTTATCCTATTTGTCAAACTAAGGATACGTTTGTGTATGCTTTAACAAATGAAAAATACCCAAATTCAAAATATTATTTGAATTTCAGAAAATTACAAAAAACATATATGAATTAAATCATCAAAATTTGCGTATGGTGAATTTTTTGAGTTATGGGGTAAGAAAAATTGGATACATGTTCTTACCAAAATAAAAATAAAAATTGGATAAATGTTATCCACCCATGGGCAGCTGCGTTGGTATTTGTTCTCTCCTTTTTTGATGTGATCGAGAGTTCGAATCCCTGCATTATTAGCGTTTTAAGTAGAGGGCCCTGGCGATTCCCTGCGTTGTTAGCGATTTAAGTAGAGAGCCTTGGTGGTGGGTTGCTGAGCCAGCTTCCCCCGATGTATAGTCGTCTCAATTACTCCGGCAAGGTCTGCCGGTGCCACTGGACACTGGAGGGCCGTGTAACCTCGATTAGCGTAAGCAAAAGGGAGCTCAGGGCGGATCCTCAGTTACAAAAAAAAAAAAAAAAAAAAAAAAAAAAAAAAATTGGATACATGTTCCTGCACAAGTTGTGGATTAAGGAAAAAGTAAAAAGTAAAAAATAGAACTCTAACTAGACACGCCCCAAATATTCACAATAATCCTGAGAGAGTGAAATGAAAGAGATAACCACAAGCATAATCGTACTTGTTATCTTTGTCAAACTTCTATATGCTCGCTAAGTTTACGAGTAGTCCTATGTTAATTACCGTATGCATGCTCTTAGAATCGCTAAGAGAGATAGCCACTCTCCCCACAGCAAGGAGTACTTGAGTACTAGCAAAGCGCAGTGATCTTGCCTTTTGCCCTTTTCAAATTTGCAATAATTCTTGGGACACGGTTTCGGGTGTTAGCCGTGCGTTACACGATGGAAATGTAAGTTTGGCAATTCCGACGTATGACGGTTGACGACGTTAGCTTCCTTGAATATATGACACGGCACAAGTGTCTTGGCAAGTTCTTAGGAGAAAAAAGAAATAAAGAACACCATTAGATTCCTTGAGAGTCAAATCAAAGATTGAACCTTCACACCAAAATTTAAAATTCCTACTTTACATAAGTCATAAAGGTAAATTCACCTCATTCGGGGAACCATGTCCCTTTAGCGGCAATGAAACTATTCACCTTTAGCATTGAATGCTGATGGTGAATAGTTTCATTGGGAGAGACAGACAATCATTGGCCTTTATCATGGAATGCCAATGGTGAATAGTTCCATTGGGAAACTTGGCATTGAATGCCGATGGTGAATAATTCCTTTGGGAGTCAAGAGACAACTCTGATGGTGAATAGTGACATCACCTGTGGGGTCTCAAGAGACAATTTTGATGGTGAAATAATAGGATTTACCTATGAACGATTGACAAGTGGATTGCGAGTGAATAATAGGGTTTACCTGTGAGCGCTTGACAAGTGGATTGAGCGCTTGACAAGGGTTTACCTGTGAGCGCAATCCACTTGTCAAGCGTTCACAGGTGAACCCTATTATTCACTCGCAATCCACTTGTCAAGCGTTCACAGGTGAACCCTATTATTCCACCATCAAAATTGTCTCTTGACTTCAGCATTCAATGCCAAAGGTGAATGGTTCTCCAAACGAGGTCTCTCTCCTGCTCTCTATAAAAGCAGCGTGAAGCAAGCCCTTTGAATCCACTTCACAACCCCCATACACAAAACAAAACCACCAGATCCAAACACTTTCAAGCGAGGTGGAAAAACTCCTGTCGGAGAAGCAGTTCTCCAATTCTTGGTCTCTATACGAGCTCCGCTTCTGCAGAACATGGCTGATCATACTATGACACCTCAAAGGTATGTGATTAATTCACGTGAATATACTCTTAAAAACTCTGCTAAAAGCACTTCTCACTCAGCTGGTTTTTTTCTTTCTTCTTTCTTTGGAATCTATTTTTCTTTCATGATTTGTTGTAGGAACAACGAGCAACCACCAAATCAACAACAAGAAGAAAGTTTTGGCTCAACCAAGAGGTTTCACATTATATTTACCTCGTTCAAATTGCTCATTATCATGCATTTCAATTCGCAGCCTACCAAGACGTTGAGCCATCCAATTCTGCAATTTTACATCATTTCCGAAGTTATCTATCTCATAGCACTAATTCAAGTGACCGGGCCTAGGAGCCCAAATCGAATATACAAGTACTTGTATATCATTTTCGGGACTCTCGGCGCTGAATTGCTTCTTTGGACAAGCCTGTCTCTAGCCATTTGGCTCATTGTCAATATATGCTTGCTAGTATTGGCTTTGGCATCGTCCGGTGTGTTCCTGCCAATTCTCAACTGGCTTCAAGAGATTGTTCAATCGTTCAATGGTGAGCCGTTTGTCGAAGTTTAGGTTGATTTTTAAAGCTCCTACAATCATATTATGTTTGTGTTTCAATCTTTTTACATGTCAAGTTGAACTAGTTTTCTTCATAAGCAACCATGTCCACATAGGTATTGTACAACATTCTCAACAATAAGAGTGGCCCTATTCGAGGTGTTATTTGATGATAAAGTCAATATTTGCCTTGATATTTTTCCTCGAAGATAGTAAATTGTTTGTAGATTTTGTCTTTTGAAGCTCATCGGTGGGGACGACCATGTTTACTTTCGGGGACATATCCACTGTCATGTTGCGTGGACCATATAATGGCAATATAATATGACTAATTCAATGGAATTAATTTTTTGGCTTTTCTTTCTTTTTCTTTTTATTATAGTTTCATTGGGGTCCCGTGCTTTATTTTTATGAATTTTTGGTTTAATAGCTTTTTTCATTATATATTTATTTTACGCACGGATAATAATATCCTACAAAAGAAAAAATCAAAGTACCATTTTTTGAAGGTTGCCCTCACTAGCCTCTGGAGAGGGTTTTGGCCCTCATCGGTCCTTGACGAGGATCATCAATATCCACGTCAATTATTTCCAATTAAAAATTGACCAAATTAATTCAATTGTCGAAATATAAAAATATTTAAAACTCAATTGATAAATTAAAATGTTGAGAACAGAAAAATGTGATAAATTGGGGACTTTTTGGATAATTTATCTTTAATATCCAGCGTAAAAATTCGATTGAGCAAAAGGTAGAAATTCTTCTAGACACGCCTTAAATGCCTAATAGGAAATTCTCAAGGGAGCGAGCTTATGCCGCGCATCGTGATTATTGGTTATATGCTCGTAGAATCAAAAAGAAAAATAGCCTCCCTAATAAGAAATGATCGAGACCGTGGTAATCCTGCCCTTGGCCCTTTGTAATAAAAAGAAAAAAAAGAAAGGGAGAGAAACACTTGCAAGCGTGGTCTCCGTTATCCTGGAGAAGATATTCAGTGGTCGGCTCTCTCCTCACGGTCACCGTATCATCAGCTGACGTGGCAAGCTTTTTTACTTCCATCCAATTACAACTTGAAACATATTTACTGATATGAAATTAAATAAAAAATAGAAATTCTCTCTCTTCCTCCTCTGTTCCTCCTCCGTCGTCCCCGGCGTCAACGCCGTGTCCAGGCCAACTGCACGTCCAAACCGAGTCACCCTTTCCGTCGTCTTCCTCAATTCGTATTTGGCTTCGTCTTCTTCCCAGCGTCTGCTCATCTTCATCTTCGGGTCACCGGCCAGATCTGGTCGCTTTGTCTTCCTGCTTTCACCGTGGCTCTAGTTCTAGTCGCTTCGGCTTCCTGTCACTGTGGCTCCAGATCTGTGGTCTTCAGCTTCGTCTTCCTCTGTTTGTCTTTGGCTTTGCCTTCCTTTGTTCGACTGTTTGTCTTCGACTTCGTCTTCCACTGTTCGTTTTCCTCAATGCCCGAATGCGTTCGGCCATGAATGGCTAGATCTGGAGATTTGGAGAACGAGGCCAGCGAAAGTGACGACAGCCATGGACGAAGCACGCGGTCCCAGATCTGGAGGTTGGAGAAAAATAGAAAAAAAGGGAGTCGGAGGGGCTGCTCGAGCCGACCGCGAGCGACGCGGAAGGGTCCTCCATCATCCATGGCCGCAAGCTTTGCTTGTCCATGGCTCCGAGGCGCCTCATTCACAGATCTGGTGACCGCGAATCGTCCATGGCCGCGAACCTTGACGGCGAGGGTGCGACAGCCACAACGAAGCGGAGGTCTCGAGGATGGAGGTTGCAGTGGCTTGGGCGGTGGCGACGATCACGCCGGGGCGGTGGCCGCCATGGCAGAGGAAGAGAGAAATGAGTAATTCCACCTCATCATACACGTGTCGAGCTGCTATTGGATGAGAGCGAGGAATGCTCGCCAATGCCAAATCGAATTCAGACCATTAGATCTTGATGGTGGAGCTCTTCGGCAGAGAGCAGAACAGGGACTTACTTGACGGGCCAGAGAGAGAGAGAGGTTCGCAGAGGGTGGATAAGGCCTGGAGAGAGCTCGGGGAGATCGAGAGGCGAGAAGTCGAAGCTCCGGCAGATGAGGAATTACATCGAATAGCTCAAGATCAGAGCTTCTGAGGTGCTTTTATCGTCCGTTGGCTGTTGAATTTTTTCCTTTTAAAGAAATTCTGCATGAACGTAGGGAGATTTGGGAAGAACTTCGTATAAGCGATTCATCGGCTTGGGAGTGGCAATGAATAGTTACGGCGGTATTTCTTAAGATAGAGAGAGAGATGATCTTTTAAGAGGTAGATGAATTGAGCTGCTTGCAAGCTCCTCCTGGTCAATTTGAGCTCACTTAATGTGAATTCGACTCGAGTTTTATCGAGTTCGGGTCGTCAAGTATTGTATTTTGACATATCCGATCGTTGCACGAGATATGCCTTAGTGAAAACATCAGAATCACTGCAATTTTTGGTTCACTGCGTCTTTTATGCTCCAGTTGGAAATTTGAGTTCAAGCTCGAATGGTGCTCTGTAATATTCTTCTTGACTAGTCGAAATGAGCTCGAGTATATCAAAGTAGGATACCCTGTGACCCAAGCTCAACTGATCAAGCTCAACGAACTTGAGTTGATTGAGTCTTCATTTTCGAATCTGATCAGCACAGAGTCGAGTTGTGCCTTGATCATGTTTTCAGTCGACCGAACACGGGTTGATTGCTTTCCTGATCATGACATTTCTCTGGCCTTCAATTCTTGTTGATCTCGCTGAAGATTGCAGAATCCCAGAACGAGCCATCGGAGGTAAGGGCCTCCGGTTTTCAGGGATTGACTTCATCAGCTGCGTGCTATTTGGAGTCACCTTCGGCTGCGCAGTCGGAAGAGACGTGGACGACGTTCAGCTCAAGACATGAACATCCGTGGCTTTCGGATTCATTAGAGTAACATGCTCCGAGCTCACGGACTGAATTTGGATACTTTCCTGTCGCATGCCTTTTTCGGCGCAATGTACATAGCCGAGGGTCTGCTTATATTTGTTTTTGCGGCGGTCGGTCTAGTTCTCTGCTTCAAGACAGGAACTTCGAGTCTGACTCGGATGACGTCCCACTCATCCCCTCTAAACTAGGTGTACTAATGTTCTGACAATGTTTTTGTAAACTTATTACTTTAATTTAACATTGACAAATGAAATTCGTTATGCTTCATTTAGAACTTACCATATGAGACAGTAGCTATAATGAGACGTGTGAAATTTACCAACTACTTTGGTCATTTACCAGAACAATTCATTGCTAATGGCATAAGAGCCATTTCTCACTTTAGAGTACTAATAAAAGAGGGGGCACACATAGAGCACATTTTGTACAATTGTACTTGAATTATAATTGTATGCCATTGTAATCGTGTTGCGACCTCTATGTTTGGTAATTGTAGATACTCATTTTTCACAACACGTCAGTTTTTAAAGGTACTCAATGAAAAATCGATGCAAACTTCGATCATGCATAGTTTTTACTTAATGAAGGGTGAATATTGCTCAACTAAATCGAGGAGCTCTCGACCAAATTATTTTAATCATCACGGTCGAAGTCAAGCGAGGGTGCAAAAGCCAGGTCGAGACTCGCATAGATTTGGCAAAAACGAGAGGACAAAATTCAATCACGAAGGCGATTCGAAACGGGAAGAAGATGGCTTTGGGCGATGCACATGTCGAAGCTTCGAGGAATTCAAGACGCCCTCGTTGGCCAAATCGAGGGTAAGTGGCCAGCTAGAGGATCGGGCGAGGCATAAGCGCAAATGAATCGCTCAACCGGGCTAAGTTTGGAACAATCCTCAAAGAGCTAATTGTAACTTGGTTGCTTCTTGACTTCTTGCTAAAGGAGACGAGACTATAACAAAGCCCAGCAAAGATAATGGGCCGTGCCTAATGTGGTCATCTGAATCATTCTCTACATTGGGACCCCACTTGTGATGAAATATTCCTTGAACTTCCACGTTTGCTTGCAAAGGCTCTTCTCATGACTTCTCTCGTGGGCTTGTGTGCGTGGGCGAGGCCACAACGCCTTCGTTAGGCAAGGGCGTTGTGACCCTTGCCTAGATTCAGTGAGAGCCAAGACGTCATCGCCTATGGACAATGACTCTCAATCCAAAACAAATGTAACGAATGGAAAAATACCCAATAAAATTATAAATAAAAAATAAAAAGTTCATTAAAATGTTATTAAAAAATATCTTCAAACATATCATGTAAAACCGTTGGCATCAACATCATCGATTTTTTAATCGGTATTGGTTAGATGGACTCAATTAACAAAATATAAAAATATTTATAATTGAATTGATATAAGTATAATAATTTAAGACTTTTTTTGATAATTTCCTCTTAATATTAGTATGTGGCTATAATTTTGAATATTCGTACAAACGGGTACCTTTTCTACAACGTGACCTAATTAGTACTATATTCAACAATTGTCGACTTATACGCGGGGCAATAACTTGCCGTCTCTCATTAGCGAATTCAGGTGAAGTTGTGTAAGCAAAGATTGCACCGTGGGCAAATGGCAATAATGCACGACTTTATGCCTCCTCGCCCCTTTCCTAGCAGGCTTTGTGCCCACTTTAGTGCGTAGGGATACTAAAAATTAGCCAAGGCATCGAGAGGTCGCAAAGGTGATTTGATGTAGAATAACAAATCAAAGAGGATTATGTGATCTTCGAGATTATAAATGAGTTACAATTTTGATTCACGTGTTTGATGTTACAAATTTTAAACACGTTTTGCAGATTTTCTAATTATATTTTGATAACTTTCCCTTTTATCAATATCTTTTCGTTAATTTTGTTATTTAATTTCAATTATTTGGTTATTTTCTAGATGATGACCTCCCTATAAATAGACGCTTGAGATATGGTAATTTGCACTTCATTATTCAAAGTAAACACTATCTCCTTTCCAAGCATAACTTTCTCTACGTCATGATTGAAGGGTCTGCGCAGAAGCAATTCTAGGAAAGGCTATCGTGGATTTGCGCCATACACTTCGCATTGGTATGATGGCTTTTTAGGAGTCTTCTTCACATGATGGGGACCAAACCCCATTAGCCATATTTGTAGCATAGGAGAAGCTCTTCGCCCCTCGAATCCATCATTGAAATTCCCCTTGAAAAGTCTACTTAGGACCATTTATTTGAGAACTAGTGATTTCTTTTTTATATGCGACGGCGATGGAATTTTCTAACATATATAGAAATATGTTAGAAATTGGGAAAATGCTACAAGAATGGAAATTTTGGATTGCATTGATATCTGTGCAATAAATTTTCTACTGATTTAGTGCTTTTCTATGTTTTTATGGATGTTTTTTTAAAGTTTTTACCCTTTATGCTAGATATGAAATACGTTAGAACAAGTTGATTATATATATGCCATGGCTTTGTAATGTGGACACCACTTTTAGATGCATAATTGAGAATCTTAATCTTCGATTTTCTTCTGGGGGGCCATTTCTTTATGTTTGATTATCGAACCAAAGGTTCGCACTTCACATGTTCAGGGGAAGAAAGATAGCGGGAATCTCGATCTCCAAAAGCCGAGGTGAACGCTCCTTTCTTCTTCTTTGGTTCCTCTTTTCAAAGCGTGAATCTCACTCAAACCGCGAGTCCTCAGAACCGACTTTTCCTTGAGTCTGAACAACGTAAGTAAGAGGTTGGAATGAAAGAGCCGAACCCCTTTTTACCTTTGCAGCATGGCCGACCACCTCGCTCTTTCTCTCTTTAGTCCCGTCTCTTTCTCTTTCCCTTTAGCATTTTCCCGCAAAAGCCTCTCTTTTCCTTTGTTTAATGTCGATGGAAACACTATTTAATACTTTGTCAAAGCTGATGTAAAAGTACAGCAACCATCGAGAAGCAGTACACACCGTTATGGTTTTTTTTTTTTTTTTTTGGTCGGTGACACCGTTATGGTTCGTTGAGCAACTCTTTATCTTTATCTGTCCTTACTTTTACTAGAGTTTTACTAATGGCCAAGACGAATGCGCAAGAGAAGCTATTGGCCCGTGAGTTTTAAGAGAAAACGGTCGCAGCATGGATGGATGTTTTGGGTGTCAAAGAGATAGAAAATGAGCAAGGCAAAGAGATGAAAACGTTCATTGATATGCACGGGGTCTTGCGCGCGATGAGTAAAAGGATGACCTAACCCAACCGACCATTCCAACAACCCTTAAACTTTAATCTTTCTTGGGGGTATCAACCAATCTTCATTCACAAGTTATACCTCATCACGAGAGACGGGACTAACTAACCCAGCCAACGGCTTGACAATGATGATTTGAAAATTCTGGGAGTTGGATTTCCTCCGACGTAACCATCTTGAACGTCTTGTTTCTCTAGAACATGCCTTTCTTCTCACGCTTGATGAAGACTTCTTGATTGGGTTTGGGTAAACTGCTTGCTTTCTCTTCTCTCCTCTGCAAGGACCAAACTGTCTTTTGCTTGAGAAAACAGGCCTATCTTGGAAAGAAGAGAAATAACACCCATCCTCTTCCTATCCTTGTGTGACCCATTTCTTAAATGAGAGAAGGGTCACACCTTTCCTCATATAGGACCTCAGTTAGGTCCTTTTTAAATGCCCCTCTCTTTTTCTCCCTTTCTCCCTCCCTCTCTCTCTCTCTCTCGCTCTCTAGCATGTATAAACGTGATCTATGTTGTGATGCCTCTTTCAACAGTTGAATCCTCTCTAACGTAGAAGGAACGCGAGCGACGTGATGGTGGCAAACATGGCGAGGGGAAGAAGTGCGTTCGCTTTCGCTTTCATGAGGCTGACGTCTTGTTTGATGGTATCTAGCGTGTATGGTGATTATCCCCATTTCAGCGGTCGGTACGGCGAGCAAATGCAGAAAATCCAAGAGCTCAAGGCGTCGGTATTTCGGCGTGATATGGTTTCTCTTGCAGCATCCTCAGTCGCCGCCGGGCCACAGCCAGTATTAAATCTTTCTTTGAAGTGAAACACTTTTATTACATGTTCGTAGTGAAATGTAATTCCATGAATGACGATGACTCAAATGCTGCAGGGGTCCCCAAGTCCAAGAGTATATCCGGTTACGTCGTACGGCGCAGATCCAACAGGCGATACAGATAGCACGGATGCATTGATGGCGGCAATGGCAGATGCGGTTCAAGCTTCAGGAGAAGGTGTCTTGATTGAGGGGATAACTAATCTCGGAGGTGCTCGGATTAGCCTCGAAGGAGGAAATTACAAGATCAGCCGTCCCCTGCGCTTCCCATCGGCTGGTGTCGGAAATGTCCTGGTATTTCTTCACAGAACATATCGAAAATTCCCAAGTTAATGCCTAGGAGCAGTAATTTTTTCGCTGATAATTTCCGGACGTCAGTACTTGACTCCCCAAATGCAACTAGTATTCTCAATCAGGTTATTGAACAAGTGAGGCTGATATCTGGTTTCTTAGATTAACTCTGCTCAATTCACTTGACAGATTCATGGAGGCGCATTACATGCATCGGATGATTTCCCGACCGACGGGTATCTGATTGACCTATCAAGCAACTCTTCCTCGGCATATAACTTCGAGTTCATAACTTTTAGAGACCTCATGCTGGACTCTAACTACAGGGGAGGAGGCATTTTCGTTCCGAAATCTCTTAGAACGAGCATCGATAATTGCTATATCGCCCATTTCGCCAGCAACGGCATATTAGTACAGGATGGCCACGAGACCTTCATCAGAAACTCCTTTTTGGGCCAACACATCACTGCAGGTGGAGACTCTGGAGAGCGTAACTTCTCCGGCACGGCCATCAACTTAATGGGTAACGATAATGCCGTGACCGACGTGGTCATTTTCTCAGCTGCCATCGGCATAATGGTGTCCGGTCAGGCTAATGTGCTAACAGGGGTACATTGCTATAATAAAGCAACGGGCTTCGGTGGAACCGGGATCTATTTGAAATTGCCTGGTAACACACAAACCCGGATACTGAATTGTTACATGGACTACACCGGTATAGTCGCCGAAGATCCGGTACAGCTCGATATTTCCAGTTGTTTCTTCCTCGGCGATGCCTATGTAGTGTTGAAATCGATTAACGGTAAGGTGAACGGAGTGAATATCAGGAACAACATGTTCAGCGGATCGGGTAAGGGGATTGACATTGTCCAGCTGGATCAATCGAGTGGTCCTTTTAAGGATATTGACCAAACTGTGATCGACACGAACAATGTGAACGGGATGACCGTGAGATCTACGGTCGCAAGGGGTTCTGCACAAGGGAACGGGACCTCATGGACTGTCGATTTCAGCTCGATTCTTTTGTTTCCCGATCTGATCGATTATGTCCAGTATTCATTGAGCACGAGCGGCGGCTCTTTCCCAAAACATTCCCTGAGGAACGTGTCGAGCAACAGTGTGGTCGTCGAGTCTGATGTTGCTGTTTCTGCCAGTGTTTTTGTCATGGTAGAACAGGGCAAAAAGCTACCAGGTTAAGCCTATTGAATTCTTTCGTGTTGAATGGCCAAAAGGCATAAGCAAAATAAAATCTATTTCGCCAATCGTGAATTTTCTGTAGGGGAAATGTCAATACAAGCAATCCAATTAAATTGGAACACTGTCGAATGTCAGTTCAGATGAGTCATGAATGTAGGCTGTGTTCTCTCTAGTCCTGCAACGGAAAACGAATTTTCAAGTCCATACCAAACGTGCGACTTAAGCTTCTGGAGTCCCTGCCGTCAAAGTTGAAAAAATTGGCTCCAGGAGCCTCGAAAACCATCATGAATCTTGACGTTGGGATAGCAAGCGAAGCTCAGCTAAGCTGAATCTAGCTATCTTTGAACCCGCCATGACTAAAACGTCGCCAAGCCCAGCACTAAGGCGACGTTTCAGACAAAGCATCCTATCAAGCAAAGAATAGCAAAGGCGAAGTTTGACATACTATCCGCAGTTCGGCCACTTTGAAGTCTGCATTTGTCACTCGCGTTGTTTAATGCATACGGTCATTGTAATGCTATGCGTTCTTAATGTTAAAGCCACGACGAAATGAACAATCTACACCCACATCCGTCTCGTTCCCGCAAGCTCTTGTTACCGGCTAGAGAATTGCAGGTTATGCTAGTGTCGACAGGTGCATGCCGCCTGCAATTTGGCCGGTCAAATTCCACATCGAGTGTTCTGTGCCTGTATACGTCGGATCACACGCAGTTCCCCGGGAGCGTACACGGGGCATGGGTTCTCTAAAGGAAAGCAAATTCGCAGATGAACTGTCTCCAATTTCTGAGGTGGGGAGCAGGAAAACTGGGGGACAGCCATGACCTCTGCGTGGTCGAGACGTCGGGCTACGCTCCCACGTCTCTAGAAGGTCGTCTTCCGCACGGAACAACGACTGGCGCAGCTGGTTATCAGTCGTCTTCCTGGAAGCAGGTTAGCTCTCTTAGATCAGCAAACCTTTCGTGGCGAGGCTCCATCAGGCATTGACTCATCAGTCGTGCAGTTAAGAGTTGGTGAGCCTAAAGCGATTGGCGAAATGATGGCGATGGCTGTCCAGTGGAACTCTGCTCGTTCCTGCTGTGGAATTTGAAAAGTGGAAGCTTCTCCGTCCTGATGACTTTTTTATTTTCCTTTCCAGACGAAAGCATTTTGTATTTGAACAGGGAGGAACATGAGCTTTGTTGAGGTCAACATCGCTCTCCTAGAAATATTTGCGATGAGACATGCCATCAATTTTGAATTTTAGGCTGCCTATTTTTCGTATTCGAGGAAAGAATTCCATCATTCCATACCCGAAAAGTATGGACTTCTTATTGTGCTACTATTCTTCGATGGCTATTGGCATTCGTATTCGATGAAAGAATTCTATCATTACACACCCGAAAGTGTGGACTTCTTATTGTGCTAGTAATCTTTGATTGCTATTGGCATTGGCTTAGAGTGCATCGATCCCAATCTAACTAGAGAACAAGACCGAATCAACCGGTTCCGGATGATTGACGCAAAAGTAGGTCTGGTCCAGATTCCAACTAGTTCGACTCATGATTCTTGGGGAGGAAAAGCACTGACTGAACCTTATCTACAATTATTTTTTTGGGTTAATATTCTAAATTGATACGCCTATGACAAAGTTATCATAAATTAATTTTTTGATTACCAAAATTCCCAAATGGTATAACTTTGACAAACTTACCTTAAATTGATACATTTATAATAAATTTGTCTAATGTTAGTTTCGTGTAAATTTTACTATCAAATTGCCTAGTTGAATGATACGTGATAATTAACTAGTATGCTAATTTGAAATTTACTCTCTGTTTGTCATAGTTGTACTTATTTATGATTTTTTATAATATTAATCCAATTTAACAGAGGATCTGTTTGTCACAAATATACCAATTTGGGATTTTTTACTGTAAAAAAATTTAGTTTTTGGTAAATTTGTGACAAGTATATCAATTTGAAGTTTTCATGATAAAAAAAAATTATTTTAGAGTAAATTTGTCATAGATGTACTAATTTGAGGTTTTTCATAGTATTAACCTTGCATTTTTTTAATAGCAAGAACCATTAAAAAAAAGTTGAAGACAAAGTAGTTATAACAAAAATAATTAAAAATAATAATAATAACATTGTCGATCCTGGGAATCGACTTGGGACCATGGAGTTCCAAGATAGATCCTGTCCAATTTACTTCCCAATTCCAAGGTGGAAACCAACTCACCCTAAACCTAATTATTGATAAATGTTGAAGAACTGCTAATAGAACAATAATCGGTGACTATTGATAAGCAATTTTATGAAATCAGAGGTCCAAATTGACAGGAAAAGTACCAAAAATGTCATAAACCTATTGTATTTATATCGATTCAATCTTAAATCTTTCAATGGATCAATTTAGTCCTAAATCTTTTCACATTAATATTAATTCAGTCCATTTGGCAATTTAGGTCGAAAATCGGATGCTAGCAATCCTATGTAATATTATCGGTGCGACGTGGACATTTTTAAATAATTTTTTACTATTTTTTATTTGTTTATTATTTTAAAAAAAAAAATCCATTTTCTCATTTTTCCTTTTTTTTTTTTTTTTTTTCCCTTTCTTTGGACTGTGACTAGTATCAGCCATTGTTGGTAATTGGCTATAGGCAAGGGTGAGACCCTTGCAGCTTGGCAAGGGAGGCCCTCAATGAATCGAGCAAGGGCTTGACCCTCGCCGCCTGGGCAAAGGCTACCCTCGTCAGATTTGACGAGGGCACTACCCTCGTGTCCTGGTTAAGGGTGGCCCTTGCCAAACTCGGTAGAGGCACAAGGGTTGAGTCCTCACCAAATTCGGCAATGGCCACGACACCGTTGTTGACCCATCATGCCCTCATCGGCCCTCGCTTGTGGCTAGAGTCCAAAGAAAGGGGAAAAAAAAGAGAGGAAAAAATAGTAAAACAATTATTTCAAAATGTCCACGTTAGTGTTAGCGATGTCATGTAGGATTCTCGGCATCCACTTCACCAATTTCAGGCCTAAATTGGCCGAATGAACTGAACTAATACTAATGTGAAAATGTTTATGACTGAATTGATCAAATTAAAATATTTATGATTGAATTAGTATCATTGCAATAAGTTTAGGATTTTTTTTTTTTGTACTATTCCCCCAAATAGATTGATGTCTAAGAGTGAGCGAATAGGTTGTGGTTAGGAATGAAATGCCACTAGAACTCAAAGCTAGCTTGGGGAGCCACAATTGGCTGGACATCTAGGGTTTAAGCGTTGTTTCAATGTGTTCCTCAAGAATGGTCCCAAACCAAGGCAAGCTTCGAAATTCTAAATACGACCTCCAAGTGGGCCATCAAGATGAAAATTTTGTAGTTTGCAAATTAGCAACTTCTATTGGGAAAATATGGCTTCGAAAGTCGGATTTTTAGAGTAATCAAGTCGGATTTTAAGACGTGATATCATTTTCTTTAAGGATTTATTTGCCCCCATAAAGTTGCTAATGGTCATTGGCAAATATCCTCCAATATACAACAAAATCTCAAAATTGAGAATACTATATAGCAATTTTAGTATTTCTCAAAAGTCTTTAGAGGAAACAATTGAAAAAATGGCTATAATTTTTCAGAAAGAATGCTCGAAAAGATAAAAATGATCACTCACATTTTTTTCAGAAAACTAACATGTATATATAAATCAATCCTAAAAACGTAGGTAACTTTTCGTGAAAAATTGCAAAGTGAACAACTTTATCCTTTAATCACTGGGATTCGCTCTAGTGGCCACCCTTCCAACATGGAAGAGGGAGGTGAGGGGTTCAAATCCCCACATTCTCAGGGGGGATAGGGGTGGGGACGCGTAAGCTTCAGGAGTGGGTTTCGACTTCCACGCCCTGCAAGAGGCAGGGCAAAAGTCTGAGAGTGAGTGTAGAGTAAGAATAGAGTAGAATTTGGCAAAAAAAAAAAAAAAACAACTTTATCCTTTCGAAAAATTGTCTAGATAAACAAAGGCGTCCATTCGGAAGAAGTTGAAAAGATGAACAAATGCAACCTTTCGAGAAATGTTGCAAACCGAATGAGTATTTTTTTCAAAGGTTGTTTTGAAGAGACACGAACAAAAATTCGGAATAATTAAAAAAATAAAAAATATAAATCAGTCCTAAAAATGTAGGTAACTTTTCATGAAAAATTGCAAAGTGAACAAATGTATCCTTTTGGAAATTTGTCTAGATAAACAAAGGTGTCCATTCGAAAGAAGTTGAAAAGATGAACAAATGCAACCTTTCGAGAAATGTTGCAAACTGAACGAGTATTTTTTTCAAAGGTTGTTTTGAAGAGACACAAACAAAAATTCGGAATAATTAAAAAAAATAAAAAATAGTATTATTTTTAATAAATAAAATTTTGACTTTTTTTAATAATAATTTCCTAAAATTCTCAATAAACAAAAAAAAAAAAAACCTTTGAATTGATTAAAATAACGAAAGGGTCAATGCTAATTAAACTGCAGATACGAGTATGCTAAGTGCACTTAATAATCACACACCCGCATGCGGGTATAGTGGGGTATAGCTCACACTCAATCATCTCTTTAGATATATTAAAGAAATTCCACACTTATTAATTGACTCACTTCCTCTCACTTTTCTTATGTAGGACAAGGAAACATACACTTAGTTTGTTTTACAAACAAACTTTCAATAATTTTTTCTACTAACTTATCAACTTTTATGTACATTTTGAACTTGCCAACGCTTATATATGAAATAATCAAACTAAATTAGATTAACTTATCAATTTTCAGTGCAAAAAGCCATGCTTGGATGGCCACGGATACAAAATGCGGTCTGCGCTCGAGTAGCGGAGACAGAATGACACGTCGCGATCCATCTACGGAGAAACATGCGCAATGTCGTACGAGGTGGGACTGCCTCGTCGAAGTGGAATCCAAGTCGATGCAAAGCGAGGGTCACGCCCGCCCAACACGTCCTTTCGTTTGCAAATGTCGTTTCCACAATAATTGGGTTAGAAAAATATCTTCTTGCACCGTCGGATTTGGATTGGCAGGGAGAGCCATTCATGTCCATAAAGGTCAAGCTTAATCATCTCGTCGTGCGAGAGGAAGTATGCCATACATTCGCATTTAGATGCACAGTTGATATGGTATGCTAAAATCCTTTGAAAATCGTTTTTTTTAAAGGATAAACTTGTTTGGTCGTGGTAGGCGATTCGCTTACTTTAACCGCACTTATTTAGGCGATGTTAACGGATTAAAACGAGCACAGGGAGATTACTTCAATGCGGCCGAAAATCTCATAGGCTGTTTAGAAATATATGCCCAGAAAATGAGTTGCGCAATAAGTATTCTTGCATACAATTCAGATCCTCTAGATTCAAGTTGTGAAGTAACCCTTTAAAGAGACCGACACACCGGCATAAAACTGTTTGGACATCACAGCCTGATGCTGGTCCGAAACCTCTATGGTGGCCACGCTAGAGGTCGTTCATTCTCCATTCGCTCTTCGTGACGAAGGGGCCTCAACGTAGAGGCTCGGCTGATGTCGAGGAGGTGCGAGGGCAACAACCGTGTGATGAGGAGGCGACACTGCGGCCGGAGGGGCGATTGCTCGGTTGGATTTGTGGCAAAGGGGTTGGGGAGAGAGAATGAGATATGCACGGGACTAATTTGATGTTCAAGGTAAATTTGATCAAAGAACAAGGTATCTTGATCGAATGGGGTACTATGATACTAAATAGAATTCCAGTCCTCACATGTTTTATAATTGTATCGACATCATAAGCAGCGGAATGATAAAACTAATGCACGTTAACTCAATTTGCAAATGGTGAGCAAGGAGCCGAGATCTCTCTCTCTTGAGCCATAAGGGAAGAGTTTGAGCTAGTCTCGCCCTCCCCTCCCTTTCTTATTGATTTTGTTTGTGATTTATTATTTTTTTCCTTCTCTCAATTTAAATTTGGAACTTTCTTCCTTGGGTCTAGATGCCCATCTCCAATTGGTAACACTACAATTATTAACGAAGGAATATCCCACGTGTGTTTATCAATGACAAAGATACGAGATCTAGAGATTGGCCACCAATTACCTTGCTTAACGAATATGTTCGTATGGAATAACTATATGCTTAATCCTAGTGCTCCTTTGATCCTCTTTATTTTTTGGATTAAGCTTTGTTTTGCAATATCATGGGCTTTACTCTATTTAGATTTGCTTTGCCATGAAATTTATGTACTTCTTATATATTTTTTTAATAATGAATATAATTCTCTTTCGGAAAAAAAAAAAAAAAATCAATCAGCAAACTTGCCTACGTCATAAACCATTTTCATGGAGGGGAAAGTAGCTGATTTCCCACGTGCTCTAAAAGAAAAAGAGGAGGATTCAACCCCAATGAAACTTTTTCTGAAAGCTTAGTGATTAAATGGCCCTCGGAACAACATTCTCTTTGCCAATTATTTAATGTTCCGACAACTTGAGGAAAATGACCTGTTGAACATCCATGCTATTCTTACATGATCAAAGCCGGCATCAAACGAGAGATGGAGAGACAAGATGCCCTCTGTCCATCTCCCTCCCAGGCCACGCCCAATGAAAAACAAAAGGGAAGTTAAGTGGATGATCAGATAAGCATATACCCATACCAACCCTAGAAGATTACAACACCACTGGAGTGAACCTCATCTCCTCTTTATTTACATCGTACTATGTGTCCCCCTCCCCATTCTTTTTCTCCATCTCTTCTCCCACCTCTAGTCTTAGTCTTCACATTGAACTTGGCCATATGGATGAAACTTCACTCCCCTCTCCCACCCCTGGCCCAACCCCGTCCCGGAACGGACAGTTCAATGAGGAGGCGATCAACCTCAACGCCATGGTGATAATCGCCGCGATGCTGTGCGCCCTGTTATGCGCCCTAGGTCTTAACTCTATGCTACAATGTGTCGTCCAGTGCGCCCAGCGTGTGGTCCACGAGCCCGTCCAATGGGTGGAGGCGTCTTGCCGGTCGGTCCCGGGTCTTAAGAAGAAAGATGCGGAAGCTCTACCGACCTCGACTTACGCGAACTCGGGCTCGTCGCCGTCGTATTCGCCGCCCTTAGCCTGCGCCATTTGCCTCATGGACTTCTCGCCGGGAGAGAACACGAGGGTGCTTCCCAGATGCAGCCACAGATTCCATGTTGGTTGCATTGATAAGTGGCTGCTTTCTCAGTCTACTTGCCCTACATGTCGCCAACCACTCTAGTCATTAGAGTCTTGAGTTGTAGTTAGCTATTGAATCTGCTAAGCTGTCTCTCTTAATTTGGAATTTTCAAGTATGATCTCTCTCTCTCTCTCTCTCTCTCTCTCTCTCTCTCTCTCTATGCCAAGAGTCAGTAAGGTAGCAATCAAATTCATAAAGTCCATTTATCTAGTGGCACTATGTAATTCGTCGTCTATGTTATGTGAATTCATCGTATGGTGAAGTCCTCGGAAAGGGTTGCCAAAATATTCATGCTACTCTTTTTTTGTTCACTTGGTCCTATAACGTTACCTATCGGATGGAACTTTCTTGGCACAATTACATAACAAGTTTTAAAATTTGTCACGATAATGCACTCGAGTTTTTTTTACTTATACTTCATGCATCTAAGTCCTAAATTTGCGACTTCGATGCACTCTACGTCCTTCCATTAGCTACATCAATTTCACATGGATGAAAAATGCCATGAGTTTTTCATTTATTTTTTCAATCCTATGTGATTTTTAGTAAACAGGTCCCATGAAATATTTCATCGAGTAAAATCTGAAGGAGATAATAGATGGATTAAAGTTGACAATTATGACAAGTTTTAGGAATTAAATGCAGGAAATAAAAGTTTTAGAACTCTCTCTTGTCAATGTCTAGATCATTTTTGACTCTCATTTTTCTTTACCAAAAAAAAATGTCTAGAACTCTCTTTGAAGCAATGTCTAAGAGATACTATACAGCCTGCCATTCAATGTGCGACACACGTGCAACGTATGTGATATAACCGACCAATGCAATTTCAAAATAAAGAGATCGAGATTTATGGTTCTTGTAATGTAAGATACACGATGTGTCCATCATTCTTAGATAGAGAATTCATTTTTGCATAATGAAGAATAAACAGTGCTATTTGTGTCGCGAATCAGTGATTTGGCTCAAATTGATAGATTATTCCACGAAATGAACGACTGAAGGACTTCATAAGAACATCTGAGGCGAATAAGAACTTTATAAGATTTTTCTTCTTTCTTTTCTTCTTTTACATTTGGTTTTTGGGTCGATATGGGTCTGTACTGCTGAAATTGGGCTTCGATTCGGGCCAATGGATCGAGCATCAATAAAGTATCAGAAGCTTCTACATGTCTTATAGTTCTACCACCTTAACTCCTGTTACCAATGGATTTGCTTTTATCATATCAATCCTATTGTCGCTTCATCTCTAATTATTCCTCCAAAACATTTTTAATGTTATCAAATGTCGTATATAGTTTCCACCATGTCTATGTATGTCTCCTTTATAAAGGATTGCAGATATTTCCCCGGCAAATAAAAGTCAAACTTTTCCAGTAGCAAATTTTGAAAGAAGTACGAAGTTGAAAGCAGAAATCACTCTTATTTGAATTTCGATTTTTTTTTTTTAAAATAATTATTTGTATCGTTTGAAATAATTAATCAATAAAAAAATATCTTCATTATCAATAACAATTTTTCTAAATATTTTCTTAAACGATGAAAATATGTGCATTCATTCATTTATGTAAGTAATCAATTTTTGGAAAATATTTCTCAAATCATCTCCCGTAAAATAAATAGAGTCTAAATAAAGTTAGTTGGCCTACTTCTCTTATACGGGTATGAATAAAAAATAAAAAGAACTTTTTCTGAATTGCATAACTACTATATGTTAAAGAAATGCGAGGTAGCTATTGTTAATAAAATTTGTCCATAAATATTCTAATCAAGCAATCTTCATTAGTTTTAATGCATATGTGCGCGCGCTTCCTTCGAATATGAAAGTGAAATGGCATGCGATTTGAATATTTGCCATTCCATAGTAGTATATTGATGTGCCTTACAACTTTCTAATCATACCATCTAAAGCTATTGCACAAACTGATTTGAATTAATTTTTTCCCCTTCACTAAGCCCTTTTTTGGAATATCTTTTACTTATCGGACTATAATAAATTTTCAAATCTTGACAACCGGGACAGATCATCTATGTTCACGCAATAAATTAGTATGAAGATGATGTTGTTTCGTAATTTCATTTTGCAAGACCATATGGAATAAGAATTGAGAAAAATAATTATGATTTTTTGGTGTGTGGGTGGGGATCCAAAGGGGGAGGGTCGAACAGGGATATTCGTTTTTCCAGGCAGGCAGTGGTTGAAATTATAGAGTAGAGATGGGGGCAGAGACAGGCTTAGGCTGAGTAGAGAGGGTGTCAGAGAATTTATAGGGTCAAACGAGATGGGCCAACAGTCAACCGACAGGTGGGTCTCCCTCTCTCTCTCTGCTCACCTCCATGTTACTAATTTAATTATTTATATATATACACATATACATATATATATGTTACAGGTGGGTCTCTGTCTCTGATCCCCTTCATGTTACTCATTCAACTTTATATATTTATACATATCTGATTGGCAAGTTCATGTTGGGTCCATTTCACCTTTCTCACCTTCTGTGATCTCTGTATATGTTCTGTTATTTGGTGGACCAGCTTCCATGATCCGACTCATGGCCCAATCAGAAAAGCTATGGTGATCTAACTTGGGTTACTGCTCAAAAAAAAAAAAAAACTCGGGTCACAAATAAACAAAAATTCATGAAAATAATTGGGTTATTCCTTCCCACCTTATAAAAGGGATCAACTTTCCCAAAAACGAAAAAGCGAAAGAAAGGAAACTAGTAATTTCGAAACTCACAATTTTGATGAATCTGACAAACGATTAGTTAAACGATCTATCATGTAATTTCAATAGGGTAGATCTGTTCAAATCACAGTATCACTCATGCGAAGCATCTTTGAGGACAAGTCACCATCATGTTAGTGAAAATTTACTTATACACTTTATCCAACTAACTAAGTTGAAAGATTCGCACATTTCCTATTATATGAAAAATGCATTTTTCATGAAAAGTCTTACATGTAAAATGATGAGATGAGCAAATTGAAAATGTTGAAAATTATTACAAAACTATAAATAAGTTTTAAATTTAGTCAAATCAGTGCTATCAAGTCTTTCATTAACTTACTGAACTTGGTTAGCCAAAAATGCTAATATTGATTTTTTTTTTCAAATAATTTTTTTGACACGCGTGATGTTGATGTGGTGTCTATCAGACATCACATAGGGATAGAGACAGGGAACTTGAATCATTCATGGCCATTTTTCTTTCATTGAGGGGCAAATTATGAGAATTTAGAGGTCATTTTCTTCTTTATTCTTTATTTTTTAACAGAAACTTATAAGATTCTCCCAAGCTTTCGGAAACCCTAATCAGAAACCACTGGAGATTACCGACAAGCAGATCCCCTTTCAAACTCAATGCATCACCTTCACTCACATTGAAAATCATTTTGACATTCTCTGTCTCACGATGAATTTTCTCCCTTTAACGTAAAGCCCAGGTTCAACGGGAGGAGCTGTTCCTCATTCGCAAATATGCGAAAAGAAGTAGCTGAACAATTCATCATTGTTCTTTACCAAAAAAAAAAAAAAAAAAAAAAAAAAACAATTCATCATTGTTTTTCACCATTGTTCTTCTTGAGTTTTTTTCCCATCTTTTTCATTTTTTGAACTTTCAAGTTTCATATGTTTGAAAAAAGTAATAAAAGTCAAGTTGGCATTTTCCGTCAGCCAAACTAAATAGAATTAATGAAAAAATTTGATTGTATCAATTTGATAAATTTTAAGATTTAATTATATCTTTTGAAAGTTTTAACAGTTAATTATGCCCTCATGCTAAAATTTGGGACCAGCCTAAAATGATTCTGAAGGGTTCGTGTTTTTTTGTTTTGGAAGTACTTCGTATTAAGTGAAAAATGTTGAAAGCGAATAATAATAGGTCAAGTCATTGTAAAGAGACATACACAAGAAAGTAAGGAAGAAAGTCGTGGCCAACTCATGCATACTTTATTGATGATTTGACGTCATATCTCTTTACATGTACATCGCTTGTATCTAACGTACGTTCAAATCAAAGAGGACAATCACAACGAGAATTTTTGCCAATGACAAGGCTACAACTTTACGTCGTCAGTGCGGGAAATAAACAAAAGACGTAATAACGTTTTTAACTCGTGAGAAATCGCTTACAGGATCTTAAAATTGGATGATTTTTTTAATTTGGTTTTCAATCCCCCCAACTCCAAAAAAAAAAAAAAAAAAATTAAGATCAAATCTAACATGTTCATTCGATACATGACCTTCAATTGTATCATGCTTGTATCGTGTTATTTTTCATATTTAATGTGACTAAAGTCAGTCATGAGATTGTTTCATAACCCATGGTAAGTGGTGTAAAATTCCTGTTCGTGTGTTAATCAGTCGAACAAAGATGCGAGTATGAGTTGAAGAAGTAATTAAAGAGAATCAAGCATTACATTTAACCTCAACTCAAAGCCTACTATTAAACAAAGACTCTAACCTATTTGAAAGGTGCATTTATTTCGCAGAAAATCAATGATTGTAAGAACATTTTTCTCGAAATTGATTGCTTACATTGCTTTAAAAATGAATTAACAAAAAATGTTTTCATTATCTCTACAAGATGTCTAAGCATACATTGTTGTTTATAATTGAAATGTTGGCTCACTTTCTAAAGCGAGACAAATAATTATTTTTATAAAAATATTTTTCTGAATTTTTTATTTTCCATGTAATAGACTCACAAAAGTGAGAACAATTATGGTGTTGGTGTTGGAGCTTGAGAGAGCGGTTAAGGTGGGATTGCACAATGAACAGTGAACATGATGTTTACCGAGATCATGGAAAGGAGGGAGATCATGGAAACATGGAGCAAAAAAAGCAGGGACTGCACATGAATTTCAGTATTTGTTGAAGAAGACCCGACAACATATTGGAAGAAAACACGCTTAAATTAATGTCAAAATTTGCCAAATTTTCCACTGAAGCATTTTCCTTTCGAAACAATGTCTTTCCATTTTGATTTTGATTTTGCTGTCAAGTTTTTAAATTTGTGATGCAGGTTCTGAAGGTCACTGTATTCGATTTCCGTTTGAGCGTCAATGTGCCTGTAACTTTCACTTGAATTAAATTTAAGAAGAGTTTAATTTCCAATTTCAGTTCTGGCTGTAATTTTCTTTAGCTTAGTTTCCTTCGTTTTAATTTCCTTTAAATCCAGCACTGTTATTTTAATTTCCAGACCCTGTACTTTATCATTTATGTCAAACTAGTGATTCCCTTTTCACATTTTGCTGTCGAGAGCTGGCACATCTTTTCGACTTAATCCATCTTTGAAAAAATTATTTTGTGGAGTGTTTGATCCCCTTTTTTCGTCGAACCAGAGTAAGAGAACGAGTTTTTGTTTGTTTTCGGAATTGCCAATGGATTCACCTTAGGCCGATTTTTCCGTCGTCACCTATCTAAAACATTCCAAAAGTGAAAATAGTCATGCTAGAAAATCCTTAAAATATGGGTAGTATAAAAGCAACTGGATCAAATGCTAGCTAGGTAAACAAGCTCTAAGAATCTAAAATAAAAAATAACTTGGGTGACAATTCTCATACGCGACTAAATCGCATCACTATGTGATTATATAATTGACATACATAATTCGAACATAACTCTTACATATCATAGGATAACTTAGGTAACTTGCAATGTTATGTGTACACACAACATAAACAATTTATGGACAAAAAACCTCTTCTTTACTCATTTTCGGTTCTGTTTAAGCATTTAAAAGTTGAGTGGAGTTGAGTCTTTAATACGTACTTCTTTTTTGTTATGATTTTTACTCGTTTAGTTGCATTAGGGTTTAATTTATTATTTTGGGTCGACCAGAAAAAGACTTATTATTCAGGAGAATTTGGTGATATCAAAACTAATAAATTGACTCACATAGGCTCCAAGATTAATAGGTTTTGGAATGTTTTATTTCGAAAATAACAAGGGTTTTCATTTCGAAATTGAGTTAAGTTCAATTGAATCCACACGTCCTTCCTCTCCCTTTTCGTTTCTTTTTCCTTTCCTTTTCCACTCACTTCTCCCTCGAACTATCAACTAGCGTGATTGAAAAGCCCACTCACGGGACACTTCTTGCTGCATAGATCTAGATCCAGCAAAGGATCGATATTGCAACAAATGAATCTTTTAGTTGCAGAAGGCACAGTCGTCTCCGAACCAGTTAAACAATGGCAGTTATCACGAATGGGGAAGGAACCCACTTCATGGCGTCGTCAAACCCAAGGAGAAGCTTTTCAAAGTCAAACCGCCATCGGAGCCCGTCGACACCAGAAGCCAAGAGAGAGAGAGAGAGAGAGAGAGAGAGAGAGAGATGCTTTCAGAGTCTGCAACTTGCAAAAGCTGACAATGGAGGAAAGGTGAAAGAGATGGGTGGTGGGCAATGAGACGGGACAAACCTTCCCATTTGTGCCTCCAACAAGTCCCATCCACATTCTTCTCTCCCCACCTCTCTCACGAGCCTTCTCTAGGGTTTTCTATTTTATAAGAAGCTAAAAGAATTGTTCCAATAGTTTAAGTTAAACAATTTCTACATAGTATTTATATTTGTAAAATCTCCCTCCACCAAATAGTTTAAGCTTTTTGAGTCTTTATATCACGATGCATGCTAAGGAAATGGTATGCATATCCGTGGAGATTAAATAAGTAAAATGCTCAAATTCTTCAAATTAATTAACCAATTTGTTAGGAAATGCTGTCCATAATTGCTCGATCGAATTTTTGAATTCAACTTCGGATGTTGGGTTTTTTCTTCTTCTTTTTTGGCATATTTGGTTTGTTAGTATGATTGAGGGGCTCAGCACAGTGCTTGTGCCTGCGGTAGGAACTTTCTCAGAGAAAGAAAGTTCAGAGAGGAAAGACGTAAACAAAGGAGTTGCACAGAATCTTTTTGGACTTCGCATGCCACGGTTCGTGGCTCAATCATGCATGCTCTTTGGCCCTCCTACAACAGTAAAAAGATGTTGATGTCCCTTCTAATTAAATAATTGTAGCAAATCTCGATTATTTCCTGTGCTATACTAATGAATTAGTTTAACCGTAAGCTCACCAAATTACCAATTAAAGTCGGGCTATCACCATGTCTCTGTTAGAGATTTACCGTAATCGACTCTTGGTGTGATGCATAAAAATAATTCAAACGCTCGACCTTATTTTTTTCAAATTAAAGAGTTTTCTAGAGATTTGTGTTTGAGAGCGGTAGTATGAAAACTAAGCATGCAATTGCCCCGAATCGGGAAAATATCTCGACGCCTGTCTGCTTTGGTATGAACACTGAACGATAGGAATCAAAATGTCATCGCCAATTTCGCAGGTCCGGTCCACTCACATGCAAATAATTTCTTCTGCAAAGTTGAATTTCCAAGGTACTAACATGGACCCTTATTCTCTGGCCATGTCTTTTGACTTCTTACACACAGATGAGGTCCAGTCCCTTCCCAGAAGAGCGTTGAAAGTTGCTGCATGAGAATGGCCGATTTCACATGGAGAAACCAGCGAACAAAGACAAAAAATACTCGCATCTCTTACACCTGATAAGAATCTCCCATCGACACGAGACCAGATTTCGAGTTCGATTTACCTTTTAATTAGTACCTCTCGCGGATGGAATCCACCACATTATTGAAGCATGCAGTGTCCCGTTCCCAAAGTTATTACAGCCTGATCTCACGATGATAAATTGTTCGTTTGTACTTTCTTGACTCGGCACAAGTCGAGGAACATGCAGATATCAATCCACATATAATCCAAATCTGAATTGAACCATTGACCACAAAGAATATCTAATTCACATACTTACTTGCTAATATATCCAACTAAATCCATGTCCTCGGCAGTAACATCACGCGCATACATAAACATGTTATCTGCATTTGAGTGGATACTAAGTACTTAGTTACTTGCGAAGAACCTAGTCAGATAGATTCTTGAGAACGAAATGGTAAGTGTGGGTGCAACAATAAAACCCTAGATGGCTAGCTGCAAAGGAGCAACAGACAAGAATAATGCAGTACCATCAAAGCGTTTATTATAACCAGCAAATCGTCAAAAAAAACAGAAAGATGCATCATCTACATTTCGTTTTCATCTACCCCCCAACCAATTCATTCACTCTAACCAAGAAATATGTGTTTGGCAACCAGATGGGATTTCTCTTCTCGAGGTCCCCTTGAAACTTGATCTCCTTTCCCTGTTATTTATGGGGGGTTTTGCCTTGTAAACATCATCTGTACGGTCAGCGTTTTCTATTATCTCTACTATTTTGGCTTTTGTTTTATACAAACATGGAACACAGGAGAGAGAGAAAGAGAGGGAGAGGGAGAGTGACCGTACAAGAGCCCCCAGGATAAGGCGGTGAGTGACCGGCCATCTGCACCAGGGCGATGGATGATGATGGCGAGTTTGAAAAGAGATGAGCGATGTTCAGAGCATTAGGTTCTGGTTTTGCTTTATCAAAACCTTAGCCCAACCGAAATTAGTACAGACCTTACCCCATCGGTTGAAAATTAGTTGACGGTTCGAGAAAGGAAAAGAAAACAAGAGCTTAAAGAAGTTCGTCGATTTTACGAAAACATGGAACTTTAAGATGTACTCCCTACTCGTTGCTTTTCTTTCCCGTGAACTCGTTTCATCAAATGCACTCTTCCCTAGATTTGCAAAGAGAATTTTGTTATCGCATGAGGGAGCTGCCATCCCTCACCAGAACATCAAACCATTGACATACATAATATGGGATTTAAAAGCACCACTCCCCCTCAGTCATGTTCATTCATGCCAAAACAAATGATATATATATATATATATATCTGATTAATGGGAAAATAGGAAGAATTGAACAAAGGAGCTCATATATACAAAGACTGAATGTACTCATTCTTCAATTTGTACACTTCTATCTTTCACATGTTGCACTGGCGCTTGTTCTCATTTAGTAAGAAAATACCCTATATGCCACAAGGCGCTTGTTCTCATATAATGAGAAAACACCCCATATGTCCCAATCCCAATTGATGTTTGCACCGAAATAGGTATCCCGATCTAGTTTAAAACTTTTCTCGAATCTAACAATTTATACCTCTCGAGCGCATGCATAATGGACAAACCGATGCATTCACCATATTTCCGATTGTGATAAGTAATCTAAATTGGTGCAGGCGCTTTGCAAGCGTACATATTTTGCATCAAACTAATTCCCCTTAGTTTCCACAGAAAATGTGGTAATTACAAAACATAATGTGCAGCAATGCACTTTATACCATAATGCAATGTTGAGTGTATGACAGATAATATTACATATACCCGCGCGCAAACTCCATTACATGGGATACAAAATCGGTGGAGTAATCAAATGGCAAAACTTTCTCCCTCTGCTTTTTACCCACCTCGGTTCAGTAATTGGAATTTGCAGGCGCGTTCCCCGCTTGAAAACAAGAAAAGAAACCCTGAACATCGGTAAATTAGCACACCATCGCATTTTATACTTAGTCACTCCCTATCAAGCTTCACATTTTCTAGGAAAAAGGAGCTCTCTGTGGAGCGCTCTTTCTTCTGTTGCTGAGAGAGAGGACCATCCCAGGGAGGAACCCGCCGCTCTTCTTCTTCTTCCTCCTCATCGAATGCGGATCCTCCGATGACGAAGAACCCGCTTTGTACTGCAATGGGTTCTCCAGTATGGAGTTTGGAGTGATCTGCCCATCTTCATCGACAATCTCTGATGAGGAGCTCTCCATTCTCAGTCCCTCAAACTGGGAGATCGCGAAATCAGACTCGTCGAACTTGTATAAGATGCTCGACACGTCCTCCCCGGCTCGGTGCACCAAGTAATTGACCTGGGACAATGTTCATTGGCAAAAGTTAAATAAAGGGCTAGGGCAAGTGAATGATCTCCGAAAGTAGCTGCTTTAATTCAACAATTTGAGGACATGAAAGTTAAAAAGAGTTCCCTGTAGCTTTGAGCCACCAAGGTTATTTGATTTTTCCCGAGCATTTGTACCTTGCAGGAAAGGGAACAGAAGTGGAAAGGTTCCTGGAGAATGCGGTCGCAGTTGAAGCAGAAGTTGGTAGATCCTTTGCAAGCTCTTGACTGTTGTCTTTGGCTTAGGAATATCACCTTGGCACCGTTGATTGTATAGGGCTGCAAGATAATCATACCTCATTAGAATGTTTTTTTCTCCACGCGAGACCATGTCAACTGAGTGCTCTATGGTTACAGAATTTCAATTTTCAAAACAACGAATCACAAAATTTACCAAAAAAAAAAAAAAGGTTTAACGCGTCATGTAGTATTTTATTATTTTGCAGTAATCAACAAGTATTTCGAGAACACTCGTGTACTCCAGCACGCTCTTTTTATAAAGAACAGCATTAACTATTTTGAGTTCACATGCATGTGAGTTGGGTTGTGTAAACCGAATTTTGCAGAGACTATATACTGAATAAATTCGTGAATATATCTTATTCTTTTTCTAAGAATCAGGAGGTTAGTTTGGCGCTGATCATTGCCATCAATTCACTTTATTTGCCAAGTCGATATGATTCACAGTGAATGCAGCGCATACCTGAATGTAGGAGCAGTCGATCAACTTTTCCAGATCTCCCAGACGAATTACATCATGATAGACATATCGTCTCACCTGTCACAAAAAGGCTAATTTCAGTGAACTTAATCGCATTATCGTATGTCGACATTGTCAATAACTTAATGTATTGGTAAGGGACATTGATCATTGCTCAGTGACCCATTTATAAGAGGAGGGATTCTATGAAGTTTGAAGAGGAGCAACAAGAATGTAATTCTTTTTATGATTTTATTAGATTTTATTGTTTACTCTTCTTCGCCATAAGCTCCTATTCTTAGTAATAGCTAATCACTAACCTCGGAAGCTTGTCCACAAAGTGATGTTTGAAAAACCTAGAAGAAAACCTTTTCTTATCTAATGGAAGCTCAAACAATCAATGGCGGAAAACCTTTAACACTCGAAATGAATATCATCAGGAAGACGCAACTATATTAGAAAAGATATAGTACCATATCACTTCTCGAAATCACTGATTATACAAAACACTAAAATGAGAACAATAGGTGCATAAGGTACCGTATGCATAATTAATTTCTCAACAGGTGCTATTAAGGCATCTGTCAACAAAATTATTGTGAAAAGAAGGCTCATATAGAATTCTAACGACTTGTAATCATTCTCAACCTTCTTCTTTTTTGTAGTGATGGCATGGATTAACATCAAGTAATCATAATCTTGGGTAATGAGAATGATGTATTTCCCTCATCTTTTTTTGCTAGGTTTGGTTTTCTCAATAGTCCTTTTTAGGATGGAGGAAACGTGCACCACGCAAAAAAGCAAGAGAATGGATAAAAGAGAAATAAAAAGGGTTTACTGTATGAAGGAAGTGAGAAGTGATGGGATGGCATTACCGCCAACTTCAATTATTGGTGAAACCAGGCAACCAACCTTCCATGCTATGAAACAAATGTTCTCATCCTTTCACCGCATAATGAGGCCAAATTTCCTTAATTTAATATATAGTATATTTCCAGGTACCGAAATTAGAAAAGAAAATTCTGGTCAAACTTGCACTTTCAGTCTGAAAGCTACAGCTCAGGAATGCTTTGCAGGGCCAAATACATGGACATAAATAAAAGAAGTCCACCATATATGGATAGAAACAAATTACAAATGCCAAAAAGTAAAAAATAAAGAGTTGCACAAAACAAAAACCAATTTATGAATGGCCCAACATGTAATACCACATATTCTTAATGATTAATCTGGGACAAAAAGATCAATAACCAATTAAAACTTAAATATGTGTGCAGAATTCAAACCCCATGTCCAGTTTGTTTCTTTAACAAAAAAGATTGAGATTGACGGAGTAACGCACGGGCAAAGTGGAAAATTGCCATGGACCAAATGATGTAAAACTTAGTAAGCTTGGACCCACCATGCAAGTCATAATCATTTTGGATTCTAGCATCTCTAGATAGGTCTAAGCTGACAATTACACTAATTCAACTTTTTGATTAGTGGCCAAGAAAAAATTCAGCAAAATAAACAAAGGAGGAAGAAGGAGGAGGATAACCAAAGTGTTGTAGTGAATAGTAGATGTCAAAACCCCAAAAAGCCAATTAGAAGAAACCTCATGAAATCTCGCACGGCGCGTTGCGCGATTACTTTTTTATCTAAAGAAGGACGAGATAAACACGAAGAAACGTCTTGAATGAGGAGGGTTCGATGAAAAGAGGCAACAGAATGAAAAGATTGATACCTGAAGGAGCGGGTGGGAAGGGTGAGAAGGGAGGCAGTGAGGGCAGATGCTGAGGCAGCAGCGCAGGCAGAAGATGTTCTTCTCGCTCTTCCGTCGATCCTCGTGGAACCCACAGACCCCGAAGAACCTCTCCCCCATCAGCCCCTCCAGCCACCCTCCCCCGCCCGATCCCTCCTCTTCCTTCTTCATCTCTCTCTCTCTCTCTCTCTCTCTCTCTCTCTCTCTCTCTGAGAACAGGGGATGAAGTGAAACGAGAGGGGGTCCGATGAAGAAGACGCTGCTGAACGAATGCTAATAAGCTCCTCCGCTTCCACTGCTTTGACCGCTTTTGCTTGGCGGTACAGGAACGCGTGCGTGTGTGCGTGTGCGAGTACAATATCATTGAGGGAGCGATGAGGAGGTATATATGTATGGCATCCGCTTCGCAACTTTAGCGCACCATAGGTCACGTGAGGTGTGGGAGCTTCTTTTTGGAGAAACCCTAGCCTCATTTCCCCCATTTTAAATTAACTGGTTCCTCCACACACACCCCCCTCCCCCACCAACCTTTGTCTTCTTGCGCATCATATCGTATCCAGCTAACTCTTTCTATATCTAAGTGGAGAGAGTTTGTCAACCGAAAGGTTTACCTACAAAATCCATAGGGGTATGTAGTGAGACGTGGTCATTGGGTACATTGAATAAAGTCCATATGTACACCCTTTCAAAAGTCTGCTGGTGACCCGGTATGATAGGTCAACTGTTGTATATATACCCAGAATTGCTGTTGCGGAATGTGCATGCTAGGGGAGGGTTGGGAGTTAAGCATGCAATTTAGATTTTTAGCAATTCGAATACATAGGTCCATTGCACAACATAAAGTGTCCATGAACGTATCATACTTTTAGCCTCTTAAGCATATGATGAGAGCAGTTGTAAGAAAATCAAACCAAAAAGCTTAAGTTGATAGGTAGAAGGAGACCACATGAATATAAAAAACTTATAAGATCCACAGTCAAGTGATGTGGGATAATGCTTCAACAACATCGTTTGAGCCAATCGTTGTTAGTGGTATTAAAGCAATTTAGGCTAAATCCTATATGTACATAATTAAATTTTTTTTTCTCTTCATGATTCCTTTTTGAAAATAATTCAAAAGTTTTATTCATTATATGTGATTGAGACTTTTTTTTGCAACGGTCTTAATTGCATAATCTATCCTAAATTAAAAGATTCCACTTTTCTTGTTGGTACGGTTTGCGTCTATTTGTGATTTTTTTTTTTTTTTTTGGTCGGTGCATCTATTTGTGATTTATAGAACCATTCCATGCACCAATCAATTGTTTATTTATGGCAATTGTATTTGATCCTTGGATAGATTATATTTTCTAAAATTTATATAATGGGGCAAAAAAGTGAGGAATTGGAAAACTAGGTCCTTTTTAAGAAAGCTAGCCCCGGTGGCATTGTAATCATTCGAGGCTGCAAAGTGCGAAAGGGTGCTAAAAAGATAGTGTTTTGATGAATTATGACAGCAAGGTACGATTGGCATAATGTTGAAAGTTGGAAGGTTTTGGAGTCTCCAATAAAAATTTAGGATATTCGTGTTATATTGTTAATCATTTAAAGTTTTCATGGTATTAATTTTTTGAAATATCTCTTATTTTACATTTGATGGCTATTGCAAGCGTCGCAAGAATCATTGCTATAACTTCGAACTTTTAATGGTGTTAAGGTCTTTTACCTCCAATTGTTATGATTGCCGTGAGAACTTTTAGCTATGCTCTCTACAATGCCGATTGTGCAACCAACCTATATTCTTTAGTGTTGATTTGAATCGCCGCTAAAATTCTAAATAACTGTGGCCAAAAGTGAAATACTTATAGTGTGTTCTAGGTGGATTGAGGCCACCTCCACATGTCAAATGTCCAAACTTAACCGGTAAATCCGCGGTGCAAAGTACTCAATAAATTTCCAAATAGCGGGGTCTCCATATCCTTGCCTTTGGACTAAGAAAGGAGCACCAAGAAATAAAAATGCACGCATTACTCGTTGATAATTAAGGCTGGAAGAGACAACACGTATAATTAAAAGCTCTTCTATCTTCCTTGCTGCCGAGCCTATTGCTTCCAGTGCTATGCAACTTAACATTGTACCTGAAACCGTTTGTTTTTAGTGATCAGTACGTTGAATTTATGAAAGCATCATTAGTGTAGCAATGAAGCTCTTCACCTGTCTCGTCTTAAATACAATGAACTATCTTATGTACTAGTTATATCATTAAATAATAAAAATTTTATTCAATTTAACTAGATTAGAAATGCATCCGGCAGTCTTTATGAGAAGAGAATTATTTTTTATTTAATTTGTGTGTTTATGTTATATCATGTGTTCTATCGTTCTTAATAAGTCACACAGAAAATCCACTTATTATAAAGAGCGCGTATTTAACATTTTGTATGGTTAAGTGAAAGTTTTAGAATTTCATATATTTCTGTGTATTTGTTTGCTCATTGTGTTATATGAACAAGTTCTAGACAATAATGCGCAGTTGAATTTCCTCTGACGTAACCATCTTGAAGTCTTGTTGCCCTAGAACATGCCTTTCTTCTCACGCTTGGCGAAGACTTCCTGATTGAATTTTGGGTAAACCGCTTGCTTGTCTTCTCTCCTCTGCAAGGACCGAACCGTCTTTTACTTGAGAAAACGGGCCAATCTGAAAAAGAGAAATGACATCCATCCATCCTCTATGCGAGGTGAATTGAATGGTGACATTAGAAAAAATGTTCAAGGACCGCGTCGCCTTTTTCCTCACGCTAACTATTATCTTTTTGATAGTTGCATTCCAGATTTTCTATATCACCATGACAATTGCATCGCTTCCATTCTTTCATGGTTACTATCATCAATTGCACCTATAATTATCGACTCCACTTTGAGGCCAATCCATCCGAAATAGTTAATTTCACGACTTGAAAGTTACTTACCTCCCACCTTGTTGATGATTACATTAATTGATGTCAACCAACTAGGTTTATTGCCCAATAGTTCCCAATACTTGACCGCCATTGACCATCTTGATCGGTTAGAGTTGGGTTCTCTCTCATGGACGGACTTCAATTTACTGATTAATGCTCAATGCTTTGCTCATGTCTACTTTTGTCATCGGTCTAATGGGTCCTTATCGATTCGATTTCTGACACTCAACGCTCCGGACATTTTCTGATGTCCACACATCGTAAGCAGCAATTGCACTATACTTTTGAGTGCAAGAACACTCTTGTTGTCTTAAATTTGAAGACCCTATTCAAATTCTTCTTTCAAGAATAATCCCGTACAGAATTCATCAAGATTTTGATATTTGCCAAATTAAGAACCAAAACCTAAAAATTTGGTAAAAAAATAAATAAAATAGAGCGCGACCAAATTAGTAAATTTATAACATATTACTTCACCCAAAATTGAACAAAAAGACTCCTAGAAGTGTGTAAAGCATCAACTTTTGTCTGTCGGGAGAATATAGTTCTATTAAATTCATCGAAATCTTACAAATTTGACACTATTCGTGTTGGAGAACTCGAACCAGCAAATTGTTCTAGGCTTTGTCCTCTACTCACTTGGGGAGCCGTGTCTCTTTTCTTTAATCATGTTATTATACTTGATCAAACCCCAATTATGGCAAGCATTAGCAGGAGATCTCCACCTTGGATACGAACTGATTTTCCACATCAAATCAAACCCATTTTTGGGGGAAAAAAGAAATAAAAGGTAATATAATGGATAAAATGAATTTCCCATGGCTTCAAAATTCACCGAAATTTGAAGAGATTTGGGGAAATGAGGAAAGTTTTAGATGTATGGTGGTGCAAATGAGTGCAATTTCACCATCTCTCTCTCTCTCTCTGCAAAATTAGTGCAAATCCAATGCTGGATTGAAAGAGGAACACCGCTAGGGTTTGGGGCATGTGACATCCAACGTGGAAGCCAGCTTCCCCAAATATTCTTCTCAAGGTTTACCCTGACAGAGGTTTAGTCTTTTAGCTAATATGTCGAGTCACGTTCGACATAGTCGCGACTGGATTGTAACGGCAATGTACCATGAAGGAGGAAATTTGTCCAGTCGGTCTTAAAGCAATTGCACGGACGTTAATTCAATTTTCAACTTTTCAATCCTATCGATTTAATCTTAAATCTATACTTGAAATTTCAATGTAATTCTTCAGTTAATAATTTCGGGACCGATGATATGTGAGTTAATTAACTTCCACTTTTAAAGTTGCAGCGCATCAAAATTAGGCGAGGCAGTTTGCTAAAAATGACCGTAAGCTGTTGTGACTTTGGAAGTGTTCCAAGGTATTAGCCAAGCTGTCGCACTATTTTTCACAATTGAAAAAGTTGGCGGAAAGCTACACTAAACAGCCTCAGATCGGAGGAAATACAAGCTCCTATGGCAATACGTCTAAAGAAAAGAGAAGTTTTAATAACATGAGACTCTGCAGAAATTGCATAATTCTAGAGCCTAGGCTTTCGTATTCTCATTTTTCTATAATGGTCATCAAAAGGTTGCGAATGGATCCTCTTGGTCTATCCCAATCCTCAGGGCAAGTGCTGTTTTTTCTGCAGGGCCCTGTCAGCCCATCTTAGCTGCACTCTCGGCCGTAAACGGCCCAATTAATTGGACACTGGAGCAGCACTTGCAGGCTTTTTCGACACAAAATGGCTTGGACTATGGAAGCCGCTAGATCATATGGATCTCGTGTGAGGCCCACATCCTCCACTATATCGCTCCAACAACCAAGATACGTTGTAAATCGCACACGAGATCTAGAGTACACGAGCATTCGAAAGGCCTCATCTAACCATATATTTAGGCGCAAGTATGAAAAACTTAAACTATCAAATTCAAAGCATGGTTCAATAATTTGATATCACGACACTCGACCCGTGCCACATAGACCCCGAGAGGAAGCGACGTGCGCTCATTATCTGGATACCTAATACCTGACCGGTTGATCCCTCACCGGTTCATTTGCTATTGGTTAGTTCTCGTCCCCCGCTCACCCAAGTAGTTGTTTTTTTTTTTTTCCTGCAGGGCCCTGCCGGTCCATCTTAGCTGGAGTCTTGGGCCCGTAAACGGCCCAATTGAACAACCGCAGGAGCAACGCTCGCAGGCTTTTTCGACATGAATCGGCTCAGACTACCTAACGCGCTAGATCATATGGGTCTCGTGTGAGGCCCACATCCTCCGATGTATCACTCCGAGCAAGATACGCCGTAGACCCCACACACAAGATCTGGAGCACACGAGCATTCAAAAGGCCTCATTGAACAAACCATACATCGAGCATGTGTCTGAAGAATCGAAACCATCATATTAGGAGCACAGTTCAATACTTAGATATTGCGACACCCCGCCCCGTGCCACATAAACCCTGAGAGGAAGTGACCGGTGCTCACTATATCGTACCAATTCATTTGTTACTGGCCAGTGGCCAGTTCTAATCCCTCCCCCTCGCCCACCCACGTAGTTGTACTGTCTCTTTCCCTTAGAAAGCAAGCTGCTTTAGGAGCACGCACGGCATAATCGTTTGATGATGACGATTCGGATCCTAAGACACGCCGTCCGTCCTTGTCAAAAGCATGGGCATCGGCAAGGAGATGAAAGTGAAATCTCCGGACGATGTGAATGGGGACATTGGAGAGTGCGACATCTGGGCATATTCTAAGGACATTTCGTAAGCTGGAGTTTTAATATCGGTAGGTTACCTGGTCTGTACCCCATGATAGGGAGCGAGGGGCGCTTGTTATTGGTTAGGGACGGACGAAAATTCGGGTTAGCTACCACCCGTTGCTCACACGTGTTTAGTGGATTTTGGATCTTGCGATCAGGTCATCCAATCTTCATTTCAATTGATGTGATTTGAAATGTGACCGTTTTTTCTTCGGATTGTTATTGACGTGACGAATAGGCAATTGAATTTGTTTTCAAAAGTCATGTCATCGTCAAGTAACTTATGGCATTTTATCAAGAAAATAGTCGGATTTGGGTCGAGCGCATCAATTGCCACCGAAAATCCGAGTATATTTGGCAACCTAGATTAGACTTTTGTTAGAAATTGATGGAGTTTATTAAGAAGCTAGTCTCAGACCTTCGAATCGAACTAATATGGTCAGTACCCACGATAGGGAGGGAGTCTGCTTATTGGTTAGGGACAATGAATATTCGAGCTACCTACTATTCGTCCTTGCTCGAGCTCAGTGGACTTTGGACCTTGCAATCGAGTGATGGGATCTTGATTTCAATTGATGTGATTGAAATATAGCCATTTTTCATACAAGTTGTCGACGTGGCGAACACACCATATCTTTTTCAACAGTCATGTCGTTCCCACGCGCATGCGTCTATAGCATTTTCCCTAGTAAATAGTCGAATTCGGATCGAGCGCGACAATTGCTATGAAGATAAAAAAAAAATCCTAATATATATGGTGATTGAAATTAGACATTTGTTGGTAATTGATGGGATTTATCAAGAAGCTTGTCTTGGACCTTCAAATCGAACCGATACAATTAACATGGCTCGCTTGATATAATCTAAACCAGATTGTGAACTGGCAGATCTTAATCTAATCTCGACGCCATCCTAATCACATGGTTTATGGCCGATCTCGAAACTTATCTCGTATATGACCCAATGATGAGTTGTGCTAATTGTGCTAATGTGGACAAGAATAGATAATGGAATCGAATCATGAATGCCATAGGAAATCCATGATAGATTGGCAGCGAAAAGTCGTGATATTTGTTAATGGGTTAGGTTGTTCTCACATGCAAATGCATACAGAATCGACCGAGTCAAATCATGTGAAATACAAGTCCCTCCAATTAGTATCTCGTTCTTTTTGTGGTCATTTGACAAGTCTGTGAAAACGAGCTTGAAAAGAAAAAGAAATAAAATATGTCAAAAGGGGGAAAAATTCTATTGAAGTATAACCCATATAGCACAAAAGCATAATCATATAAATAATTTCTGAATTTTGATTTAATATATAACGTGGTTAATGAATTTTAACTTAATGTGCAATATTATTTATAAAATTTTAATTTGTTTAATGTAATCCATAAATTCCCTAGATCGAGTTGAATGTTCAATATTATTCTTCATTTGATTAAAAAATTTAGGGACAACATTGAAAATTTCCTTATAATCTAGGGACTAAATTGAATATGTACTAAAAATTTATAGATCATATTGAATAAATTAAAATTTATGGATAATATTGCATATTAAACTAAATTTCAAAGATCGCATTAAACAAATTTGAAGTTCAAGGACCACATTGTAAATTCAGCCAAAATTCAACGTCTATTTGTGTCATTTACCCCAACACAAAAGCGATAGAAAGAGTCAAATTCGATGTCATCTAAGGCTTTAGAAAAATATGTTCCCCATCATATTCATCAAACGCCATTCTCCTTGTTTACAGGGATTGCTTACACACTTTTTTGTTTGTATGTGTGCATATATATTATCTTGAGATTTACATGTGACACTACAATAGTAACTCAATGTTATGATCTGGGCCATTGGCCCTTACTCAATGATTGTGAGGTGTGTACTATCTTCGACCACGGGTAGATATGTCAAAATTGGCCTTAAAAATCATTTCTTAACTGATATTCGATTGATTGAAATGTTATATTGGGTTAGTTATATTCAATAATCAAGTCATAAGTGGATTTAAAACAGTAAAATTCAAAATAATATGAGCGTTGAGTGGAGTTATAACTTATTTTGACTCAAGTCAAACAACTCTCTCTTCATTTATTTCTCTCCTTCATTTGAGTTGCACTTGCTCACTTCGTACTCTCACCCAATTATGACAGATACAGAAATGTTTTGGTCGTATGAGTCGGGAGTCAAGTATGAATTGAATTCAGATAAAAATAATTGGATTTGTATTGCATGGAAGGATTGAATAACTCGGTTGAGATCGAATTATTTTCAACCCGGTCCTACCGTACGTCTGATCTGGCCACAGGAAATCACACCCACCATCTCAAGCACAGAACACGCGACGACCGACACGCCCGGGGCGAGAGATTTCGCGTATTTCTTTTTTGTTGAGTATTCGGGAAGTCGATCGCAGTGGCCGTTGGCCCCCGGGGGGAGGGAGGTCAAACCCGTCATTTCATCCCCGAGCAAGGTGGTGGTTAACTGCAAGCAGCTGATTCGATTCTTGTCTTCCTCCCCACTGTTCCCTCTCTCCTCTCTTCCTTCTCTCTCTACCCCACCAACCAACGCCACAACAGACACTCTCTTTCTCTCTCTATAATTCCCGTTGCCAGATTCGGCAGTCCCGCCACCGCACTGCTGCTCAGCTTCCCGGCGAGCGAATCGAAGCCGCGGCTGCTCGCTCCCGACGATGGTCGAAGCCGCCAACGCCAACGCCGCGGTCGCCGCGCCGTCGCCGTCGCCGCCGCCGCCGCCGCAGCCGCCGCAGGCGCTGATGGAGAGGCTCAAGGACTACGGCCAGGAGGCCGCCTTCGCCCTCTGGGACGAGCTCTCCCCTCACGAGCGCCAGCTCCTCGTCGACGACATCGAGGTCCGTTCCTCCTCCCCTCCCCCCCCCGGCCGTGTGCTCTGTGTCGCGCCGCCGATCTCCGTGATCCCCGGCGGCGGGATTTCCGGTGATCGGAGCGACGGACTTGCCGTTTCGCGATCGGAATTGATCGGCGATTCGGCCGTCCGTCCGCCGAATTCGCCGCGCGAGGGTCGGTCGTTGTGGAATTCGCCGTTACCGATGCTTTTTTGTCTTTTTGCAGAGCTTGGATCTTCCGAGAGTGGATCGGATCATTCGATGCTCGCTCAGATCTCAAGGTCGTCTCTCTCTCTCTCTCTCTCTCTCTCTCTCTCTCTCTCTCTCTCTCTCTCTGACTCTCGAGTCTGGAGTGATGTTGCGCCTGGTTGCTGACGGATTTGGTCGCGCTTTCAGGTTTGCCGGTGGCGGCGTTGGAGCCCGTTCCGGAAAGCGACGTGTCCACCGTGGAAGGGAGGACCATGGAGGAAAGAGAGAGGTGGTGGAAGATGGGGCTGAAGGCGATCTCGGATGGGAAATTGGCGGTGTTGCTTCTCTCCGGTGGTCAGGTACTGTGCTCTACCATTGCTGGTGTAGAACGCTGCCATTTTGGCGTATGCACGTGCCTGGTGATTAGCGAATCGTGCTTTACTGATTTAGCTCTGTTTGTTTCCCCCTCTTGAGCTTGATGTATTTACATGTGGGCCAGTGTCAATAAAGAAAACAGAAAGGCATCATTATTGTTTACTTGATGAGAGCTGAAAAGAAAAGACAATGATGGTTCTTACTTTTTAAGCGAGCTGTTTGTTGGTAACTGAATTAGATCTGGACTCTTATTGCCGGATCATTACAGAGGCAGTATGATGCTTTTGGAAAAATAATTTTAAGAAACAATTGACGGTATGAATGTTGTGCGTTGAGAAAAAGAAAAAGACAAAAGAAGAATAGAAGCTGGTTACAAGATTCCAGGGATTCGACCATAGGTTCTATAATCAAGGGTCTCAGGATCAAAAATGCCTTTATCTCCTTCAGTATGGATTGCAAATCCACAGAGAAATCATCGAATTTTATCTTGCTACTTGGTAATTTCAGAATTTACTGATTTTTTTTACACAGGAATATCGAGATACTTTTACTGGACAATAACTTCAACAGCTATTAGCGTGTTCAAGTCCCACTCAATTATGCCTAAGGATTAACTGGAGTGAAAGACGTTAAAAGTAAATGTAAATGTTTTTTTTTTTTTACCATTGAAATATGTGGAGTTCCTTCAACTGGGTGGAATAGCACGATAGGCTCCACTAGCATCCAGTGTAAGATAACTTACAAAGTGAAGATTTGAATGTTTGTCCTTCCCTCTCTTTTCGTACATTTCTTATGATAAATTCTCCAGATAAGCAAGTAATTGAGAATAAACTCAGCATTTATATACTCATGCTTCTATCAATGCAACAAGATAAATCAAATATATGAAAAGGCTTCAGCTATCTTATGTGCTTGCGTATGTATTCAGCTTTTGTTTTGTAGTCTCCAGATCATCAATTTCTTGTCTTGTAATTGTATTTTATCCATTGTGCTTACTTGAGTATGCAAAATTTCAATGAAAAATGTGCATTTTTTTTTTCAAAAGTTGATAATATGCCTTTGAATAATGTGTAGCTTTGTGATTTATACACAAAAATTGCCTGCCTTATTGTTCATCTTCTTGACGTGTGTGGTCCGCTGATTTTCTTACACAATATCCTTTTTATGCCATGCAGGGAACAAGACTTGGAAGTTCAGATCCCAAAGGATGCTTCAGTAAGTATTTCCCATGTCGACTTGATTATGACTTAGCATGGGTTTAGGTTTCTCTTGCTACGTGACTTATAAAAGGGTCTGCTGGTTCAGAAAAGGATAAAATTCATCTTTTACAAAAGCTTATGAAATTAAGAAGGGGGCACAGCTTTTTATTCTTTCATTGACCAAAACCTTTATCATTTCTAATACACCGTGAGCATTTGGACACTGCCCTTGTTGATTTATTTTTTTATTTTTTTAAACAATATGTCGTTGAACTACTAGACATATTTTTGGTTCTTCCAACCGCTGCTATTAGTATGTAATGCACCACAATATTTCTTCTTATCAAGCTTCGTCAGGAATTCAACTATGTAACTTGTTGAAGTATTTCATTGTAGACATTGGACTGCCATCTGGCAAGTCACTTTTCCAAATTCAAGCAGAACGAATCTTGTGTGTTCAGAAGTTGGCTGCTCAAGCTCTCAAAGAGGGTACAATTCCTCCTCTTGTTCATTTCTTTTAAACTACACAGAAAATATGCTTATTCTCTTGTTTTTTGCAGGTTCTGGTGGTTCTCCACTGATACGTTGGTACATAATGACCAGTCCATTTACTGATGAGCCCACACGCAAATTTTTTGAGAGCCATAAATACTTTGGTCTTGAAGCTGAGCAAGTAAAACATATGTAGCTTTTCCTAGTTTTCTTTTAAAAAAAAAAAAAAGTTAAATTTCCTATCTAATTGTAGTTAATATTGCCTCACTATCGACGGAAAATTTTGTGTAGGTCACCTTCTTCCAGCAAGGTACCATGCCGTGTGTCTCGAAAGATGGAAGATTTATCATGGAGACTCCTTACAGAGTATGTATGCTATTCTATTTGTTTATTTGATTAATTTAACTGCAGAAAGAACAGAATTATGGTTTCATTGATCTTGGTAACCAACTCTTTCAACCTTAGTCTTTGTACTCGTTCAACTTCACCTGCCATTGCCACCCATTTTGCAGTTGAATTTTGAGAATAGAATAAACAGTTTAGGAAGTGTATCTTAAAGAATAATGGGAATGTTTAAAACACCAAAGCTGAAGGGAGCTGAGATCTTTGGTAATATAAATTATTATCTTCTAACTGTCGGCGCCTGTATTATTCTCCTAATTGTATGAGCATCTGAGTATTGTATTGCAATGGTCTACTGGTGTATGAAGGAGTGAGAGAACCAAGTAACTAAAAGCTTTCTTGCCCCAACCATTGAGTGAGTAAAATGGTACAATAAGATCTTTCACTCGTCACACAGGTGGTGCACTCATTTTTCCGAGGAGACTACCATAAAATGATTAGAAATGTGGATTGTTTTGGTAGGGGAACATGAAACTGTAGATGTATGAAGTGCCATGGAATTATTTCTGATCTAAGTCATAATATCTGACTAAACTAATGCATGAAACTCGTTTTGATATGATTTTCATATCCAGGTAGCTAAAGCTCCCGATGGTAATGGTGGAGTATATACAGGTGCTTTTATTTTTTTAAATCTCATGCCAATTAGTGGTTACAATTTCGGTTTTGCAGTCTATCTCAACCTCTTATAGTTTAAAAACATTAATAAATATTTGGCTCTTATTGATCAGCTTTGAAAACTTCCAAACTTCTTGAAGATATGGGATCGAGAGGGATTAAATATTTGGATTGCTATGGAGTTGACAATGCGTTGGTGAGTTTTGCTTTTACTAAGCTATGGAATTTCCCTTGGCAAGTTTCCCTTTTTGTGGGTTGAATTCAGATATTTATCACATAGATTTATTTCTTAAAACAGGTACGCGTGGCTGATCCCACTTTCTTGGGTTATTTCATGGACAAAGGTGTAGATGCTGCGGCTAAAGTCGTCCGTAAGGTGATTATAGGCACATATCATACTTCAATTTATTCATTTGACTCATTTTTGGAAAGTATGTTGTGTTGAAGATAATTTACATGGTTTGCATCTATCCTTTGGTAATCTCTAGATGAAGCTCTTGCCTTTTCTGCACAAGTTAATCTGGCTTGAAATGGTTCATATTTATGGTATCAAAGTGTAAAGCCTGATATATGAAGAGCTTGTGAATCTACATCCAAGTGGCAAAGAAGACTCACCTCTCAAAGAGCACAACCTTGAGTACTTCGTTGGGGGGCTCAGCCATGTGGATTTGGCTTTATTATAAATGGTTTCAGAACATTGTACTTGGGGTATGAGTGCTACACAAGACAAAGTGCTATATTACAAGACTTACCTTTTCAACTATTTGAAGCAAATTGCTTCATTTTGGGAGCTGTCTTCGACGTGTGAGGGTCAAATCTAGAATTTTACCTAATTGGTGCAGTTTTGAGCTACATGAGCCACATTGACGATTATGATAGTGATATAAAGCAGAAGATTTTATAAATCACATCAAGTTTCATGGCGAGTGGGAAGTAACTTGTGGCTTGGTATATAAGGAGAGACTCAATCCAAAGGACGCCATCCTGAGTTCTCCTTTTGAGGTGTTTTGCCCACTTGGATCAAATTGAGTTGAAACATAGCATATGACTTGCATGAATTTTGTTTGCTGGTTTTGCTTCACATGAAAATCAAATTTTTTTCCTTCTGGCTGATGGATTTTAATTGCATGTGTAGCATGTCCACATTTTTTTGGGGGACCTATTGCTGATGGATGTGATCTGAATATTCACTTTCTATATTCTTGAATGATTCTTTTTAGGCATACCCACAAGAGAAGGTAGGCGTGTTTGTAAGGCGTGGTAAAGGTGGACCACTTACAGTCCTTGAATATAGTGAGCTGGATCCAACACTTGCTTCTGCAATCAATCAGGAAACTGGACGGCTTCGTTTTTGCTGGAGTAATGTACACCCTATTCCTTGCACTTACTACTTACTACTTACATGATTTGTCTCCAGCTTTTGGCACTATTCTTGATTTATATTTTTCGTTATTGCTCTAAAAGCTTGCTGATTGCCAATGTCAATTGCACGGAAATTCCACTTCTCTCAGCTTTAAAAGATACTAGTCCAGGGCCTGAGATTGTAACTTAAGTCTTTATGTGTAATTTCTCAGCATATCAAATCCTTTTGAAACCAGACAACCTTGTGTGTTAGATTGCACTGTGCTTCGATACATGATGTTGCATGATATGAATCCATTGGGTTTTTTTTTTTTTTTTTTTTTTCTCCCTAGTTTCTCCCTGACTACTCATTACTTTCTGGCTTTCAGGTTTGTTTACACATGTTCACCCTTGATTTTCTCAACCAGGTTGCAAATGGCCTTGAGAAAGACAGTATGTAAGTGGTTTTTGTTTTTCACTGCTCACCTGCTTTTGGAAATGTTGGGGGGATGAAAATATTGTCTCTCAAGCCACTTTCTGCTGTATCTTTTCTCCTATTAAAGTATTCTGTCAGTTTTATGACTTTAGTTTCATCTTTCACCTTCTGAACCATAATTTCGTACTACAAAATTTGTGAATGAGGCATTTGACCTTTTTCATATGAGATACAGAATTTGTTTGGTAGTTCTACTATTGACTAATGAGCCAACATGGTGTGTCAATTACTTGTTCTAACTTTAATTATCCTTCTTGCAGTTTGCATTTCCAGCTATTCCTCACACGTGCATCCCTAGAGCTACTAATACCAAATGATATTTTAATTTAAATACAATTGCAGGTTGCTTTATAAAAGCTTTGACAAAGAGCTTCAGAATAGATTTTTATCAAACTCAAAAGGTTAATTGACAACTAATTTAATTTTGCGGTCAGAGAGTTTTTGATTTTTAGGGTACATAAGCATGAGACTCATTAAGTACTGGATTTGCCTAAAATTTGGTCTCTCTACTAATGAGTAAACTTTAGTAATATCAAGAAGTTACACTATTTCTCAACCGATTCATTGCGTGAGACTACGTTTCATAAATGAAATGCATTCGGTTTTTTGTAATTGCAGCTATCATCTTGCTGAGAAGAAAATTGCTTCAATCCATGGACAAACAGCAGGACTGAAGCTGGAGCAATTTATATTTGATGCATTTCCCTATGCTCCTTCAACTGCACTTTTTGAGGTCCTCTTTTATCCATCTAATACCAATTTTTTGAGCTTGTCTCTTTAAATACTGCGAAGCTAAACATTTTGTCTGAAATTTCAGGTATTGCGTGATGAGGAGTTTGCACCGGTGAAAAATGCTAATGGATCAAATTTTGACACACCAGACAGTGCAAGGCTGCTGGTTCTCCGGCTTCATACTCGTTGGGTGGTTGCTGCTGGAGGCTTTGTAACGCATTCAGTGCCCCTTTATGCTACTGGTAATTGGTGGTGGCTTACCATGCATTGCGTTGCCAATTTTCACATGCTGTGCAGATTTTGCTGTTCTTGTGGTGTATGTGAATTTGACTTGTACCAAGAAATCTTCCACTTATGCCTGCATGTTGTTGAGATTTAATCCGTCCATACACCTTGCACTGGGGAAAAGGAACAGAATAGACACGCACACAAGATTCTATGTTAATTACAAGTGAGGAAGAGGAAATCAACTCAAAAGCTGATAAAATTTTTTGAATTTGCTGGGAGCCTCGTGGATTTCTCAAGAATTGTTGCAGAATATTTGATCCGTTCTTTTGCTATCTGTAAAGGAGTTAACCTGTAGCATATGTGTGATAGGATGTAATGGAGAGTTGTTTCTTTCATGTCCTTGGTCCCATAGGCTTATATTTACTCATTTCAGTTGGGAGCAGACTGTCAAGAGTACATAATGTGTTCGAAAACAATTAGTCAGGTTCTACGGAATCAGCTGGCTTATCATGATTTATGAACCAGGAAGTAAATTTAATGCTTCTCCATTTCGTGTTTATCTCAGGTGTGGAGGTATCCCCGTTGTGTTCATATGCTGGAGAAAATCTTGAGGCTATATGTCGGGGGAGGACCTTTCATGCGCCTTGTGAGATTGCATTTTAGCTGTGCTTGTCTGTTTCCTATGGAAGGAAAAGGGAGGGTGAGATCTCCGTTTTGCGACGATAAAGTTCTGGAGATGTTAACATGTGCGGCTCGGTTTTATTTGAGATCGTGATGGGTGAGGTTGTGTGTCATTTGATACCTACAAGATAGATTAGCGCTTGTAATTTTTTGTGTTAGCGTAAGACGGTCCTAGTACATCACAAATAAGAAAAATGAAAAAGAGAGAAGCTTTGTGAAAAATGAAAAGAAAATAATTCCTGTATGTCGATGTGTAAATTGACGGTGCTGTCGAATTGGTGCAATTTTAACAGATTCAGAGCCGTTATCTCACCGTTGCATTCAATCTGTTTATGCAGCATTTGGTGTTTAAGTGTTTGCTAATGAAGATTAGTCTCCTAAACATGCTCTTTTCCCTTTTCTTATGTTCAAGTGTTCACAATAGACAGAGGCAGTACGACAAGACTATATCATAGAGTCCACACATCACCTCCTGCACATCCCCAAATGCTGTGGATTAAGCGCGCACACTCTCTCTCTCTCTCTCTCTCTCTCAAGTTTTATAGAATGAGTCTGTACAAGACAGCACAATGGACTATTGGAAAAAAAGTGACACCACCATTGCCAGCCAGCAAAGGCATTATCATGCGGCTTCTTCTTGTTCCTGGAGATCCAAATGTGGTTGCACGATGGCAGCGCACCATGCAATCTTTGTGAATGAGTATGGTGTCGGCCCTTTGCCCGTTCCAACTCCTTGACATGCCCAAGCCAGCTCCACCTCCAACTCTGCCGACATCCTGCAAATACCACATCTATCATAGACTAGGAAGCGTTAGATCTCAGTCTTATGATAGAGGAATTCCCTCTGATATCAGGGATGCGTTTATCAAACGCATACGTTACCGCCATTAGTAAGAATCAAAACATCGTCAGCGAAACAGAGGGGGGCAAGCTTGATCCTGGAGTGCCGAGGGCTACACTTCGAGCCTTTCCTGTTCTGTAGATCGATCTAACATTCAAGAGATGACCTCAATTGCCATAACGAACATAGAAGGTGAAATAGCAAGTGCTGATACAGCATGTAGCCCAAGTAACGAAACAATCGGGGAATCCAAGCAGCACATTCTTCAGTTTATTAGCAAGAACTTTAGGGATACACTTGCGAACTATGAAACCTGAAATGGCCCCGTAATCAGTAACTTGTTTAAGCATTTGCGACACCATGGGCACAAGAGTGATTGGCAGTGGAATTTCTAGCTAGGCAAGCTCCCTCTTGTACTGGATTGATGAAAGACGTACTAAGCAAAGTTCCATGATCACCGTTGGATTGATCGAGACGGTGCCCTAAGCAAAGTTAGATAGGCAAGCTCTCTCGTGTTGGTAATTTGTGGCCTATTTTTCAGCATCTCCATGACACTCCCCGTTACCTATGAAGCCAAAGTGATTCAAGAAGAAAACTATTGTTTATTACAAATAGTTTAGCCGAATGTTGGACTCTAAATAAATGATTTAGACACAAATAGTTATGATTTAGAGGAAAATAGTCCAGCCTATTTTCAGCTCTATTTTCCCTTTTTCTTCTAAACATTTGTTTTCTCTCCGAGGACTGTAGTATGCATTTGGAAAAGTATCTCCTGCATGGTTCTTATGTGTCAATTTCAAAGTTTTTGTTAACATTAGATATGCGCATTTCTTACCACTTCACCCACCTGGATCACAAAGAGAGACTCTAAAGAAAATTATTTGGGAGATATGACTTTTTTATAACTTGTTGAACCACAAAAATTAAAGGAGATGATTCCCATATGTATTTGAATCTCTCAAATTATAATCATAAATCTCCTCATTATTTGATGGTGAAGATCCAATTTCCCTAACCATAATTAATTACAAGAATCCTCTCAAATTATAACAATACATCTCCTCATGATTTAACGGGAGAGATCCAGTTTTCCAAACTACCATTTATTACAAAAATAATCTAAAATGCGTGCATATATTTTATTTCTATAATGCCCCTAAAAACGTTCCAAAACTCACAAACCCTCGATCACTAGAAGCTTCAATGCATGTCCAGTCATCTCAATTGTCTCCTCGACTTGTCAGGCCTTGAAAATTTCTAATCCGCTACACATGTCAATAAAATAAATTAGAGTAGCTACGTAATGATGAAATAATCAACAAATGTGAAAAATCGTCGAGATATTTCACAGGTCCTTTAATTATTCGCCAAATTATTGTGTCTTCCCCTGCTCAAAGTATTGATTATACTCGGCAGCATATCTACACAAATAAAACAAAAAATGAAGACTCATTACAAATAGTTTATTTTTTCTTGAAGAGCAATTATTAATCCTAAAAAATCCTGTGCACGAGGAAGTCTAAAAAGCAATTAACCCTAAGAAAATCTTCAGAGTCTGGCACGTGCGACGGCACGAGTCGAGCCAACTTTTGGCGCCATAATCTGGCTTTCGCTCTGGTGGTGGTGCTCTTGATTCTTTTCCAGCAACTGAGCTGCGGTGACTGCGAAAAAGTTTCGATTTTTATTTCTTGTCTGCGGAGGAGGAAGAGCAGAGTCTTTCGAGAATGGAGAACTGGTGGGAAGGAAGTAGCGAAACTCGCCTTCTCGTCGCACCCGGTAACCCCTCTTCTCCGATTCGATGCCTCTCTGCAAAACCCACTTCGCATTTTCGCTAGAAACGCCATCCCGTTGCCTCAAATTTCCCTGTTCGGATCGTGCACGCCCTTCCTGATCGATGAATTGCGTGGGATTCCATGGTGGTTGTGCTCGAATTGGATGATTTTTTGGATGGTGTTGAGAATTTTGGCATGCGTGTGTTATGTCTTCCTGACGTTTGCGAATTGAAATGCGGAATGGAGCAGCTGATTCTTGCATTTCCCTCGTTTGAAATTCTAATTCTGTGAATTTTGAACCGTTAATGTTAAATTTGAAGATGGTGAGGTTTTGAGTCCTTTGTAATGTAGATTCTGCTGCGACGGAGAAAGGGGTTGGGCATTTCTTATCACTTCGGCATCCCAAATCAGGTAATCAGAAAGTGACCTGCTTTCCCCCTTGTTTGCCTTCCTTGCGACTCTCCCGCTATTTCATTGTTCAATCCTATCGTTAGGTGAATCTTGGATGCGACTGCTTGCTTGCCACGAGCCATCGTGCATGAACATGCGTGAAAAAACTTAGCTTGCTGATGCTGCTTACAGGAAAAGCGACGTGCTACCTTGTTGTTGATGAGAAGCTATTTGAACTTCAATGGTTTAAATTACCTTATGGGTCTTGGTTCCTGGGAGATTACGTCCATAAAGGTATGACCTTCAAGATTCGTGTTGGCAATTAAGACTCACATGTGTTCATCACGGTTGGAATTATAATTTGCTCTTTTTTTTCTTTTGAATATTTGGTCAAGATGGTTGCCACTATACTGCCACACCAGTTGATCCAGTGTTCATCATGTTGCCCATTTTTGAGGAAGCCAGGATGAAGGTACCTTATATTTTTAATGTTTCACAAGAAATGAAATGTTATCATATTTTCCTACTAATTTATTTAAATCACGAGTTTAAGTATTTGTTTTCTCTAAGAAATGAATTCCTTTCTATTGGAACCCTTAATCTTTCTACGCATGACTCTCAAATTGTTGATGGCATATATGCTATCCAAGAAATTCCAACATATAGTTTACGTTGATTATGCATCTGTGAATTATCAAGTTCACAGATTGCCTTCTGCCTAAGCATGTAAACAAGATAAAATTGTGGAATGCACACAGTTTTTATCTCTCATGAAGTTTGACCTGTCGTCCTTTATGTATTAATCCAAAATATGTGACGTCATGATGCCATTTTCAACTAATGCAGAAAGGAGATGAACCTGGGAAGTTTAGGCAATTGGATGAGATCTTGTTTATAAATGGTTACCCTGGATATCAGCATTTACTGTCCATTGCGGAGAAGTCTATGCAAGTGGTTTGCGAAGTTAAAGGTGACTTCTCGTGTACATCTGTATTAGACATATTGGCTACACTGAAGTAACTACATTCTTGACAACCAAAAATAACTTAAAATTCAAGATAGACATTTAATAAGACTTATCTGCAACACAACGTTGCTAATAGAGATTCTTTCTGTTTATATATTATTTTCTGCGCCACCTTTCTTCAGTCAATGTTACTAGGATTGAAAAAAAAATTATCACTATTTTCTCATTGAAAAATGGAAAAGGCTTTGAGGCTCCATGGAAGGAGGGACCTAAAGGAAGCCTTAGCCCTGGTAGGAAGGGGTAGCTTAATTTGAGAAAGAAATAAGTTAGAACTTTTAGGAATCAGGATCATATAATATTGCATAATGTTCTTGTCATGTGATATGTCATGCGCCATGCTGCAATTAAAGTTTCATACAAAACCAAAATGAACTTTTAAAAATTTAATTGTAGGGGTATATCTGGAGATACTCTTAGCATTAAATATATCTTAAGGACACCAAGCTCAACTCTAAGTCCGGTCTCTATAATCTGCATTTCCTTTTTCTTTTTGGTTTTTGTGTTTCTTGTTGTCTGTGTGTTTGTGATCAAACTTAGCATAATGGTATGCTGACACTGTGAATTGCATATGATTCGAATCGGTTTAATTGTTACTTGATAAGCAACCAGCGAACATTTACCTCGTTGTTACATATAGAAACTGTGAAGAAGAGACTCAGTAAATTATGATTGCATTACTGACATATTCTTAAACCAAGAGCATTAAGAGTGTTATTAGGGGTGCAACTTTTCCTTTGCAAGGACACAAGTTGATATCTCTCTCTGTTTGCCTGTATCAACAGAAATTGGATCAACAAGGTTTTTTAGGCTTGATGACGCTAAGGTTTTTGCTTGGTTGTCATACAAGGTCTGTAATTCTCACAAAACTTAATTTTCTCCAATGATGTTGTGTGCAAGTCTACCAACAAGTGTTATCTAATTGCAGGTGCACCAACTGAAGCAGACTATGGGTACTTTGGACAAAAACTATGCTGCCCGAGCTGAGAAAGAGTTGTGTATGTCTTAGTGAGACAAACTTTTGGCTATGCAATTTCATAAATTTTTTAAATGAGTTAATTGAAGGAGTCATGAGCAGAGATTTTTTTCAGTTAGTATATCTGAATGAGAGTGGTGGGTAGTTACAATTAACTCTTGCCAAAAAAGGGGCCAATCGAAAAGGGAAAAAAAGAATAAACTCTTACCACAAAGGCTGTTAATATTTGTTGTGAAAGCAGGACTTTGACATTGATGATGGTTCTCATGATGGGATTCGAGCTCTAAATCGAGTCATATGAATGCCTGAACTGAAACTGTTTGCCAAGCCAGATATAAGGTTGATCAATGTTTATGTCACTATGTTTGACCAATTTGAAAAGAGTAGTGGATCTTAATATCTATTAACCTATCTAAGTGCATCGAACTTGTTATTGCTCTATTGGTCACCATCTAATGGTATGAATATCTGTTAAACTTGGATGTTTGTGCATGTTTTGGCATGTGCATGACATATTTACAGGAGCATTTCTTAATAACTTTGTGTTCGTACTTTTTTGAGGGATAGAGGGGGAAGGGCCTACTGCTTTAGCTTAGACAATCTGCTCCTCTCAGGCTTTTGTGCAAGAGTCACTCATGCTTACTGGTTAAGATGGTTAATTTGAGAGATCAATGGGCTTAATTATAAAGGAAGGATGAATAGGATTGGAATGTCCAGCTTGAGTCAAATAAAGATTTGCTTTTTGCACTTTATTAATTCTCCATTATTGTTTGTGCAGTAGCTGATGCTGTCTCAATAATGGGGGAGTACTTGCTGGATGAACCTTGGTTGAAGAATCTCTGCGATAGTCTGAAGTAGAACTTTTCTCTTTCTTGCATAAATACTATTGCCTGATTTTCCCTAAACACTAACGGCTGTATTTCTGTTGTACAATAGTATATAGCATCTGCTAAGTATTAGGATTTAGGATAGATTATCCCCCACCGACTGGTGAAAAATTTAATTATGGTTATAGAATTGAAGAGTAACACTACCCTTACATTTCTAAAGAAATACATCGATAAGGTGCTTCTCACTTTTGCAGGTTGCCCATGTTACTGAGAAAACATATAAGAAAGTTAAATTGATATCAGAGTGCCACTACTACAGAAATAAGGTCTATTCAGTATGAAGCGTAGGTTTTATCAATGGAATGATATGAAATTGTTAGTTTGACCCAAAAAAGAAAAATCTCAGATTTATCCCTGCTTAAATTGATATATAATCAATGGTGACTGAATTGAGGTTTATTAATTTTCCTGCAGATTGAATTTAGAGGATGTTGGAGAGGCAGCTCACAAACAAAATTCTCAAGATTTAGCAGAGACAAATGACTTTGGACCTCCCGTGGCTCTACAGGTAAGTGCAATATCACTTCCGTAGATGGAGGGAGTTAATTATGCATTCAGCAATCCAATAGTATCAGGGTGACTGAACTTTGGATCTCTGCTGGATTCCTTTAGCATGACCTATGTAATTGTTTTATATGAAGTTCTAAAAGTGGTATTTTGACTGCTTAGTGCCAATTCTTTAAGTCTTGGGCTCACAGATTTCAATTGAAACTTGCCTCCTTGTAATCTTAATTGGAGGAATGATTTTGCGTATTTGGGTTGTCTCCATTTGTACATGTTGGATAAACCTGGTCGCGGTCACTCTTCTCAGCATAGGGATATTAATTAGCTGCTGAATATTTCTTCTGTGATCTATCAGGGAAAGAGGGGGGCAGATAAGAAGGCTTCAAAGGGTGGAAGGCAAGTGAAAAAAGCAAAAGTGGAGACGGATTCTCAGAATATCAAAGAAATGTTCACCAGGGCTTCGAGAAGGGCCAGATAAATCTTGTCCACAGTGTTGTAGGTGAAGAAACTCCCCGTAACAAGATGACTATAGCCATTCCTTCGTCGCCTTTTTCCAGTTGACGGCTGATTATTTCTTAGCATTGGAGCCAGATGGTTTGCCCATTCGGCAATCATTCAGGCATGGTTGGTTTATCTGTTGTAACTTTAGCCACACTTTCTGTTAAGTGTGGATTAGGAGCACCAGATAATAGTTTCTGGCTGTCGATCGAGCCATTGTGCTGGATCTGCAAGAAGGCGTGATGGGGCATTCCTAAAACTGTGTAAACTGCAACCGATTGTTGAGTCGTAGTAGCCCTGAAACTTGTAATGTATGGTTCAGGGAGGTGTTTCTACAAATTTTGCTTGTAAGCATTGCCCTTTTGGTCAGGGCTTCTCTGATTGCTAAATTTTGGTAACATGTAATAGCTTTATGTACTCTTGACTTATGGGTAACTCTTAACCTGTCGTGCCCATTGAAGTGTCGTCGAATTGAGCGCCATGTAGATTTTAATGTATTGAGTTTGCACAAATATATGAGGTGAACCTTGAGAATTCGTCAAAATCTACCAAATGCCATCATTCGTTAGTCAAAGAAAAGAGGAATGAAAAACTTCATTTGCGTGCAAGAAAGCAAGGCCTGCTTGAACACATATAAGAGATTCTTGGGAGGAAAAGGAGATAAGAGGTCTATTAGAATCAAAATCATCTCTTCACGTTAAACAGTAGGAAATGAATCTGATAAATTCCATCTATGCATTCAATAAATATTTATATAACTAGAGCATTTAGATAAAATGGATAATACTTGTTCACGAGACACAACAATTCGGCAATAAACATTATTGGCGAGCTTTTCACTTCCTCTTTTTAATTAATATAAAGCCTTCATGGTCATCGTGAAATTACACAAATTTTTTTATGCATGTTATCTTCTCTTACCATATTTTATAATTAAATGAATTTGAATGAGCAAATTTAACTCTGGCCGAGAAAAAGGAATAAAGTTCAATTCACTAAATGGTAATTGTCCCCATGATGAGAGACAATTCTTGGATTGTCTTAGGCCCAGATTTCTCAGAATCAAAAGCCCACAATCAGAGGAGCCCAGCCCGGCCCATTAAACGCGAGGTGGGTAGTCTTCCTCTTCCTCCAGCTAGGGTTTCAAATCAAGTTCCTTCCCTCTCTCTTCGACGCCAGCACCGGTGGATCCCGCCGTCCCTCTTCCACCGATCCTCGTCGCCGGCGACGACGGTTTCGGTCGGCCCTCAGCTCAATTCGGCGGTGGAGCTCTTCCGTCTCGTGCTCGTCGCGCTTCTTCGACAATCCGAGGCGGCTCTCCTTGTCCGCTTCCGCAGCATTTCCCGAAAAGATCCGAACTTCAGGCCGTCATCTCCTCGCTCCGGCGGGTCCGATGATGCATCGGCTGTAACTCCGTCTGCTGCCGAGACAAGGGTGGAGGTAGTAAGCGTTCTAGCCGTCGTCAGCAATGAGCCTAATCTCGAGAGTAGGACACCGGTTATCAAATGGATTCCTCCGTGCGTATGGCGGTTCTCGTCCTGCGGTGGTGGCGAATCCGCCCTTGAATTGGTCGTTCCGGAATCTCTCTCAACCGGCCAGGAAAGAGGAGGAGGATGACGAAGAGGAAGTCGAGATCGACCAGCGGAGGCTTCCGGCCGACTACGATCCGGCCACGTTCGATCCCACGGAGCATCGGAGCCCTCCGACGGACAGGGTCTTCCGCCTCGTGGACGAAGTGGCCGGGCTCACGCTGGTCGAGGTGGCGGAGCTCTCGTCGATCCTGATGAGCAAATTGGGGATGAAGGAGCCGCCGGCCATCGCGGTCATGAAAGGAGGAGCTGCTGCCGCTGTGGCCGGGATGGCCGCGAAGGCAGCTGGGGCGGGGGCGGGCAAGGAGGAGAAGAAGCCGGAGAAGACCGTGTTCGAGGTGAAGCTGGAATCCTACGAGGCGGCCGCGAAGATCAAGATCATCAAGGAGGTGAGGAGCTTTACGGACTTGGGTCTGAAGGAAGCCAAGGACTTGGTGGAGAAGACGCCGGCAGTGTTGAAAGCCGGACTTTCGAAGGAGGAAGGGGAGCAGATAATTGAGAAGTTGAAAGCACTTGGAGCCAAGGTTGTACTGGAATGAAGCGTTCTAAAAGGGGGGATCAGCAGGTACTTGATGCTCTTCCAAGAATTTGTTCTTCGTTCATTCAACTTACATCATGTAGGCCTAGAAGAAGCTTATATAGTTCATGAGTTTAGATTTCTTGAGCTAGAGAGGTTCATGTGCTATATCGATGTCGGCGGCGAACTCTTCGTTGGGATTAGTTTCTTTCTTCTCTTTCCCCAACGCTGTATACCTTGTGAACTTGTTTTTGCTTCCGGGTTTAGCTGGTTTTGCTTTTGGAAGCAAGAGAAGTAGCGCGATTTTTTCGGTCTCTTAACATTTGGAAATTTCGAACTTGATCAGCTGGATTAGCTAGTTGCAGGTGCTTCCATTTGAGAAATCGGGCAGCTTATTGATGTAAAACCGCGAGTCTAAAGTGGCGAGCCCATCTTGATAGAGAACTCGAATAGAAATTGCAACAAATGGTTACCAACAACTAGTAAATGCCTTGTATTCATCATGAACAATGTTGCTCAGCATCGCTTCTAGGCATAAGCATCATGCTTAAGAGAGAAGAATTGCATTGGATAAGTCGAACAAAGGATTCCTACTGTTGAAATGATTTCATTTGCTATCGGTTTAACAATTTCCAAGTCATACACATTGAGTGTAAATGCATGATGGTCGTACTTTGTGCTGAGTAGTGAGTAATGCTGGGGGAAGAAACTTACTTTCCTCATTCAAGCACAGTGTGGAAGTTGAGACCTTGGGCACCTGAATTTCTTAAATGTTCTATATTGTAACTTTTTCACTCTCTCTCGTATGAATTGAATGATTGGTTCAAGCATGGGGGAAGTTGTTAAACATTGTTGCTGAAGGAAGGTAGTCTTATTCTTGGAGTTGACAGGGCACCCTGATGGAGGGTCCTGTCCAGGAGTTTTGAGGCCCTAGTTCAGAGAAAATGGGTCTGCTAGCCGCGAAACTTTCCCTTCATTCCGCGCATAGAGAGACTTCCTATGTGTGTGCAATGAAATGGAAAGTGTTGTTATGAATGTTTTCAGACCTGGATCGGACCGGCCGGTTCAACCCTGTTGAACTGGGAATCGGAGCAAGGCCCAGTCCAGTTTTTGTGAAAGAACTGGAGGGAGTAGGCAAGAATCGGTCAAGCCCGTGTCGACCCTGGTGCAACAACATGATAAGAGATGAATCTTATATCTTGCTGGGGATGCAACTTAGTATAATTTAACTCAGTCTACCACTCACAAAGTTCCTTCTCTATCATGAAGCGATATGCCTTAAGATGATTTCCCTCTCTTCAGATTTCAAGACAGCTGAGTATGCAAATTCAGAGCGTTTCCATCGATCTTTTTTTCCATGGTGGACTGCTATTAGTCTAATTAAACTAATCTACATGATGTCCATCGATTTTTTCCACCATACCTTATACATAGTTATGAAATTAACGTCATCTTAATGATGTAATTTCTCTTGCTTTTTTAGCCAGTGTGATTCAAAGTAATCGAATTGCGATTTAAAATACTCGATCGGAAGATAAAATTGATACAGGTAGATGGATATGATCATCATATGGATATGGACGTTGAACTTAATGGAAAACAAGGATCAATGTTGCAAAAAACCTCTTGTTTCCCTGCAAGATTAGCGTTAATGGATTCGAAATTTCGGTTTGCTTGTCAATTACGTATGAGTTACGTTGGGACTGAGAAGTTGCATGGTGCTTATCACCCCAAAAGATAAAAGTTTTGGTTGGTTTTATCTTAAAAGATAGACGATTTGAAAAGACGGTCCCTCTCCGATTCGAACTTTGCTCGTGTATAAACCTGGAGGTCCCGTTGCATCAATTCCAGCGCCCAAAACACGTACCATAACCCGGTCCCTGCTCAGACGACGGTGTACTCTCTCCGGCCCTCTCTTGCGGTCGACCCGGCATCTCCTAGGTCAGGTCACTGACGGGAAGAATTGGCAATGGAGGTGGGTATACCTAGAGACCATTTCCTGGAGAGGGTGCTGCTGGTGATGCAGATTGTCACCGTGATCTGAGCCGAAGAGCCTCGATTCGCACGACCGGACCTTGAGAGCGGTGATACTATCCAGCGCGCTGGCCATTGTATCCACGGCGAGTCATCTGTTGATCCCCACCTCGACATTCTGCTTCCACGGCCACCTGCTCATCGTGTCCGCCGTGCTGGCGATGGATTTCTACGCCATCCTCGTGATCTATGGCCCCTTGGTCTGGCGCGCCTGAAAAGCCAGAGGTCGAAGCCTCACCCGAACCTCTACGTTAGAGTTGGCTTCCTCCTCCTCCTCATGCAGCCTTTAATCAAGTGTTCTGTAATTGTGAACTCAAGTGCTGTTGCTGGTAATGGATATGGGCTTGCTAGGATGCAATCAATAGAGATTTCCATAATTTCTTTCGGTCCATGTTAGCCCACTTCACCAAAAATAAAGTTGTCTCATTTTGGAAAATACCCCTTAAATCAACACTCCACGTGCAACCCCAAAACCCCTATTATCCGAATGGTCCACGATTTATCCCCTACTCTCCAAACAAAACCATAAACCTGAAAAATCGCCCGGAAATGGACACAAAACCCTTTGGTAAATCCTCCACACAGATGAACCTCGAAGATACCATTCCATAATCCCAATATTATGAATTATTCTGAAATCGCTGACCCTTGTCGGCTATAGGCGAGGGCTCTCACATGGGGGAGAATTACCAAAAAAGTTCTAAACCTATTGCAATTATGCCAATTCAATCCTAAACCTTTTTTTTTATCCAATTTAGTCCTAAACCTTTTATAATTGTGCCAATTCAGTCCATTCGGCCAAAATTAGCCGGCCGGTGTCGACATGGACACCGGCGGGGGACAACCGGCCGGCAAGGTAATTTTTAATATTTTTTTTTTATTTTTTTCGAATTTTTAAATATATTTTTTTTAAAATTTTAATTTTAATTTTTTTTTTTTTTTTTGGTCTTCTTCTCCTTCCTCTCGCCGGCGCCGCCGAGATGAGGGCCGGCAAGGCTGACCTCGCCGGCCACTGGCGAGGCTCGCCCCGCCAGCCACTGGCGGAGGCGAGGTCGAGCTTCTCCAGATCTGGCGAGCTTGGCCCTCGTCGGCCACTGGCGAGGGCGAGGCCCCGCCACGCTGCGTGGGGGAGTCGAGGAACCCGCGGAGGAGCTCAATCTCGTCCTCGTCGGCCCAAAGGCGCGGAACGGGGTTTTGGTGAAGGTCACGGCCGGGGAGGACCGCTTGAGCTCGGAGGGGGAGATCGTGCCAACGATTGGGGGGATGGGGGAGGCGGCGGAGGCGGCGGGGGCGGCAATGGCGATGGCAGCCTCGCTAGCCACCGGGCGAGGTCGACCCTCGCCCTCGCCGGTGCGTAGCGAGGCGGCCGTCGCGATCCGGCAACGGCCGCCTCGCCGCTCGCCGGGAGAGGCTCGCCTCCGGCGGTGGCGGCGGGCGAGCCTCACCAGTGGTTGATGAGGCTGGCGGCGAGGTTAGCCTCGCCGGCCGGAGGAAGGAGAAGAAGACAAAAAATTAAAAATTAAAAATTAAAAAAATATTTAAAAATTCGAAAAAAAAATATATATAAAATTAAAAAATTAAAAATTACCTCGCCGGCCGATTGTCCCCGGTGTCCACGTCAACGCCGGCCGGCTAATTTTGGCCGGATAGACTGAATTGGCACAATTATAAAAGGTTTTAGGACTAAATTGGACAAAAAAAAAGGTTTAGGACGAATAAGACATCTGTAATAGGTTTAGGACTTTTTTGGTAATTCTCCCCTCACATGGAGGTGGCTCCACCATCGGTCACCATTGTGCGTGGGTCAAGCAATCCTTACCCCTGTTGGCGAGGGTTGTGCGACCCTTGCATAGTGGTCCACCACCATGCGAGATTGCTTGTGCAATACTGCCACGTCAATGTTGGTTGTCGGAAGGATTTTATTGGATTAGTTTTTTAAGTCTAGGACTTGATATCACGTTTTCAAACATCTAGAACTCAATCTTTATTTGGCAAGGCACTTAGGATTGTTAAGTCTATATTTTCCTACCAGTAATTCTATGAAGTAATTTTGTATTTGGTCAAACTTATTTTCCTCAAATGTGAAAAGCAAGTATGAACATCTTAAGATTTTATGAAATACATTTCTATAAAACATAAATATATTACATTTCTAGAAAATATTTTTTAGGAAATCACCTTCCAGAAGAATAATAATATTTTCTTATTTTCGAAAATACCCCTTAAATCAGCCCTTGTCGTCGCCACCTTCCTATCATTGTCAGGAAGGTTGGGGGAGGGTTGGCTGGGGCGATGCCCCAGCTAGCGACCGCCCTTGAGTCGATTAGAATATATATAAGTTTAATTATAAAATTAGCAAGCAATATCGGTTTGCTGTTGGCTTCGGATAGAAGTCCCCAAATCAGGCAGGGAAGATGGCTTACAAGTACGCAAGTTTTAAAGCAGTTTTTGAAGTTTTTCTACGTATTGCAAGCTTGTGCTCAAAATTGGGAAGTGGATTTAGTAAGTCTGCTATTTAGTACTTGCCCTCTTTTCTCGGCTTCCTTCTTCATGCCGTTTCACTGTATGTCAAGACCCGGATTTTCGTCACGGAATGACCCATTTAAAATACCAACATTATTTGTGGGTCGTGTCGGCTAGAAAATGTCCAGTTTTGGGGTGGACCTGGCCAGCAGGGGAGGAAATATCTTGTCATTGATTTTTCAGGCAAAGGACTCGTCCCCATCAATCGGTGTTGTCGTTTTGCACTTTGTTTTGGTCAGGGCCCGTGTGTGGACCATGATGCATGATGCTGTCTGTCCAGGTGAAGTATCTCTGTTTCCCAAAATAACAAGGCACTATTTTATCAACTATTTTGTAAATAAATAGTTACCATTCATTTTTTAGCTAACACGATAGTAATTTGCAAACGGAAAGTTGTTTGGTCTGTTCTTCGATACAAATAAAATCAAGGTAAAATAATATTTGGTCTCTACAATTTTGAGGGAGTTCAACTTTTATAGTGTACTCACGACCAAAATACTAAAAAACATATAATAAAAAAATGAGAAATTTGAAATGAGGCAAATATATGACCAAAGTATTCATGATCGATTCATGGACCCATCATCGCGGGTGAGTCCAGGATTAGATGGGTTACATCTCGGTTCAATTTAGTTCTGACATGCGGATTCTTGGAGTGCCGTAAGTTGATACAAAGGGACACTTAAGTGTCGAAAATTACGAAAGTGACACTTAAGTGCCAAAATCGGAGCAAAATGGATCACTTGAGTGTCAATCCGGCCAAAACGCCGATATAGCAATTTTCCAGCGAAGCAAAGGCAAAACAGCGTCGTCTTAGTGTTGAAGTGAAAAAAAATAATATAAAAAATAATAAAATTAAAATTAAAATTAAAATTATTTAAAACATTTAAAAATAAAATTTTTAATATTAAAGCCCTCACCACCGCCGCCGCCTCTCCGGCGGTGCCCCGGCCAAGGGAATGGTCGGTCGGGGTCGTCGGGCCCTTGGCCGTCTTCGCCCCCTCTTTTAATTTTAAATTTAATTTTTTGAATTTTTTAATATTTGTATTTGTATTTTTAAATATTTTAAGTAAATTTAGTTTTAAATTAAATTTAATTAATTTTTATATTAATTTATTACCACGTCGCATCAAAATGACGTTGTTTTTGCATTATTTGGCCACGTCAGCATGTAAAACAGCGTCGTTTTGCACTTACTTCGTTGGAAATTGCACACGTCAGCATTTTGACTGGATTTTGACTAGAGCGACACTTAAGTGATCAATTTCTTTTCAAATGTAGCACTTAAGTATCATTTTCGTAACTTTTGGCTCTTAAATGTCCATTTGTGTCAACTTATGGCACTTGAAGCGATCTTCTACCTTTAGTTCTCAATTTAATAATTCAACATCCTAAATCTCCCTTCCAAATGACCGCAATGTTTTCGTAGGTTTGACCATTAGAGGTAAACATGACCTTTCCCTTTGATAAATATAACTCTCTCGACCACAAGAAATGATTAATCATACAAGGTATAAAAGCGAGGGAAAATCAAATGAACCTAAGATATTTTAATGTTATGGGGACCATCTATGTCAACTTGTATCATGTGAACACGTCTCAATTATTTGGCCGACGGAAGGTATGCCGAATAGGATGCTTTATACCCACCTTCCAAACCATTATAAATATGCACCATTCTTATATTCTCGAAGTTCATAAGCAAGAAATTGCACTATAGAGTTGAGAGATAATAACTTTGCACCATGGATATGGTGAATGGAGAGATGGGAAGCCAGCAGCTACTGGCTCAAGCTCACATATGGAACCACATCTTCAATTTCATCAATTCCATGTGCTTGAAACGTGCCATTCAGTTAGGCATTCCCGACACCATCCACCACCATGGCCAACCTATGATCCTCGACGCCTTGGTCTCTGCACTTCAAATTCCCCCCTCCAGAGCTCACTGCGTCGACCGCCTCATGCGCATCCTAGTCCACTCCGGATTCTTCGAACAGAAGAAGCTTGCGCCGGACGGTCAAGGCGCCTACGTACTCAATCGAGTGTCCAAGCTCCTCCTTACGGACAATCCCTCCAATGTTGCGCCGTTCGCACTGTCCATGCTCGACCCTATTCTGATAAACCCATGGCATGGCTTGAGCGCGTGGTTCCACAACCACGTCGACCCGACGCCATTCGAAATGGTGCAAGGGATGTCGTTTTGGAGGTATGCTGGTCAAGAGCCGGGGCTTAATCGCTTATTCAACGATGGCATGGCTAGTGATGCTCGATTGGTGGCTAGCATGGTGGTTAACGAGCACAAAGGGGCGTTCGAGGGAATAACCTCGTTGGTCGATGTAGGCGGAGGAACTGGGACGATGGCCAAGGCCATCGCGAACTCCTTTCCGCATATGGAATGCACAATATTTGATCTTCCGCACGTGGTGGCTAATTTAGAAGTTAGCGAGAACGTGAGATGTGTTCCTGGGGACATGTTTAAGGCCATACCACCTGCAGATGCAATAATATTGAAGGTACAAGTTAATCAAAAAATTAAGATTCAGCTACTTCACCTTCTTCAATCTAATCTTATCGAGAATAGCCCCACGTTTTTCATGTAAAGGATTAGTTTACATGTTGCAAACCCAAGCCGTCCTAACGTTCAACTTACGTAGGAAATCTACGAAATCACATTTGAACAATATATGAACAAAATGACAGACTGATAGATGATTTAAGTTATATGCAGTGGATACTCCATGATTGGAGCGATGAAGACGCTGTGAAGGTACTGAAGCGATGCAGGGAGGCCTTAGGCAAAGGCGAGGGCAAGAAAAAGAAGGTAATTATAATTGACATGGTGATGGACAACACGAAGAGCGACAAAGAGATGGTCGAAACCCAGCTCTTCTATGACATGTTGATGATGACCGTCGCGTCGGGGAGGGAGAGGAATGAAGCAGAATGGGCTAAGCTCTTCGTCGCTGCTGGCTTTGGGGACTACAAGATCACCCCTGTACTTGGCTTGCGATCTCTTATTGAGGTCTACCCTTCATGATCGATTATCAATACTTGCCAACTCATGCTCTAGTTCTTATAGCTTGCAGTAAGTTAAAGATCAATAGTAAAAAGGCTTCTCTAGCCACGCATAAAAATACATATTTCAGTAAGGGTTTAGCAATGTACGAGCATGTGAGAATGGCGTGATTAAGTCGCCCATTCAGATAAGCATATTTATCAGTTGAAGCAAGTGGCTGTCGTTTGAATCGATTGGAGTGTGATCCTTTTCTAGCTTCGAACCTCTAACTTTTATATCTTATCGTTAATTGATTTTAGTACAAAGATACAAATGTGTAATTTCGGTGGCAATTCCGAACTTTATTAGCCGTAAGTCTCAAAATGTGTAGACTTACCAAACAATTTGTAAGGAATGTTCACCATGTTAGAGGCAAGATCGGTTCATAATATGGATCTAGATGATAATTTGCAGTAAACCGATACATGCGTTTTCACATTCAAGCGTCCTATTAAATCTGCCGCATCAACTCCCTAAATCAATTTAATGAGCTAATTTTAGTATCTAGAGCATTTTGCTTTACCCACGCAATCGCTAGACAACATAGCTATGAAGTTTGAATTATCAAAATTAGACCATTTCACATTGATGTTGCAAATACATGCAATTTAATAATGACGACAATGACGATAACCACCCATTCCACAGCATGTTAGGAATATATTGTACTATCTCTGCAGAGGATGTCACGTCTCGAACCCTGGGCACACGCACATCCCTTGGCGGTCGACTAACATTTGCGATGTCCCAGAACACGTTGCCAACCCTTTTGTTTTATACACATGCGGAAGAGAACTCATAAACCCCATACAACAATCAAACACATAGGATAGTGAAAACACATGCTACGCATTTTTCATAAAACACACTTTATATACAATCAAGCCAAACATATAGTTTATAAACATTAGTCTATCCCAAACACTAGTGACTTGACAACCTACACTCTGGACCCTCCAATCTTGGTCTCCGAGTTCTCCATCTAAGGACCTGAAAATATTTAAACCACGATAGGGTGAGATAAAAAAACTCAGCGAGTCAAAACTCTAAGCCCTGATTGGGACGAAAATTCACCTAGAGGTAGCCTAAACATGCACCATATATGATTTACCTCACCTCAGCACCTCCTTGCATATTAGTACAACTCATAGATCATATAAATACAGCACACGTATTTCATAATTGGAACACATCAATTCATCTTTCTATCAATTATAGGGGTCTTGATTAGAAGGCCAAACCGTTATGACATGTTCCATTCTGTGCCACACAGTTTTATTCCATAATTAGGCACGGCTATCTCAATCACTCATGCGTGTCCCAGTTATTTATGACCCAACGACCATGGCACCCCCATTGAGGAGCTTCGTTCTGGAATCCATCTGCAAACGGCAACATCTAGCATCCTCCGCCTAGACGACATTCCATTGAGGAGCTTTGTTCCAAAATCCATTTGTGAACGGCAACGTCTAGCGTCCTCCGCCTAGACAGCATTCCACTGAAGAGCTTCGTTCCGAAATCTATTCGCGAACAACAGCTTCTAGCATCCTCCGCCTAGACGGCATTCCATTGAGGAGCTTCATTCCGAAATCTATTTGCAAACGGCAAGGTCTAGCATTCTCTGCCTAGATGGCATTCCACTTAGTGACCACATGCACATCCATACTCGGCCAAGAACATCGTGCTTTACATTCAAATACTTCTATTTCAAATAATAGACTTGACCAATTTTATTCGTATTAAAAATACTTGGTAAAATAATTGCGCGTGATCATACAATCAAATCGAGATATTCTCCCATTTCAAAATCCCACGATTTTATATAGTACATAAAATAATTTTTGGCATCAAAACCTGATACTCGGTATTTTTCTAATTAAATACCATAAAATCATATTTTTGCAGTAATAATTGTCAACCACTATCAAGCACTCAATTTCACATATTATCAAGCATAAGTGCTAAGTATGCCAAAAGTCAACCACATCACCAAATATGTATTGTCCAACAAGCACAACGTCAAGAATAATCACAAAACCACTACCGGTCCTAACCGGCAGAAACCAGGTCACTCGCGCATCTTTAGGTTTAATTCCAAAAACATAATCAAACGAGTTCAAAAATTCTCGAATTTGAGTATGTTATAAAGGACATCTAAAAGAACATTTTTCATGAGACACCTTAACTAAGATCTTTCTAGATTAAGAGCAATATATCGCCCAAACCGTTACAAAAACTATGTCCGTTTCCAGAAAGTCTATTTTTCCAAAACCAGTTTGGTTCGAGATCCAAAACTTGTCCGTTTGATCTGAAATTTGACTATGTTAAATAATAAGATGTAATGAATAACTTTTGTGAAAAAAACTCTTTTGAAAATCGAACCCTAAGAGTCGATAAAAATCTTTTGAACACCAAAATGTCACAGTTTCCAACATAATTTGAGATTTTGTTTTTCAAATGATGAAGCTGTAATCTTATTCTTTTAAATCTCTAAAATCTTGAATAAAATATGCGTCATAGCTAAAGATGTCTAAAACATTTCTCAAGAAGGAAATAACCTCAAAATCGTAGCACGTTTCCATCCACGAAAATAGCAAATGGCGAGGGTCTAGTGAACTGATCCGGGGAGAAATTCACTAAACCAAACTAAGCCACCCTCATTAGTACTAATCCAACCAATTAGATCAATACTAATCCATCTTAAGGCTAATCTCACTTAATACTAATTTAACTAAGCTAATTAACACTAATCTAATTCCTAAGTGCAATTAACAACCTAATAAATGATTAGGGAGTTAACTCACCGGATTAGCGAGGAAACAGGTTCACGGCGATGGCAGCGTGATGGTGGTGAGATCCTATGTCTATGAAGACTCCAACGGAGGGCCGAAATGAGCTAAAAACAACCAACAAGCCTCACGGCCTAAGTTGGAAAAACCGGTTCTGTTTCTAAGAAGGGGGCTAGTCACGAGGCTTGACTGAGCTGGACAAGACGTGAGGATGGTGGGGGCGAGACGGTGGATTTGATGGCTTTCGGGGCTACTATGGAGTCATGTGGCAGCAACAACACAGAGAGGAAATGGAAAAATGAAGAAGATAAAGTGCAGAAGGAGAAGAAAGGAAGAAAAAGCAGAAGCTATTCTGCCCAAGGGGTGGATATGCACATCCAAATGAAGAAGAGAGGGGAGGAGAGAGGGAACCAAGGGGGACAAGGGGCCATGCAAGTCGAGCAAGTAGTCAATGAGCTTCCAAGATGAAATATCTATGTGATGATCACAATTGCACAAAGTCATCGACCATCATAAGTCAAGGCAGCAACCAATGGTGATTTTCCACCATTTCCTCGCCCAAAATAAGCCTTTTTGGAGGCCAAAAGACCCACCCTTCATTAGCATACGAATTTCCAGCTATTTTCTTCTCAATTCTCCACAAATAACTCCAATTTGATGGCCAAATTTGTTGAGGAGGCTGCCCATACGAATTTCCACAATTTCCTCCACAAACTAATTCAAATGGGTAGCCAAAATTGCCAACTAAGGTGCCCATCCGAATTTCTTCCATTTTTCCCATTTGCCGAAATTGATTTTCCATAAAAATTCCCGGCTTGACGGAATTTCTTCAAAAGATGAGACGATGTCCTAAAAATAAATCGTAACACACTCGAACGTTCGACTCCTGAAATCGAGTTCAATTTCATGGTTAAAATCAACCAGATGCGATTTTAGTACAATCCAATCTACTAGATAGCTTTTAGGGATTTTATCGCGATTATATCCCTTAACGGCTCCACCCAATAGGTTAGTTAACTCGTGAATGCAAAAACCATAAGCGCGTCGATAAAAAGCCCATTTCATTTTATCGAGATGGGATCGAAAATTCCGGATGTCACAAAGGGAGCCAGAGAACATCTGAAAGGATTGTCATAGTCCCTTAACCTTTGATTTGAGGTGGATTCCGTAGATTTGATTGCAATAGAAGCATTCGCAATTTTTTTTTTGTTCGAAACAAACTAATTTTCATTTAACCGGCAGAAGACGAGAACAACATCGATTTAGCATCTAAATTAAGCGAATCCCAAAGTGGTCAAGGAGTTTGAAAAGCCAATTAGGAGGGAGGGACCCTAATCCATGGGCTTTTGCAATTCAATTGACACAAAGATTAGCCTCACGGACATTACCAAAAAAAAAAAAAAGATTAGCCTCACGGGAATAATGGATAGCTGAAACCTATTTTAAGATGGTCAAAAGGCCCAAGCATTTCTCTATAATCAACCGGAGAGCCTTCGGCTTGATAAGTACTAAATGGGTGATAGATTATCACTTGAAACCGGTAAATATTAGTCCGGTTCCTAATTTCAAATGTGAACTCATGCATTTTGATTTCCTGAACAAGATAACAAGATATATATATATAAATATATATATATATATATTATTTTTATTATTACCCTATTAAAAACCCTAATTGCTATTCTCACAAAAGTGAACTCAACCCACGCCCCTTCAAAAACCCTAATTACTATTCTCACAAAAGTGAACTCAACCCACGCCCCTTCCCCTAATGAAAGTAATTTGAAGGTGAAATGCTCACAATTCACACAAGGAAGAGAAGAAGATAAATAGGCTTATAGATTTATTTCACCTCAACAAAAAAACAATTACAAGACTCCCCTATTTGTAGACTTGTTACATGACCTTTACTCTTCCTAGTAGAAAAAGTTAGCATTCCAAATAAAATAAAATAAAACTAACAAAACAATCACCATATCTCACCTTATCTCTAAAAGCAATCATTATACCTAAAAATAAGAATAAACTCATTAAAGATAATGATGAACAGACTCACCTTTTTTACCACCTACCTGGGTGGCGCAGTTGGCTTTGGGCCTTCTCCCCCTCATGAAGGGGAGGGGTTCGAAACCCCCAAGGCGCGCGGGGTGACTTACCCTGCAGTGGCACGTGTGTAGTGGGCAAGACGTGTTGCCTGGTGGTTTACTTCCGGCATCCGGCCGTGCCGAGTCACCAAAAAAAAAAAAAAAAAAAAAAAAAATAGACTCACCTTTTTTTAAATACCGGTACCGAATAGTTATCTATACAGATGAATTTGGTTTAATTTCTATCACTCCCCCTTAAATCAAATTCTCTTTCATCAATCATTCCAAGCAGGCTCTTGAACTTTTGGAAAGCATCGATCTTGAGAGGTTTTGTAAAAATGACTGCCACTTGATCTCTCATCTTCACATGCAACACTTCAACCTTATTCGCTTTAACCTGTTCTCGAATGAAGTGATATTAAACATCGATATGTTTGCTTCGTTCATGAAAAATTGGATTAGTCTTCTCAACCAAACTACATGACAAAGACATGAGGATGCAACTACATATTCAGCTTCACATGTCGATAGGGTGACACTGGATTGCTTCTTTGATGACGACGTGAAAGTAGTGTCACACAAGAAAAATACAAAGCCTGTAGTGCTCTTTCGATCATCAATATCTCCACCATGATCACTATTCGAACTTCTCTTCTTCTTCTTCTTCTTCCTGCATTGGCCCCACCATTTCCTTCTCGTCGCATCCTCTCACACGCCATAGCAGGTACTTTTTGGATCTCTCTGGCTTTTTCGTGCGCGCGGTGGCGTGGGGCTGGGGGATATTGTTCTTGTCTTGCATGAGTATGAAAGTTTTTGGGTATTGCCCGTCTCTTTCTGTACTGCATTAAAACATTTGTTTTTAGCTTTTCGATTAGATTATGGGGATTATTTGTTACGCAAAAGGTATGCAAAAAGACCCTTTGATAGCGCTTGTTGATGCTTTCCCTGCTAAAAAGCTTCTTTTTGCATTGTGCTTCTCTAATTGAAATATGCCTAGTGTTTTCCACACTAATAGCTGTTGACCTTTCAGAGAGAGAGTGAGAGATATGATGATGATGATGGGAAGTTGAATTGTGGAAGCAAAGCATGGCAGGGGTGCAATCATTGGTGACCCAAGACTTCGTAACCATCTTTGTTCTTCATTAGCCTTTTGCTTTCGGTTTAAAAAGATTGGGGGGAGAAAAAAAAAGTGCCAATGTTCGATTTGGGCCCCTAATGAGATTAAGGAGGCATAGACAATGCATTCCATCCTGTTCATCTCCCCGCCGAGTAATCCCCTACCCATTTTGCATCTCGCATGGTCTTGTCACTTACATTGAATCCTCCGATTTTGATACCGGCGTCTCAAAATGTGCACCGGCTATAATTGTTGGATCCTGCGTAGCTGGTGGTGGAGCTTCATTTATTCTACGTGTATCCTTTATTTTTATTTCCCTCTTTTTATGTTTTGTCCTTGTTCAGCATCTGACTGTTAAATAGACTTATGTCTGTTGCTTCGGAGTCATCCTAATTGCTAATCTTGAGAGACCGTGGTCACATTCTATTCCCAATGTAGGAAATGTTATTTTCCTTCACTTTTGAGTATTTTATGCTTGCTGCATGGGATGGACTAACAAATGCTCACGAAGTGAGGAGTTTATCTCTGTCTCTTTTGTCCTGCATTATTTAGATACTAAAGTTGCTTCCAAAACACAAACGGAGTTTGACGAGGATGAAATTTACTGGAGACAGAAAGGGGACAATGAAGAGTTGAGATGGTCACATTACGCAAAATCACAGTTAGCTCAATGTTTTAGTGAGTAAACTTTCCTGGCAACATTCCATCTGTGCTATTATATTTACATACTGGCTGAAGCTGGATCGATTACGTTCTTCTCATGGACTGCTTTCTAAACTTTGAATATGTAAGTTTTGCTTGCTTCTGATATATCTGAGAAACTATTGACCACAACAGTCCTTTTTTTCCTTTTAATATCTCCGTTTTGATGATCCTTGAATTGGCACTAGGTACTTTTCAGTTTAGCACGAGTCCTTTCTTGCCTTCATCAAATGCTTGATTAGTAGACTTCTATTGTTAGAAGGGATCTGTCTCCTTAACTCATGTTGCTGCATTCATTCTATGAGGAGATGACGCAGCAGAGTACTTGAGAGGTTAACAAATTGGGGGCATTTTGATGGCTCGTGGGTTTCATTTGTTTGTGGGATGAAATAGTTAAACCGGCTCATGTGGCGTCACAACTTCATTCTTCTCAATTTCTTTTTGAGATAATCACTTCGTTCATCATGTCCTTTTTGGAGGTGCTCATGTTTATCTTTAAGGAACCCTCAGGTTAAATGATATATGAGCACATTCGTTTCATTCCTCACCACTATCCTATACTTAGTCTACAAACTGACGTTGAATACTCAGGTATTACAATTTCCAAAGAGCAGGCTACTTTTGCTAGTACGCATTGTTCTTTCAAGAGTAACGCTCAAGTTTCAACTTATTTATAGATCCATGGCTGTTGTAGCTAATGCTATGGTTGGACCAAGATCCTGGATTGGAGGACTCTTCAATCGCTCCACCAACAGACGTAATGACAAATATGTTGACTATCCTTATAGTCCTCTTCAGGTAAATGATTAGATCAGCTAGTTGGGGTCTTCATGTGTTTACTACTTAGTCTTACTCTTCTAATCTGGTGCTGCGTGAAGTATCAATATAGTAAGTGCTTATTATTTATTTAAGAATCTCTTATAAAGCTATATGCCCTGCCCTTTTAACTCTCAAAATGCCTATTCTTACCAGGTGCAACGGCTTCAAAGACTTCAAGAACGTTTGCAAATACCATTCGATGAGACGCCCGGATCATCAGGTACTCCTTCGTGCTACCTCATTTTTCTCCTGTCTCCAAGTGACTGGACCTCATTTTTTGGCCTCTTAAGAGGAGGTGTACGTGCATCAGCATTAGTCCTTGTGGTTCTAAAATTCCCCTGCAGTAATTCTCTGTAAAATCATTTTCTGAAATAGAATCTACTTATGTGAGGGAAACTGACCGGACTGCCAGATGTGTGGAACGAACTCTTGTATGCCTACATTCTACAGAATTAGACTCCTAAACATAAGAAATAGATAAATTAATTAAAAGATCATGAAATTATTTTAAATTTGCTCCCAGTTGATGTTACTCGATTAAATTGACTCCAGTGGTCTTTATCCATGACTTTTATCCTTGTTACACACTGTAATCAAGCTGTGTTGTCTTCTTTCCCGCCAAACTTACCGGTTGCTGCGCATTGAAAATATTACGTTTAAGGTGAGGGGTTCAAATCCCCACCTTTTCGGGAGGGATTGGGTGGGGACACGCAAGTTTCAGGAGTGGGTTTCGACGCCCACGCCCTGCAAGAGGTAGAGCAAAAGTCTGAGAGTGAGTGTAGAATAGGTATAGAGTAGGATTGACCAAAAAAAAGGGAGGATTTGGTGGGAAAAGCAAGGAATTCTTGGAAATGCACTCTTCACAGGGACTTCTTTAATCAAATTGAAAAATAAATGCTGAAAATTTAAGTATTGAATATCAAGCCCCCAAAATATTTAAATTACTGAAAATGAAAATAGAAAGTCACTTAATAACACGTGAGAATAAATTCTGTTATTTTCATTCTAAACACGAGATGTTGAATACCAGTCACTCAAAATACACTATTACAACTTAAATGTTCTTTTTGGTACTCAAAACTTAAGTTCTGGATGTCCTTGAGAAATCAATTTTCAGGAAAATGGACAATTTTTTTTTTTGGTGATATGTGACCAAAAACATTTTATGGCATTTGAATCTCACTTAGAAAATAATTTCAAATTCATGATTTTATTTCTAACAAAAAAAAAAGAATTTTAAACAATTTTTTATTTTTCTTTTTCCTTATTTCTCCACTCGTCGCCGATCCTTGATGATGGCCAATGAGCTCAAGCCTTGTCAGATCTAATGAGGTGGAGCCTTGCTGGCCCGTGCTTATGGCTCAAGCCAATCGAGATCTAGTGAAATCGAGCCTCCTCGACCCGCACCTATGATCAATCACCAGTCGTCGCCAAGGCTAGCAACCAACGGAGAGAAAAGGAAAAAGAAATAAAAATAAAGATATATATATATATATATATATATATATATATATATAAATTGAGAGAAACAATTCCAAAAGTATTTTCACCTCTATAGATTTAAGAATTCACTTTCTTAATTCTAAGCATGAATATTTTCATTGACTTGTTAGTTTCGACAAACCAAATAAGTGAAAGTCCCAACAATCAATTTTCAGAAGGCACTTTAACTCAAACAAACACTAACTGATAACAAGGGTGTGAGATAAACTATAACTTTGATACTAGCATTTGATATTTGATGACCTCCTCGCCGGATGAACAAGTCCCGACCGACAGTCAATGTCCTATAGTTCTTTTCTTTTCGCTCTCAGTGTCCTACAATTTCACTGTTTATTAGAAGCAAAGCGATCTCTATAAGTTACTATAACGAAATCAATGGGCAATAGGGTATCTATAATCTTGATGATGAGGTAATCAAGATTGAATTAGAAGGACTGACACAATGACACGTTCAATTGCTTCTAATGAGTGCACAAATATGATGATCGAAACCGAAACTTAAAGCATGAATACACCATTATCTTATAATTAAAAAAAGAAAAAAAAGACTTCTTTCGAAAGAATATAACTTTTATCTTCACTTTTGACTTGGTCCTCTCCATCTAGTCAAAATAACTAGCCAATTCTTAACTATTTCTATTCCCAAAACAACAAAAAAACAAAAATCCATTTGATAATCCTAGTTAATTTTTTATTTCTATTTTTTTTTTTCTTCTTCCTCTTGCAAACCATTGGGCTTGGCAATGGCCGACGACCGGCCAGAGATGAGGTTCGATGGCTTGCCCTGCCATGGTGGGGTCAACTTCACATGGTCATGGAAAGGCTGACTTCGCCAGGGGCATTCCTGTTCTTTTTTTTCTTTTTTATTGCAGGAATATAAATTTTATTCAGTTATCAAACGCATTCAATTACTTATAAACTCATTTGGGGAATAGAACGAGAAAAAAATATTTTCGGGTAGAAATTGTTTTCGAAAACAAAATGGTTATCAAACACGACAACTTAAAAACGAACGCCTGACACACAACATATATTTATAGACTGCAATAAGAAGAGAACATCCTCATCAAATTCGAGTGTCGCTTCTGCTGCCATCTGTGTGGAGGTTTCAGAGCTGAGGAATAGCAGCAACTAAGACAAGTCTAGTAAAACAATTGCCTTTGAGTGCAGATTAATATCTTCAGCACAGTCAAAGATCTTGAGAACTGAACATCAGCATGCGAGGGCATCTCATCTCACAGATTATGTCTACTCTCAAATAGCATGCAATGGTGTGCAAGAATGTTAAAATCTACAGATCTCCAGTGAGCAGATAGCATCATTTATTCTTGCCCTGGACTAGCTGCGCACACTTTGCGCATGAGAAATTGATCCCTCTGTCCCTAAATCAGCCTTTACTCTCCAGCATGAATGTGAAATGTAGCTTGATAGAGGAGAACTTGCCATGGCGATATAGGTGAAATTCTTGCAAGCAATATTCATTTGCTCAGCTGGAATTGCGTGTTTGCGTACAATGATGTGGTTCTAAACTTTGAAAGATCGTGGGTGTGATAAAAATGTTTTATTTAGCTATGCAACTCTAGCCGATCCTCCCACCACCATCCTGGCAATGGCAGGGAGGCGGCGGTAGCGAGGGCTGAGCCCTCAACCGCCTACTCCTTTTCATCTTCCTCGTCCCTTCTTCTTCTTCTTCTTCTTTAAATTTGGTTTTAAATTTACTTTAATTAATTTTTATATTAAAATTGGAATTGTGCCAAAATAACATTATTTTTGTGTTTCTTTACTGAGTCGGCCTTCTTGTGAGCCACGTAAGCAAGCAAAATTAATAAAAAAATTGCCACGTAAGATCTTCGGCGGAATTCGCCAGAATTGACACTCAAGGATCCCATTTTTCAATAAAAGTGATACTTTAAGTATCATTTTCCTAAAGAGTGCGTTTGACAACGCTCCTATTCCCGGGAACAATTTTTGATTAGAAATGATTTTTTTTTTATTCTCGTTCTCGAAAACAATTTCTACGCATTTTAAGCCGTTTGGTAACTGTCCAAAATTTCAACTCCCAAAATAGAATTGCGTTTGGTACCATCCTCAAAATTTCTACTTCAAATCATTTTTTTTATTTTTTAAATAAATTTATTATTTTTTTCTTCTTTTCTCTTTTTTCCTTTCTTTCTCTCCTTCTTCTTCTTTAAGGTGGCCGATTCCCCGGCCCTTGGCAAGGCCAAGCCTCATCGGTAGCCGGGTGAGGCTTGATTGAGCCTTGGCTAGGCGAGCGGCCTCGCCCACATCTGGCCAGGCCGAGCTCACTCAGCGGCAAGGCAAGGCCGACCTCACGGTGGCCCGACGAGGTCTAGCCCCACCGACGAGGCGAGCTTCACCAGTGGCCAGGGGAGACCCCGACGAGGCTTGCCTAGCCACTGCCTCAAGCCTCCGACAACAGACGATGGTGGGCGGTGAATGGCGGATGGCGATGGACGGCAACGGCAACGGTGGTGGTAGTTGAAGAAGAAGAAAGAGGGAAGAAGAACAATAAAAAAGAAGAGAAAAGAGAGAAAATAGGTATTTAATTCTAGAATTGTTCTCGGAAATAGATTCTCAATTCTGTTCCAAATCTACTTCTGGAAACAAAAAATTAGAAATTTATTATTGGGAATAAAAATTTTACCAAACGAATTTCTGTTTCAAATCTATTTCCATGAATAAAAGAACAAAAATTAACATTTTTTGGCAAATTGCCAGACAAGCCCTAAATATCTCATTGTGTTAAGTTTTAGCATTTGGGATGTTCTTTTGCCGTTAATTTTGTATCGAGTATATCAAATCAAATTCTCTTCTCTCATGATCTCTTTAAAGTGACTCTGAGAAAATGCGGTAATTTGAACGCGGGATCTATGATATTTCAATCGACCGTTTGACCTCTCCAATCAATCCCGGAGAGATCCTGAAGCCTCATGTTCAATGAACAGTGTGCCGCACATGTTCCCAACACAAGATGAGGAAGATGACCTCAAAAGAAAATATTAAGATAATCCACTGAATAAAGAACTGGCAACTTGGTGGAAGGCATCACCACCCTAGTTTCGATGCTGTGATCTGCGTGACCTATGCGCTTCGACAGATGAAGGGTACATCGTGCTTGATGTTTTGAGGGAAACAAAGGAAGAAGGAACTCTCATGAACCAAGGTCGCACCATCAGGCTCTCACATTCGAGAATTGCGAAAGAATCGCTATACGTTCGTCGTATTCAAGCGTAGGAGATACGTAGCTCTGTCCGTATCAGGACGGAAGTCAAGGCGCTGCTGTCTTTGGTTCAACTCCAATCAACCGTAGTCATGTCGTGACATTGACTGATTTGATCACGAGCGTTTTGTAGACCCTAGCCAGCATTAGACTGATACCACTTTTTAAAAACAGATCAGATCCAGCTTCTCGCGCTTTTTTCTCCTATCCCCATTAAACAAAACCGGAGCCCACATGCGCAGGCATGTTCTGCGCTCAGTCATGGCTTGATGAAGAAAACAAGCCATGTGACCCGACTGCGGTCAAAGTGCGGACCTATATCTCTCACCTAGGCCCTTTTGGAGAACTTACTCCTGTAAACTCTCTTTTGTTTAATGATGTCTATGACTTCAGCTGTGACCCATTTTTTTGTGTTTGCTTCGACCACCACTTCCTATGTACTATGTGGTGCAAATAACAATTCAAGAATTAGCGTGAACTCGGGTTCGTGTGAAATGATTCAATTACCATCGATAACTACGTGAAATCCAATTTAAACCCATTAAAATTCAATGAGTATGATTACCCATGATTCATGCGCTTGAGTTGGTATTAGTTTTATCCTCAAAGGTGAGAGAAGCTTAGTGATGAATGGAGGATGTGCCAGATTAGCCATATTCAAAATCAGGTGGACCATACCAAGTCTAATGGAGAGTATATGTATGGAGGGAGGGGAAAGAGGAGGGAGAGAACAAAGTTAAAACATTTATTTCAGGTCTCCATCTCCAAGCGAATGTCTCTGTGCATCCTTTGCATGTGCAGAGCTTCAGAAGTGACCCTGACCCATCACACCCCCAAGAACCTTAATCATCTCTCAGACACCATGTGATTGCTCTCTCTCTCTCTCTCTCTCTCTCTCTTGTATGGATGTGGGCATTAGATAATCTTTCACCAGTCCCTACCTTTTGATTCCCATTCTGACAACCATTCATTGACTTCGGCCGCACTGCCTTTTGACCTTCTCCATACTAGAAAAACCCTATCGTGATCTCCTCCAAAGGAGAAAAAGATACGTCTAGTTCTGTGAGTTTTCTGCGCATTTAATCAACTTAAGCCACGGCCCACTGCAGGTTGATGAATCACCATTCGTACCCCCTCATCTTTGTCTTCGCTCATCCGTCAGGAATCTTGCTCTGGTAAATCTGAAAGCACATCCCCCTCCTTTTCTCATCAGTTTCATAATTATGATTGCGTCAGAGGCTGTTTTATATTTGTATCCAAAGAATGCCTGCCACTTATGTGGTCACCATGCGCGCTGCCCGATGCCTACCGTTTTGGGTTCCACGCAGGACTTCGGTTGGCTCCACCTTGGATTCTTTTCAATGCTGATTAACTTATATATTGCAGTACCATGTGAATAATTAGCAATCCATGGTTTTGTATACAAGCGGGCAGTTAAAACAGTGGTTTGAATTATGTTTCTTTATCTGCACAAACATTATAAATTAAGAAATTGCGACGTGATGATGTCATAAAATTGGACGGATCGAAACATGAGCAATAAATCACAGATCAAATTTATGTTATTCCGCCGACATCTCCTCTATCCACATGTATGATGAAAGACTTTAGTTTAGAATAAGTAGTACAATGAAGATTGCAATTACATACTCAAATCACTTAAAACCCTTTCTGCATATTTGAAGCTTCAATGCTACCTAATGATCTCAAAAGACAAGTCCCTCACGAGAATTGTCTGAGATATGTCACTCTACTCCCATGGAGAGTTCTTATGAGGCTCTCGACGGCCTAATCGAAGTGTAATTCTCCTTATTTTGTTGACCTAATAAGGACGCTTGGATATATAGGATAACACATTGTTCAACAAGTCTTTCTGACACCTGATTAGACTTGCCTCGGTCTTGTTGAAGCTAAGAAAGAAAGACATGCCTCCATGGCCACCGCATGCTTGTCGTGGGTGGCCCATAGTCGATATCCCTCGAACCGTCTCAAGGACGTCCGCCGAGCCTTATACTTGCTCCGGCCATTTCACACGGCCAAATTCGAGAAAGATCTTGGTCAGTCGAACTCAAACGCAAGATATAATCTCATCAGCTTTAATGCAACATCAACCGTGTTTAACAAGCTTACGTTCCATAGCCATAGTTTGTGAATAACACACGCCTGATGCAAGATTTAGATGTTTGTGTAAGGTAGATCCTCTTCATTATTTCTGCATGAGTGTCGATACATTTAAGTCCAATGCTAAGGTTGTCTTATCCAGATGTCAGCATCTAAATTGGCACAATCACACAACAGATTGCAACGAACATTATTTTGATTGGAGGCTATAAGAGCATCTTCGATTGGTACCTAACAATCATGCATCACATCGACATTTTATTCCCACATAACTGATAATCAAGAATATTCTTACCAACAACTGTCAACTGTGTGTGATGAGACAACATGACAATGCCTCTCCAACTAATAAAAGAGATTTCAAGGACTTCTTTAGAAAAATTATTCTGAATTTCAAATTAGTGTGGGGAGATTATGCCCTTCCACCAATCGAGATTAAAGCATTTTCTAAGATAGTGACCTCACGTAAAAACTAGTTAGTATTATTATTATAGATTCTACAATTATACCAATACCAAATCCTACATAAAGTTTCCAATTTTGTCAGTTTAATTCTAACCTATTACGCGAAATACCAATACAATTCTTCTATGTTTCACCAGAAAATTACCGATATGACGTTATGCCACGTGAGACGACGGGTCATAATTGGACCATTATGATATATGTTTATTATTCGACACACTTACCCAGATTTCAATTGATGTTAATCCACCATTAGGATTAATGAGATATTTCAAAATCTCCATAATATGTACGCTTAAGATAAGTCCTCTGTCGTAAAAACAAAATTAATAATAAAATATCTAAATCTATAACAATTTGAGTAAAATAAAAAGGCTGCAAGCTACTAAAGTGATCGGACCATTGCGATTCCTATTATTACTTCATTAGCTTTTTGCAATCAAGCTGTGTTGAACCGGAAGATAGTTTACTAAAACCTTGTAATCTTTTCTTGGAAAAGGACCAAGAAACCTAGTTTCTAGAGTTTGACTCATGTTTGACCAGGGGAAAAAAATAAATAAATAATGCAGATGGGCATGATTTAACCCGCCCCTGTGTCCAAACTTTCTCATCGTCTTTCTTTAATACTTTTCTTGGTCTTTTGGCTGGGGTCGATGAGATAAATTACTCTTAATTAGACCAATATCCGTACACTGTTTACTGCGTAATCACATGCCGATGCTGCAAGCGCAACTGGGTATCTCAAGTGATACGCACGACGCTTTTTGGCTTTGCATGGAAACCAACGTCCAAAAACTTCTTGCTCTAGGCTTTGGCTACTGGCTATAGCTCTCTCCTAGCTGGTTTTTAATACTGAAAGGAAAGTATAAAACCCCTAAAGAATAGAAAAAAATAGTGCAGCAAGAACTGACCCTATTCAAATCCCGAATAGAAAATAAAGAAGGCGATTTGAATATTTATCGAATTAATCAAAAGTTACACCGACCCTTGACTATATGGTAGTATATATGCACCCGTATATGCAGGCACCATGCTTCTCTCTCCCCATACATGCGCATGCTCTTTCTTTCTCGCTTAAGGTTCATAGAAACTCTTAGCGCAGAGAGAGAGAGAGAGAGAGAGAGAGAGAGAGACCAAGATGACGTTAAAGGCAATGTCCGCAGCCAAAAGCACCGGCGGTGAAGATAAGAGCGCCGCCGCGACAACCACCATGGGCGGTGTTTCGGTTTCAAGGAGTACTGCTGCTGCATCTTCGTCGCTGTCGCCCTCATCCTGTGCTGCTAGTAGCAGCGATGTAGCACCGACGCGGTCGAGCTGTTGTTGCCTCACGAAGCTTGTGGTGAAGCTGAAGAAGTGGAACAAGATGTTGCTGCGCCACAACAATAAGAACAGGCAGAGCTCGTTCCAGTGCTTGTATGATCCGCTGAGCTATTCTCTCAACTTTGATGGAAGCGTGTTGGATCAGGAAGACGAAGATTATTACCGGTTCTGTGCTTTTTCATCGAGGTTTGTATTGGCGAACTCGAGAAGTATCGCCGCGAGCCCGAGACAGATTGCCATCTCTCACTAGTCTAGGCTCTCGAAGATCCAAGTTTTGCTTTACGCCTTTCATTTTTGTTTTCCCGTTTACATTTTCTGGCCATGTTTGTATTTTGACAGTGCAATGGTCAATGACTAGTTGGAAAAGAGACTGGTTATCTTCATTTTCCTTTATGATTGAAAAGATCGGTTAGATCCATACATGCTTACGACGGTGAATGTGCATTGACGCGACATCAGTCGGACGTTCGATCAGGATTGTTAACAGAAGCCGTTGTATAGGTTGTAAGATCACAATTGGATGTTCTAACTAAAAGGGATAGTTTGTTGAATCACCTAAGAACAAAGTCCAGGCACCTTAACCATATTTCGTATGAACCAACCTTGCGGGGTGTGGAGGACCCTCAGTCTAGCGTGAAAACTGATTCCTTGATGACACGAGGTTCAGTCTCATCTCGTGGAATCTTTTTATCTGGCGTGGGATTGGAGATTGGGTCTTTTAAATTGGAATAAATGGCACGGAAGGAGAAAGAACAAGGCAAGAGAAGAAAAGAAGGATAAATGCACCAGTTTGACTTGATCCAAGAGTGATGTAGTGGAAGAAGCCACTCAGCAACCTCACTCTGGTTAAACGCCTGCACTAATAGAGCTCTTTCCTCTGGTCTAATTAGAGCTACAAAACTTACCAGTAACGGTCCGACGAAGAATTCGCCTGATCTTTATGCTAATCTAGCACCTGCAACATTTGAGTAAGACGAATGTACAGCGATTAACACTATAATCTCATTTTCTATAACAAAAGCTTTACACAGAGATGTCCTAATTTGGCTAATCGTCCCTATCTTTGCGGTTTCATTGCTCACCGTCACTGCTCAAAGTCTACAAGAAAAGAATTTATGCCACCATCTGCAAAGTACCCTAACGCTTCCAGTCCCGTGAAAGAATTGTGATTTCCGTAGTTTGTTGCTCTCCTGCCTTGAATTTATGGATCATTGTCACTCTCGGGATGATCCGAAACAGTGTCCTCAGATGAGACTTCCTCTGCATCAAGATGATCAGTCCGAGAAAGAACCGACCAAGTCTTGCTGAAAGAATTCCCACTTTCAGGCTGGTCTAAATTCTGGGGATCTGCAAGCCCATCGACGGGATGTGGTTGCCCCTTGCCTCCAGCATGATTTGGTTCAGAATTGCCTGCAGGGTCAAGACTGTGTTTCATTGAGGATACATCACTTCCAGTGAGATCTAAGGTTTTCGTGGGCAGAAAAAGGGCAAGCTGTTGACCCGGACCAATGCTGGATGCGACCAGCTTAAGTACTTCAGACGATGGAGACAGTTCTGCATTCATTTTCTCCTTCGAAGGTTGATGCATCGCTGAAGTTGACGCGTTAAGTGAAGCCTCCTCCTGAGCAGGATCAGGCATTGTGGCCACCAATGGTGGAAATGCATTAAGCTCAGGGACCAGAGGGATAGAACTTGAAGCAGCATCATCACCTAAGAGATTCCGCGGAGGGAGTTGCCTGCTCTCCTGGAGTTCTGCCTGGATGGGCCGCATTTGCTCCGACTTCTTTCTCTTTTTAAGAATGAGTCTTGGATCCTTAGGTCGAGAAGGAGGGGGGCCTGGTATCACAAAAGGAGGAATGGTAGGCTTATCTTCCCCATATAACAGTCTCACTGACTGAGCTATTGCGGATACATTGGGTGGCAGCTCAGGATCTGGTGCCGGTGGAGGAGCAGTCACAGCTTCTCGGAGCCAATGTGGTAAATTTTTCTTAGAAGCACCCTCATCTATTACTTCTTTCCCTTTAGAATGGAACTGATGATTTAAAAGCTTATCAGGGTCAGGCAACAAGACCGTACTGCTTGATTCACCCCCATAATTATTTCTCAATTCATGTAACATATTCAGAGGTTTACCCAAGAGACCAGGCAACTTCGGATACGGAATCTGCTCATCATCCCTAGGCTGGAAGCTGCTTGAGCCAACCACACCTGCCGAACCCATGTTGCCAGAGCCAAAGCAGTTTGGCATAAATGGCTTCTCAAAAGGCATGCTGAGTGAAGTCCCCGGCAAATCAGAAGGCCCGCCATAATAACGGCGAACAAAAGTCTCCCGAAGTTTGTCAGGGTTATTATGAGGTAGAAGAGCTGCTAAGTGTTCATTTTGAAGACTTAGTTGATCAGAAGCACCAAAGGGAGGCAAAGGAGGACCCATTTCGCCAAAACCTAACTTCATGTCAGTCAAATGCGACTGAAACTTTGGAGGCATAGCAAGTTTACTTCCCTGCAAGGCCCTCGTCATCATCCCATCCGTGAATCCTGGAAATGATGAGGATTTTCCAGTTTTCAATGGTCTAGTGGGCTTTGGCATGGGGAGAGATGATCCATCAAAAAGCTTGACTTGCTCTTCCTCCCATCTAGCCGACAAATCTTCTGGAGTTTTGTTTTTTGAGAACCTCAGCCTAGGGTCTCTGAGCATGGAATCCCAATTTCCACGTCCATGTCTCCGGACGCCAATCCAAAGGAAATCAAGTTCATCCTCGGACCAGCCATCAACTCTGGACTTCTTTCTATGCAGGTTACTAGACCCAGAGCCAGTTCTCAACATGATATTTTCAAGCACCTTTCTGTGATTTTCTGGAATTGATGAGAATGTAGGCATTTGATTCAACCCCAAAGAGGGCACCGTTTCTCTTTCTCGCTGATGACCATATCTAGCCACATCCTGTGGAGGAAATTTGAAATGTGGCAGTGGGGGAATTGGTGGGAAATCTTGAATGGACTCACGCCCAGCTTCAACCCTACTTCCCAGTGATAATGTTGGCAAGAAGTCATGTTGTGGAAGTACACCTTTAGCTGGAACTGGGAATCTGGACATCAGCGTCTCCTCCACGTATTTAGGTGTCAACATCATATCCCGAAAATCAGAGGAATTGACCCCAGTGTTTTCCAGCCGACCAGAGTCATGGAGAGGTGCTGGAGGATACTGCAAGCAAACAAGCACTAAAATCAAAAGCTACAGACAGAGAGGGCAAGAAAGATGAAATTAATTAGCATGTGTGAGAAGAGGAGGGGGGAAGGACAGCAGAGGGGTGAGGGGAGGTTGTATAAGGTAGAAAGCGTCAATTTCTCAAAATTCCACTCACAGGATGCAATTGTGAAACTTCTCCAGGGCCATCAGGCACCTTTAATTTGTCCAGTGTTGGTTCCAAACCCTTCAGATGCGTACCCATCAAATTACCAGAGAATGGAGCCAGACTGAACGGGAATTCCAGACCAACCGGTCTATTTTGTCTAGCATTTGGTCGCGTAGAATTCCTACGTGATAACTCGACCTGATTAGCATTTGGTGCACAGAGTCCTAGAACTGGTAACAATTTGTCAGACTCAGAGCTTGGATAGACTGTGCCTTCATGTTGGCCTTCATGTTGGTGGAGCGGAAGTATGTCTGGAGGGCGGCTTAAAGGACTAAAAGAAGGATCTGAATGAACATTTGTTTTCTGACTTGGGTGCTCGGCTTTCGTACCATCTGATTTGTCATTGTCCAAGTCAATTACTGCGAAAGTGCCCTGGCTGGTTTGAACAAAACCAGCTACTTCATTACCATTTTGAACATCAGGTGGACATTGAATTGTTCCCTCAGGTCCCGACGGCCCCCCACTGGGCTGAGATTCTTCAATTTGATTCCTTCTAGCAAGGCGTTCTTTTTGTCTAGCACGGAGCTTAGCACTGCATCAAAAGAAATTCGAAGTTTAAATTTCGCCATCCACAACTATGAACAACAAAGACAAGTAGTAATTAGCATTGACATCCCTTCATCAACTGATTTAGCAGCAAAAAACTTACACTGAGAAGAAAAACATAGAGAATTGTGGCACTTACTATTTTTCCTTTAGAGCACGTCCAGCAGGTGTATACTCCCGTTCTGGCTCTTGCTCTGGCACCCGTTCCTCTTCATCACCACTCTGCTTTATGTTTCAAAGGTAAACCAACAAATAATAAAATTATGATGCTATATAAGTGCAAATCAATGCATGAAAACCTCAGCACCATTGAGATCAGGAACAAATTTGATTTTATTGTCCATAAATTGTCTAATGGATCAAATAGCTTAATATACTCGGTGAAAAACTCAAAATATAGACCAGTATCCCACCTTCAAGGATGTCAGCAATTCAACCTAAAAGCAACATTAGGACAATATGAAAAGAGAAAACATATCTTTTAACAGGAATTTGAAAGCAAACTCATGCATGCACAAAAGTTGAGGAAAATAAGCTGTATGTTCAATGCATGAGTCCTCGTTACAAGTGTTTACGACTGAACTTTCCTTCATTAGTGGAATAATGACAAATTAAAAAAGGAGAGACATTTGCAACTTTATAATCCAAATTTCAACTCCCGGAACCCAGAATAAATAAAGAACAATGACAAAAGGGATTTAAAAGTGGATCCGTGAAGTTGCTCTTCAGCACAACAGAGAGAGTTTCTTCAGCATATCAAAGAACTAACCATTAGATCACCATCATAATCCCTTGGTCAATATTTAACAGCATCAGGTGCACTCTTATTCTAAAGTTTCCACCCCTAACGAGCATAGGAGAAGGCAATTCAGATAAAATACCTCATTGGCCATTTCACTTGGATGTGCTGCATATGCTTCTCTGTAAGAAACAGCTTTTCTGACACGCTTTCCCCGACCAAGAGCTGCTTCCTCCTCACTTTGATATTTTTCCCATCTACAAAACACAAGTGATCATAAAAAGCATTAAGAGCAAGAATCTTGAAAGATGGAGGCCCATATTTTCTCCTTATTTATAGTTACAGAACAGTCATTCTGATAAAGGATTTATTCCTCCAACCAAAGAAAAGGAGAAAGCATAAGAAAAGGAGAAAGCATCCATTCCTTATTTTTCCAAATGATAAGTATTGATAATCTAGCATTCAATAACTACGGGGTTATTTCTTCAAAGCAAACAAAAGGGTAACAGCTATCACCTCAGCAATCACCACCCATTTCAAGCCATTCACATCACCATGACAAAGTTTAGTGACATCACTGATTTAATGCAATTGCAGAGAGCAAAGGTCAGGTTATAATTGACATAATATGAGTGCAGGACATATAAGAAAATAATTCAAAGTGCAGAAGGTCACAAGAGCATTATAGTTTTCCCATCAACAATGATCCCGAAACTAAAGAATGATCATTTAATCACCAATTACAACTTCACAGAGAGTGAGAATTATAAATTATTCCCAATAACTGAAGAAACACCCTTATCAGAAGGATGAAGATAGAAACCATGAGATAGAAGCAGTAGCTGATTAAAGGGCGCTCAAAGAAAGTCAAAGACCTCTACAAGACAAGTGGAGAGATGCCTCAATTTCATTTGTTGCCAGACCTGGTCCAAACGTTTTGGCTCCCAGATATATACATTCCTATCTAATTAAAAAGAAAAAAAAAAATTATTCTGTCCCAATGAAAAAACCTAAGCTCAACAATCATGCCACCATTCTTTGAAGAATTGGACAATATTAGAGGCAAATAAGAATGGGTAAGGAGGGAAAAAAAATTTGAAAATTAACCCTGTATTACCTCACTCGGAGAAGTCTGTCCCATTCATTTTCTTCAGGAACAGCAACAACACTATCCTCTTTCTTCACAGAGTTTGCAACGCATACATCCTCACTCAAAACAGGAGGTGATTCACCTTCCCCGCGCTCTTCCATTAGCTCATCGTTCCATTCAAGGGACTGATATGTAAACATGGAGAAATTATCTCAACAAATTACACAATATTATTTAGCAAAAATTCCATTAAACTTATTGAAGTGAAATACATTAAAAGAGCACCCAGATCAAGACAAACTTCATCAATGCTGTTAACTACAGTACCTGAAAGTTCGCCACAACTACATAAGATGCATAAGCAATGTGAAAGTAATGACAGACAACACATAAGAATGGCGAAGTCATTGAAAACCTTCAAATTCAAGCCTGCTTTTTGGACAATCATAAAATCTAACAAATTATGTGCGGAGAAACATTTTTCATTGCAGATTCCTGATGCAGTTATTCATAATTCCCACTTACATTTTAAATCAAATCACAACTACGCAATTATGTTTTAAATTAACTTCTTACCTACTAGAAGATTCACGCTACAAATCACTGAGAGATAACCTCTCTCCCCCACCCAACCCCTTCCCAACCAACAAAAGAAAATAAAAGCCACTAGACCCAAGTTCTACTCAAAGAGAAAATTATGCTATTCTCCAAAAAGGTGTCACACCATAAGTTCTGAAATGGCAGAATTTTTATTTTATCAGTCATTACTTTTGCATGAGAAAGGTACATACAAAAAATTGAGTTCATAAAGTTGCAAACAGCAAAAAAATCCACATAGAGGTGTTCAAAACTCAAGCAATTAAGCAAGATAACCCACCTTCACTGAACCGAGCATATCATTCTCTCCCTCAGCACACTCAGTGGATCCATCCTGAAGATTCGAACGGTCAAGCAACTTCAGTATTGCATTATCATCCCATACAATCTTGTTGCTGCCGTCTGCACATTTATCCTTGTAAACATCTCCTAAAGTACCAGCTCTCTTCCTATGCTTATGCTCTGCATCTAGCGTTGGCTCAGTTTTGCCGTTATCATTATCTGAAGACTCCTTGCCACCGTTGGAAGAATCACCAAAAAGCTCTTCTGTACCCCACCGGAGTATATCTTCCACCTCCTTCTGAGATCCAGATTTATTTACAAAAAGCTGATCAAGCATCAATTTCTTCTTGGCAAGCTGCAATATACGTTCTTCTACACTAGCTCGAACAACGAGCCTGTACACCAAAAGCCGATTAGACTGTCCAATCCGATGTGCACGGTTCATGGCTTGGATATCAGCATGAGGATTAAAATCAGAATCATAGATAATTACTGTGTCAGCAGTTGCCAGATTGATTCCCAACCCACAAGAGCGTGTTGATAATAAGAATACAAACCGACTTTTATCTAGGTTAAAGCGAGCAATTGCTGCCTGGCGATCTGTGACAGAAACAGAACCATCTACTCTCTCATATGTCTTGGGACCAAACTCAATAGTTAAATAATCCTCAAGGATATCCAGAAGCTTGGTCATCTGTGAGAAAATCAGGACCCGATGACCTTCTTTGAAAAAAGCCTTCAGCATCGAATGCAGAAGAGTAAGTTTGGCTGAAGCTTTAATCCTCATCTCATGGAGGAACTCAACAGAACCAGAATCAGGCTCTGTGCCAGGTATTAGATAGGGATGATTACATACTTTTCTTAACTGCATCACAATGTTTAACATTGACTGCTGTGCTACCCCTTTCCCAATATTCCTCAGTAACTGGTAGTTCTTTGTTAAAATTGCACGATAGTATTCAGCTTGAATTGATGATAACTCAACAGGGACCACCCGTTCAGTTTTTGGGGGAATGTTCTGCATGGCATCCTTCTTAAGCCTTCTCAACATGTGCGGAGCAACCAGTTTCTTAAGTTCCTCAACTTTTTCTGCAGTTGTGAGGTCATTAAAGTTCTCCTCAAATAATGTAATGGAAGGAAATGAAGCCGGCTGTAAGAAACTCAGTAGGTTGTACATTTCGCCTAGATTATTTTGAAGAGGTGTACCAGTCAATAGCACACGATGTTGGAATGAAAATGTATTCAGTAGAGTAAACAGCTTACTACTTGAATTTTTCAGACGATGGCCCTCGTCAACCACAAGTACTTCCCATGGAACGCCACGCAAATGTGAGGAATCAGCAAGAACCATTTCATAAGTCGTCAATAGTACATTGAATTTGTGGGAAACCGTTTTTCTATTGCCATCAATTGGATCACTAGCGTGCCATTCATGTTGACGAATAACTGCTCTTGCTTTTGCAGATCCATGATACTCCACAACATTCAAACCAGGAGCCCACAACGAAAACTCCGAAAGCCAGTTGGGCATCGTTGATAGTGGGACCAAAACCAAACACGGCAGAGAAGCTTTGAATTCACAATATAGCGATGAAATGAAAGCGCATGCTGATACAGTTTTTCCAAGACCCATTTCATCTGCAAGTATAACATTTTTAGACTTACACCAGCATTTCCGCAACCAATTAAGTGCTTCAAGCTGGTGGGGGAATAGTGAACCGCCCTTAAGTTCACTGGGTTGCTCTGTCAGAGTCATGATCTCACTGGGATGGCCAGCCCTATCCCCACATGAATCATGCCTAGAAGAATCTTTCTCCAATGTCTGCTGTTCCATCTGATTGAATACATCGATAAGATTTGAAGATTCTTTCAGAATAGGTTCATCTAGCTTCTCCCATGTGCATTCGTCATAGGGAAGCCCTGTCCACTTCACAAAAGCTTCATGAGTACCGTCTTTGGAAGTACGAAGAGCAATAATACGCTGAGGCTGTTTCCATCTCTCCTCACAAATATTAATCACTGACATACCATATTTTGCCTTATAGTTTTCGAGCTTTCTCCTAGCCAGAATTTTCAACTGGGATTCAGGTAACCACCTATTATGAATATTTGACTTCCCAACCCACTTAACCAAAAACTCATATGATGAAGACTCTTGGTCAACAGACGCACATTCAGCCGGTTCAGGCTCCTGATTTATGCTCTCAGGACTGAATCCCGTCCCTCCTTCATCCAGAACTCCTTTGTCGTTTTCTTCAACAGAGACTCGCATTTCGCCTGTTGTAGTAACTTCACCTTTGTCATTACCATTCAGCTTTATAAAATTAACCGAGTCTGCCATTACTACATTGTCTGGTCCTTTCTGATCATTTGTTGCCTTAGAAGATTCATCACAATCTTCAAACACATCAGTTTCAGAAGCTAAATGCTCTGTATCACTCTTCAATGAATCCATGCAACTACTATTTTTACAGTCCTTCGTCAATGAACTCTCGTGGACATTCAGATTGTGCAGTTTGATATCACTGTCATTGCTAATATCAGCTTGTTTTTCATCAGCAAGAGCAGCCCTGTCTCCTGCATCTAAGTTGATTTCGCCTGAAGTACTGTCTGGATGTCTGTCCTGCTTCTCTGGAACAAGGAAACTAACAAAATTAAGATTGTCTACAACACATACAGAAACATAAAACAATGAACTTGCACCATTACCTCTAACACGACAGCCCAAAACCCGATCAACCTGAAAAGATGGTATTAAATGAATTATAGATGATTTGTAAGAACGATCACCAGAGTCAAAGAACAAAGTTGGTCAAGAGAAGATTTACCTGCTGAAATTCACTGACGGTGCCGCTTACGCACACTGGTGTATCATTCACATGACGGTCTCTTTTCTTTGGCTTAACTGGTGGGCTTTTCAACTCTCCAGAAAGCTTCTGCACCACAAAATCAATTTTGAATATATCTTCACATTCCCTCAACGTGAAATCACATCAGAACAGCAAACAAAGACAGTGGAGCAACAACACGAAGGACTTTCCCTGCGCCATTGCACATGGAAGCCGTCAACTTAGAACTAGCAACCAAAAGATATGCAGGGCTCCCAGATATCTTTAGAAAACAAACATGCCATGCAAGAGGACCAAACGCCAAACTGTGTCCGCTCAATATATTGTAGAGGTTCATATCTTAGGAAAAAAAGCAAAAAAATCAAAATAAAAATTGAAAGTCCCATAGATTTGCTAAATGTAACTGAATGCCAGTAAGTATTTTATATAAGTTATAGGTAATATGTCAGTAACGAAATGGCCAATGTGAAAGTATGTACCTTTTGTTTATTTGGACCATTAGAACCTTCTTTTGCTCCGTTTTCTTCCGTGGCAGACCGTGAACCCCTGTTTACAATTGTTCTCTTTCTTAATTGTGAATTACCCATTTCAGGTATTGCAGCTTTCTTCTTCGATCCATGTCTCTTAAAAGTAGCAATAATTTGCTTGCCATCATCATTCCTGCTCTTAGAAGCAGCAATACTTTGCTTGCCATCATCATTCCTGCTCTTAGAATTAGCAATAATTTGCTTTCCATTGTCAGTCCTGCGTTTCTTCTGAATGTCATTTTTTTGCACATGCTTTCTCTTCTTAACTCTCTGTTTACTAGCACCAATTGCGAGAGCAGCTTGACCATCTGGACTATTGAATCCATCACAACATTGAGAATTTTTCTCTAATGCTTCATCATCTTGTTCTGAACTCACCAGTTGAGAATGAGATGAAGCAGTCGCAGAAGGAGAAGCTAACCTTCTGGTTGAAGGAGCTTTTGCTGGAGGTACATCTACCTTCTGTTCATCATCATTTTTCTGAGAGGAAGAGGTTCCATCCGTAGAACTGCCCAGGGATGGGCAACCAGGCTTGTTGGTGCATGGGTCCTCTCCTGGGGACAGATCTGGCTTACCTTCCAACTGCTGAACTTCAGGCGTCACACCAGAATTCCCTCCACTCAAAGACCTCTTGCTTGGAAAATGGGAGCTACCAAGCATTCGAGATACTTTTTCCGTGCTAGACAATGTCTTGGATCTTGACCCACTAATTTTCGTCCGAGCTCGCTTCAAACTGGAATCGAGATGGCTTATTGGCTCAACTGAATCATCTTTCGAGCGGCAATTAGGACATTGCCATTTCCCCAGTGGAATCCGCTGGAAATGGAAAACCATAAAATGAGACAACTAAATTATCTCAATCAAGTACAATGAGACAAATGACAGCAATTAATGCATCTAACTCAAGGCAAGACCCCTCAAATAGGTATGAACTACCTTGAGAGGAGGATCAAGGCACTCAATATGAAAGGTCCGGGGACAGCTATCACAACATAACAAGTTGCCTCCAAGATCACAAATAACGCATTCATAGTAATACTGCAAGACAAATTGTTACAAAAACCATCAGTTAGAGAACAATAGATGGTCCTCAACATGTCCTCAACACCGAAATGATACGAATCCTCAAAACATCTAATTGACACAAAAGAGGAAGACAAAATTTCGCCTATGGTCACTGTTATGATTCAACAAGGGTTTAGTCTAAACATAAAGGAAAACTAGAAGGTGCCTCACAACTTAAGAAACAGCATAGGTACAAATAAACAGAAGTGACATGTGATGCCAAAGCAACTAACAATATATTACCCCATCAATTCCTTTCTTCTTCGATGAAGACCAATCTGGAGAAATTTCAGATTGTAGGTTGCTCCTGGCAGAAGTCGTAGTCTCTGGGACCTCCAAGGCTACTGAATTCTGTTCTTTACCATTAACCAAATCCTGTCCACATGGCAGCTTTCTTCGCTTGCGTTTCAAGACCCAGTTTTTGTTACTTATGTCATTCGTCAATGAGCTGTCGTCCTTCATCTTCAAAATTGTTCATTCATCAATGAGCTGTCGTCCTTCATCTTCAAAATCGTTCCTCACATTTGCAGCTACCATGTGGCCTAAGCATGTCATGAATCAATTGAAAATATGAGTGACGCTTCAATATGGCCAAAATCCTGTAAATGCAGCTGAAGTACATCCGAAAGAAAAGCAAGGTATGCTGTAACAATTGCTGGAAGTAATTAGAGATAACATTGTCATGCATGCATCACTCTAGTGTAAGAAACATCCAAAGACAGAGCCAAACCGACAGCAATGTATTCGGGGAGGAGAAAAAGGATACAGGGGATCGAGATAATTCACAGATTGTACTGAAGGAATCAAGGCATTCAGTTTAAAACCAGAAACATAGTGTTCAAAACGTTTTACAGAAACAGGAAGAAAAATACTTTTAAGATGAGATGAGAGGTAGCATAAAATTTTACGAACAGGACTAAAACATAGAAATGCATGACAAAATTGCTTAGCCAAGAGAATGACCGGATATAATCTAAACTAATGACAATAAAAAGACAAGCAAAATAATTCCCCACACAAAAGATGCGAACACTAGCACAAGATGGGTATCAAGGACAAGTTACTCCGATGAAGACTACAACAAGATCCGTTCATTTCAAAACCAACCATTTCAACCCAAGTCCTCCCATTATAGATTTTCATTGTCCCACTTACTCTCAACTATCCATATACAAAACCCAAAGTCAGATAATAATCACCAACAAAGCACTTCGGGGTGGGCAACAGCATTACATCTCGACTGGATCATTGAAAAGTTAGATTGCATTGGGTCCACCGCAGTAGCAACAAAATGCAATCTGTTTCTAGTTAAATTCCCAGTCAAGACTAAAGTGAGTGGGAGTAACACGGTGTCGCAACACCATGACATGATCAACAAGATTACACGATAAACCTTACCCCCACAAGTCAGGACCTATTCACAACTACCAGCGGTCATCAAGAGTAAATGAAGAACAAACATCACACGAAACGCGCAAATCCGCCCACCCGATTGAATGAGCACAAGCAAAACCAACCCCATTCAAAAACTCAAACTGAATGCATCACTCCCACCAACTTCCCACCAACAAGAGCCCCAAACCCAATCGCACAACCACCAGAAATGACACGAACTCCCAACAGAACCACAACCGGGAAAACACAGCCCACCAGCAATCAAAACACCAAGGACCACAAAACCGGGCAGGCAACAAACAGAGCAATCTAGACAACAAAAAGCAAGGGACTTTCACTCACGAAAGATCACAACCTCGAAATGGGCAGTGGCCAAACAGACACCTGAGCTCGAAAGCCTCACCAGCAGCGGATCAAGAGGGGCAGACAACACCAGCCCGGATTCAGAGATGCATGCCCCCAGATGGGCAGAGGCAGACCAGAGAGGCGGAGAGAGGAGGGAGGAGATGGGTCTGTGAGATTTAGGGCAAGGGGAGCAAAAGAGGGTGGCTGAGATACGCGAGAGAGAGAGAAGAGGAGAGAGAAGAGGGCGACAAATGACTTGTGTGGGCACAAACAACGAATAAATAGAGAGAGAGAGAGAGAGAGAGAGAGAGAGAAGGGAGGACGAGTGCCTCTAGAGAGAGAAAATAAAGGGAGCGCTTCTACAGATACGGATTCGCCGGGCGGGTCAGAGGAGGGTGGACGGTGTTACGCCCCCTGACCAGCATCGAACCGCGCAAGCGCCAGCGCGCACAGACCCCACACCCGACGCCAACTCCGCCCCCGACCCATTTGGTAGTTCCCCCTCCTCGGGTCTTCTCCCACGGAAAGGGACCTCCTTTCCGCTTCCCCTCTCTCTCTCTCTCTCCTCGTTCAATGCACCTAACCAGTCGGAGCGCGCCACGTGGCGGCACGAGGGGGCTCCCGCTCGCACTTCCCTCCTCGGCCTTCGCTTCGCTTCGCTTCCTTCCCCGCACGCACCCTCCTCCCTCCTCTTCCCCTCCATCCTCCTCTCTGGAGAGAGACAATGCGGAAGACATAGAGAGAGAAAGGCGGGGGGAGAGGAGAGAGAAAGTGGGCGGGTGCTGATGATGTTCATCGATGTCGAGTGCTCCCAGGTTTCTTGATGGCCCCCTCTGCGTGCTCTCTGCCTTGCGCCCTTCTTGTCTCTTTCCTTTTGCCCTCCCCCTTTTTCTCTTTCTCTTTTTCTTTTATCTCTCTCTCTCTCTCTCTCTCTCTCTCCCTCTTCTCTTATCTAAAGTATGGAGTTACATTTATGGCTGCATCAAATCTCAAAGTGATTCCGTGGGAGAATATTGAATCACCAGTTCTTGGATTCTTCCCCTCTCTAGTTATTATTATTATTATCATTATCATTATCATAATCTTTCTATATATTCTATCTTCTCCTTTTTACACACTGATTCTTCCACATTCTTAACGACATTCTATAAATATACGATCATATCGATAATTTAAATTTTACTGTTTTATCTATGGAAATTTGACCGATAAATAGCACAGTCGATGTGCACTTCTGTCGTAATGCCTTTTTAAATACGCAATCGAGACTTTTGGAAATGTTAGACATTTCGTATCTAACAAATTATTGAAGCCTTAATTACTTTAATTGACTACGATGTTATCAAGCGCCTCAGGTTAATGACATTCCATGAATGAAAAATTATTGTACCGGTAATTTGAATCCCAACATTCCATTTATGAAACGAAGGAGTGAAAATCGTAGTGCATTATCATGTCATTATTAAATCAAAATGCATTTAGAGATCTCTTTCTCTTGTTGCACATCTTTTAAGTTAACCAACCAGGTTTACCAACTACTACTTATCGGAGGGTTTATCCATTTCGTAATCGTTGGTGCATTTATAATCGAAACCCTCGTATCGATAATACTTGTAGATTTTAATAATAGCTAATTAAATTGAAATATTTTTTTTTTTCAATTTACCGATCAAAACTAGATACTATTGAGTTTCGATGTAATTACTAACCTCGTCGAATAATTCAGAGGTCAACCGAAATTCAGAGTAAAATTCAGAGGTCAACCGAACATTAGTATATTTTATTACGTGCGGTCGCCGTTGTTGAAATCTTGGAGATATATAAAGAAGTTACGTTCTTTCATTTCAAGAAAAAAAATGCCTTTAGACAAGATCAACCCGACTGGCAATTATAAGCTTTTACTTAAGATTCTGTGCCTCGTGAAAAATGCTTTTGATCATCATCACCACCATCATTCATTGTTTCACAAGGCTTTTTTTTTTTCCCTTTTTTTCCTGCAAATGCTCGAAACTCTCCAAATTAGAGCCAGTTTGACCGAGGAATACGATTTTTGCGCAAATGCTTGCATTTTTGTCGTCTTGCTGGTGGCATGAAGCGTTGACTTCTGATACTGAGGAGAAAAGGCTTGAATGGAGGAGCTGTAAGCGGAGGATTGCCTTGGAAAGTTGGTAAAGACAGGCAGACGGTGCTGGAATCACAACAGATGATTACCTCAAAACTCATCTAATCTTCGGCAGCTAAAACAGATAGACTATGTTGAAACAGTACATATGTTTGAACAGACAAGAGCAGAAGAAGAAGAAGAAGAGTTGGCAGTGTCGAGCATAATCGAATCCTCGACATCTCGAATAGCAAGGCACTAACTGTCATTAAGAAGATCAGTAATAGTATCACTAATCATGCAGACCTGATGCGTTTCAACTGGGATTGATTCACTCATCCCACGGAAGAAAGACAAGAAACGGATCATACATAGAAAACCTGGCCAACATTCAAAAGGCTCTCATGAGGGACATTGAATATCACACTGTTCTCTCTGCACATCTTCCTAAGCAATGCATACAAGTAATTTATGGTTATCTTCTTAAAAAAGTTCGAGTCCCGCCGAGCCTGGACGACCGTGTTCCCCAGGATGTGCACGATGCCGGCTGCCCTACAGCTATTCAGAAATTCTATCTCGTTCAACTCATTCTGGCCAGGATTCCCCCGATTAAAAGCTGCGGAGCCTCGCGCACCGAGATGCACTGGAGATTCGGCCGGCATGATTGATCCCACCGACGAGATTGTTAGATCCACAATGGAGGAGAGTGTGAGGCTATTGTTGTCGTCGTTTGGGGGCCACTCTTCGCAGTTGGACTGTTGAGTTTGCAGACCAGACAAGCTGATCTCCGATTCCGAACACTCTTCCATTAAATACTCGAGCCGGACAAACATGTGGAGGCTTTCGAAGAGCTTCTCCTCAAAGTCGTCGTCCTTCTTGTGAAGGTCCTTGTAGCCGTATCTCGCAACGCATCGAAACATGTGGAAGTTCTTTGGCCCGATGCGTCTTACGAGGAATCTTTCTTCTTCAGGGACTGTATATACAGGGAGGTACTTCACGCAGACAAAAATGACGACCGAATGAATTGCCGGCAAATTGGTGATGAAGTGAGAGAAGATAGGAGGCACCCCCTTTGCTAGTTCGGTGTACACAAGCCCTATACCTGGGACACGGACAAGACCCAAACTGGGGCCTAATCCAAGAATGTATGCCATCGAGACTTTACTGTGCACTTCAAACTCATAGCGCTTGACCGAACCGTAATGCCAGACGTACATGATGACAAAGAAGGTCGCCGCAATTGCTAGTGGGACCCACCCACCTTGATTCACTTTGAACAGCACTGCAGTGAAGTATGTGCCTTCAACAATCAATGACAGCACGGTGAAGATGACCACCAGAGTCCAGTGGCACCGCCACACGAGTATCATAATTAGTATCATGAGGAATGTTGTCACAAGCATGACTATCGCCACAGCTGTACCTGTTGATAAAGAGAAAGAAAGTGAGTAGTCTTTGGGAAAACTTGATAAACCGGTTTTACTGCAAGAATATGCTCTATCGTCTCCTGCTTCATGTTTGTCGTGCTAGTATTCACCTTTTTCAAAGTTATTGGATAGAGAGTTCAGGTCAAACATTTTTAGTAGAAGATGCTCATGGTTCAAGAAATTGGAAGTAACAAACAACATCGAATACTTCAATTTACCAGAAGCATTTCCAATTTGGGTTTGGTTTTTAAATCCCGCTGTGACAGCTACACAGAGAATCATGAGGATCCAATTGATGTCGGGGATATATATCTGCTGAAGGAACTTCTTGGATGTATGAACGACTTTGACTCTGGGAAAACAGCCGAGTGCAAGGGCCTGCTTGACTAATGAAAATGTCGCAGATATTGTTGCCTGACTTGCAACGACGGCAGCTGTTGTTGCAACAAGGAAGACTGGCCAGTATATGCTCTCTGCATGAATAGGCAACTACATTATAGGATGCTCAATCCAAATGAGTCCGAATATATTCATGTCGAATATCATGTACACATTATTTCCACGAAATCTTGATTAGCATTGAAACAGTTTGTTGTAAGAATCCTGTAGAAACTGATGGCTCAACTTTTACATTATTGGGGGCTAAATCAACTACCCAAGAAAGGGAAATTTCCTTATAATGCACCCGAATTTTTAATAAACAACATTCTATTCTCATCCCTTCTTCAACAGTTGTGTCCTTTGTACGACCAGTTGATTGCCATTTCTCCTAGAGAATGCATCATAATATCGAGCTAAAGAATAAAGTAAACCTGGAATTGAGCTGTAGAATAAATCGACGACGTGATCAGAGTTTTTAATGAGATAGGCCGCTTGTCCAGAATAAGCTAAAAGAAGGGATGGAAACACGACCACAGTAAAAGCGATCTGTATGGCCGGCACTGGAAAGTGAGACAGATCAGCAAAAACCGCCTCAGTTCCTGTAAAAATTCTTCAGTGAGCAACTGTTGGAGCCTCAAGTCACCAGTTTTGCATGCATTAATGATGTATCTCATCGTCCATATGTTATAACATAACAATTGATATCAAATCAATGGAATAAGACATTACCTGTTATGCTGAGCATTATACCTCCAAGAGATGTCCAGCCACTGATCCCTCCTTTCTTGAAATAGCGATAGATGTAAATAGGCGAAAAGGCTTTTAGAACATGGGTGTCATACTTACATATGTTGATGATGCCGATGCCGGCAATCAGAAGAAACCAAACAAACAGGACTGGAGCAAAAAGCCAAGCGATTTTGTCTGTCCCATGGTGTTGTATGCTGAATAAACCTACCAAAATTATGACAGAAATAAGCACAACAATCTCTGCATGGAACAAACAAAGGGTTAGCAACTTGAAGCCTGAGGGGAATAAGTAAACTGTTATAGACAGATAATCAACTGATGGAAGAATTCAATTCCAAGAACTTGGGTAATACCATCACTCATCTTGGGCTGATCCAACTTAATCCCACCGGTAGCTGAGAGAACTGCCGAAGTTAGGGAAGTTAGAAACATAAGACAGTTAACCAACTAAAAATGTAAAGACACATGGAAATAAGAACTTCAACTTCAAACTATGTAAGGTCAACTTAGTATACTGTTTAGACAGTTCTGAGGATGCAAACAATCATAGAGATTAACCAGAGACGTGTTATCAGAATGAACTTGAAAAGGCAAACAATCCCAAATATTGATACTATCGTGCAAAAATTGCAACAAGTCAAAATCAGGGTCTGAAGCCTTCAGGCACTTCTAAGTTCCTGACTAGCAGAGTCCACTCTTTGGCTTTGCTACTTGAAATTCAATGACACAATGCTTTTGTATGGTCCTATATACGACTTTAATAGTTGTTACTTATGGCCACATTCCCTTGTAGAAATGTAGCATTTATATGATATCCATAGGATCTTTTCACATTAATGATACTTAAACATATGCTAATGTATATACAATACCACATCCAGGAAAGAATACACGTAAATAATTAGATCAAATGGGCTCAATTTGTTGGGGAAGTTACCTGATATAGCTGGAGTGAGAATCCCGTCCCCAATTACCATGCAAGAACCAACAATGACTAGAATGAGGAGGATGTTCTTTCGATGCCGTTGCCCCTCTAACCATCTCTTTGTCTTTGCTGCAAATGAATGTTCATCAAATATAGAGCGACTGTAAGTCGTTAGCTCCTCATCGGTCCGATCTTGGTTGGGAATAGTTTTGATATTCGCATGACGGCAAAGTAAGGAATAAAGAGCAAATGTTCCCCCTGCATACATGGCAGAGGTCTTGAAGGACTCAAGGTTGCTTTAATGATAGCCATCACACAAAGAAGGAGATGGTACATAACATCAAAATGATAGAGGAGATAAATGCAAAAAAGGTTCCTAAACAATCCTTTTCTAGTGTGGTAATAAACTTAGGATTTTAATATCCTGATCTACATGCATCTGCTGAGAGGGACTAAGAAATAATCACTTATCACTCCGCAACCCTCCTTTTCTCCAAATAATTCAATACATTTCATGTGGTAATGACAAGAAGTTTACCGGTTTAGTATTTTTACCTTGGCCACTGTCATTGGCTCTTGAAACGATGAAAATGTACTTAATGAGCGGTATGAGTGTTAGTGAATAAATTATCACTGATAAAGCCCCAATAACATCCTCAGGATCATTCACGCCATTAGGGAAGGTATTGTAGAAAACATACAAGGGAGACGTGCCCAAATCTCCAAAGACCACACCAAGGCTCTGGAAGGCAAGCCGTAGTAGCATTAATGTGGAAATTTTCTGAGGGAAACAAGATCAAATTAGTAAATGGAGCTGATTCATTTACAGAGCACTGAGTGCTCTCCTCAGTGTCCTTAGTTCTTGAACCATAAACTGTATAATCGGGAGACACCTCAGGTCAAGCGTTTAATGGTGGAGTTGACCATGTGAAGATTGATAATTACATCTTTACTTCATGCTCATAGTTCATAGGAAAAAAAAGGAACCAACCTTCTCTCTCTGAGTGTTTCGCAGCTTCCCGGCTTCCTGATCCATTGGATTATCAATCGCGTGATCCAAAATCCAGACACTATTTTTCTTGTCCGTGCCATCGCTAGTTTGTTCTCCTGGAACCATTTGCAAGAAACCCCCTCTTCACCAAGTCGCCAAACTTGCTCCCTTTCTGCTGTATAAGGAGTCTCCTACCTCATTTTCTGTCATAAAACAGATACCTAAAAAGCAAATGTGAGCATTCATGTCCAATATCTAGAAAGGGAATAAATGATTGAATAGTAAAGAGGGAGATTTGTAATCAAAACCCATGGAGACCTCTTAGAGAAAATGGAGGTATAACAAGAAGATACTACTAGTGATATTGTCTATCCTTTTTAAGCACAAGACAAATATTGAAAGACTCAAGGACTAAGCAGACTTGGACTTTGTCACAAAACGATACACCAAAAAGTACCATGCTATAATCTAGCATTTATCTGTTACACCGTCATGTTTTTCTAAGAACCTCATCTGCAGCAACTAAATTGAGTTTCGGCAATGCGTGAGTGTGCCAAGCCATGCGCGTTATACATAACCCGGTTCATAAAAATGGTACAGCAGAAATTAAGTGGCTTTTTAGCGCATAGAAATGGCAACACACAGAACACCATTTCAATGTTGTGTGATCAACTTCCTGAAGAAGATTGATGTCAATCACTGTGTTAGAACCTACTAGAAAGATGTTCACATCAGAACCACAGAGCATATCACCAAAAGCGGCATCACAATTAACAGCGACCCCTTCCAATACTCAAACGCAGGGTGCCAGAGATCGATACCTGAGACTGCACGCAGATTAAGGGAGATGCTCCTTCAGCTCCTGATGGAACCCCGACGAAGTTGATAAAGGGACGAGAGAGAGAGAATCTGCATTATGCCATGCCAAAATGCATGAAAAGACGGATTGAAGGACTTGTGAACATCGATTTCGATGCATATGAATCTGAAAAGGGCTCTCCTGCAATTTGGGTTACGAGATTCAAGAAGGGAGAGACCTCAACCTCCTCGAACCCGAAAACCCAAATTGCAAAAAAAGACAAAATTTGAAAAAGAGAAGAAAAATCACAATTTTAACGGAATGCATCTCGAATCAGCAAAAGCCTACATCTCCAGCTTTCCCCTTCTCATAGAGAGAGAGAGAGAGAGAGAGAGAGCCATCATTTTCTGTCAAGGAAAGAGAAAAGGGAGGGTACCCGAGTCGCTTGCCAAATATAGCATTTCTTAAAACCCAGAATCCAGCGACTTGCTCATGCTCAGACCAATGAACTCGTCGTTCCCGAACCCCAACCGTCTCTACGCGCCCCGACTAAATATAACCAAAACCCATCAACGCACGCATCCAAACACGTATCCCCAAGAACTAGAAGAGCAACCCGGCCAACCAGGCGCGCTTCAAAATCCGAACTTGAACGGATTCAGCTCCATTGCAGACACGAACTGAACGTGGGTAAGAGCCGCATGCAAGAACAAGGCTCTCTCTCTCCGGCACCACTCGTTCATTCGTACCCTCTTATCAGGCGAGAAAAGGGCACGGCGCAGTGCCAGAGAAGTCGCCATCGGTCCTGGGCAATCATGAGTCATTGACCAATGCGACTGATCTACGCCCAGAGCAAAGACAAAACGCCATATCGGCATCACCAGACTCAAGACCCCACCTCAACGTGAACCCAATATTCCCCGTTCACACTCGCCTTAAATTCTCCGTACATTTTTATATACAATTGCTGCGATTTGACACCAACATCTATATAAACGTACGTACGTACATATATACATATATATATAGACGATGTTTGTGGATATATCATTTCTATTATGCACTAGCACATAGGTAATACAATTAGAGACTTACTCCAGCATTTCCGTGCTACTGTATTGAATTATGAATTATGACGAGCTCTTGAAGGAGTTTATAGATATAGGGATGTATTCTTTATTAAACAAGAAAACAAAGTCAATATCAAGAGCGCGGGGTAGGCACAAAAGCTTTTGATGAAGTTTAAGATTGTAAATGTCGATCACCTCACTTTACTGTTGTCACCATAAAAAAATAAGGACGCATTTCGACACGCAAAAGTTATTGATTCAAAGGTTTTACCTAAAATCCTTTTTTTTTTTTCAAAGGAAAAAATAATTATTATATGCGGAGAGACAGAGAAGGGTCTATTCTCACGGCTGGTGAGCTGGAGTTTTCTATTTGAGCATTTCTGGAACTAATAATCTATGGATGAAAAGGGCAAGAGCTGATTTAGCATGTGGCTGACATTTGGTGGGTATCCACAAGCATCACATCACGTGCATACACTAAATGATATAATCAATCATGACATAAAGTTAAAAGATTTAGATCCGATCGCCAAATTAATGCTTTCATCCAATCAATCACATTAGTGACGCCTAGGAAACGAAAAATAATAATAAATAAAGAATCACATAAGCATTTTCATCAATTAAATAGGACAAAGTTAACAAAAGAATTTAATTGCATCAATTTGATAAGTTTTAGGATTTACGATATGCTTATTCTATATAGAAAATAGCACGACCTCCTAAAAGCCAGACTGATCATGCAGCGAGACCTATTAGATTGGATCTGATCTTTTGGAGGTCAGACTCCCATTGAAAATGGTGTGGTCTGTCTACCCATGTCCTGGTTCTTTGACCAATCATCTCCTCGCGGTGAGCATTTCACCAGAATCACGGCCACTTCAGCTACAAGTTAAAACCATCAAGAGACGAGGCTGATGCAGTTCATAAAAGTTTTCAACATCATCACCAGTTTCGGCCCATCTATACATTGCGTTCAAGCAGCCTTTTTTGGTCCAATGCTTCACGAGAAACTCAGAAATGCTTTTGCTCATATATATATATTTGCTCTCTTGCCTTATTAGGGATGCAACAGAATGAGAATTACTACACATAAAATACCTGTCCAACATTCAAAAGGCTCTCATGGGGAACGTGAAAGATTACGCTGTTCTCCCTACAAATCTTCCTAAGGAATGCGTATATGTAATCAACGGCTATCTTTTTGTAGAACCTCGAGTCCCGCCTCGCCCTCACCACCGTGTTGCCCATTATGTGCACCACGCCCGCATCTCTACAGCTGTTCAGAAACTCCAACTCATCGGTTTGGCTGCTTGCCTGGCCTGATGACGCGGTCATGTTGTTGGCATGCACCGGGGACTTGACCGGCACGATCGCATCCACTGATGAAATAGTGGTGTCAACAGAGTTGGAGACGCCCTCGCTTCTCATTACAAGGCCCTCCCTTGATCTCTCAGTTTGCTGCCCATACAGACTATACTCATCAGAGTCTGAACACCCTTCCATCATCGACTCGAGCCGAACGAACAAGAAGAGGTTATCGAACAGCTTCTTCTCAAAATCGTCGTCCTTCTTGTGGAGGTCTTTATATCCATATCTTGCGACACACCGGAACATATGAAAACTCTTCGGGCCGATTCTTTTCACGAGGAACCTCTCTTCTTCAGGGACTGTGTATACAGGAAGATATTTCACACAGACAAACACCACCACAGAATGGATAGCGGGGAGGTTAGTGATGAAATGGGAAAATATGTGTGGGACACCACTAGCGAGCTCAGTATACACAAGCCCAATTCCAGGCACTCGAACCAGTCCCAGGCTCGGCCCGAGTCCAAGGATCCATGCCATGGAGACCTTACTATGCATCTCAAACTCGTATCGCTTCACTGTTCCGTAATGCCAAACGTACATAATGAGAAGAAAAGCTGCTGCAATCACTAGAGGGACCCAACCACCTTGATTGACCTTGAAGAGCACAGCGAAGAAGTACGTGCACTCCACCACAAGCGACAAAACTGTAAAGATCAGGACCAGAATCCAGTGGCAATGCCATACCAAAAGCATGATCAGAGTCATAAGGAAGGTGGTCGCAAGCATGACTATTACCACAGCAGTTCCTGTTAAGGTTGCACAAACAATCTATCAGGATTTGGTTATAGAATGAAAGATGCATGACGATTACAACATATTCTGGTAAAGTTACCGTAGGCATTTCCAATTTGGCTTTGATTCCTAAAACCAGCAGTCACGGCAATGCAAAGAATCATCAAGATCCAGTTAATATCTGGAATATATATCTGACCCAGGAACTTCTTTGATGTATGAACTACTTTGACTCTGGGGAAACAGCCTAGTGCAAGTGCTTGCTTGATTATCGAAAATGTGGCGGATATTGTGGCCTGACTTGCAACTATAGCTGCTAAAGTTGCAATGATGAATACTGGCCAATAGATGCTCTCTGTAAAATGAACAGAAATCGGCATTAATAGGAAAAAGTTGTTGTACAACCAGAAGAGCATTTTTCAAAGTATGAGGAGTGCTAATGTTTTGAGAGATTGTGTATCCTCGAAGACAATAACAAAGGTACATTGCACAAGTCCGAACATCCCCTTGACTAGATCTTGACTTTGTACACTAACGGGTTTCCAAAAGTCTAGCAGACTTCTGCTTGAAGTACTTGGAAAAACTTGCTCACAGCTAACAGTGGCGATGCAGAAATCTGAGGAGGCAAAGGCCCTCTCAAACTGGCTATAATTTGTTTGTCGATGTTTTAAACTTAAAAAAGATACGTACACATTTCCTGTTTTTGGGAGAATTACAAGTCCGTCCTAAAACTTGTCATGATAATACAATTAAGTCCTAAAACTGTCATTTCATACATTCAAGTCTCAAAAACTCACAGATTTGATGCACTTGAATCATTTTGTTAACTCCATCAATTTTAAGCGAACAGAAGGTACCATGAGGCTCTTTTACGTTATTCTGTCAATCTTTTGTGGCTGTTAATAAGAAAATATCATGTAGATTTTCCATCCACTAAAATTACAGAGCTAACAGAAGAATTAAAGTGGACGATTTTGACAAGTTTTCAGTAATTAAATGCACAAAATAAAAGTTTTACAACTCAAAAGCATCATTCTAAAAGTTTTAGGATTCCGATTGTAATTGTCCCCCTTTTTATATTTAAGTAAATGCAAAGAGTCTTTTTGTCTATGTATAGTTGTACTGACCATTCTTCAACAGAATTGACTCATTTAAGATTATACCTTGACAGTGTATTCACTTCTCAGGCACAATTTTCATTTGTAAAAGCAAGCCAGAGTGCTTGTGGCAAACCTGGAATTGAACGATAAAATGCATCAAAAACATGATCCTTGTTCTTCATCAAATATGCTGCTTGTCCTGTGTACGCTAAAAGAAGGCAAGGAAAGACTACTACTGTAAAAGCAATCTGTACAGCTGACACTGGAAAATGGGCTAGATCTGCAAAGAGGGCTTCAGTTCCTGTCATAAGATCAAACAATATGACGAAATATTTAGTCCATCTAGAGAATCTTAGGTGTGGCAAACAATAAAGTGTAAGTGTTTTACGTAACAAAAGAATATGTATAAGCTTACCTGTTATGCAAAGCATAATGCCTCCAAGTGAGGTCCAACGTTCCCTTCCTCCCCTTTTAAAGTATCGGTATATATGTACAGGGGAAAAAGCTCTCACCACACTGCTATCATATTTGAAGATGTTGACTATGCCAATTGCACCAATTAAAATGAACCAAAGCAGCACTATCGGGGCGAACAGCCAACCAACTTTATCAGTACCATAATGTTGCATGCTAAAGAAACCTACTAATATTATGACAGCCACGAGAACCACGACATCTGTTTCAATAAAACCACAAATCCTTTAGAAAATTGCAAATCAAGCCTATTCAATGATGTAGTCCAAGAAGCGAGCTGTACCATTGTTCATCTTTGGATATTCTACCTTGATCCCACCAATGGCCGAAAGAACTGCTTGAAAACGATGGCATCAGAAGTGTTGAAGTAAATTTGTAGGCACTTCTTTAACATAAAAGATGTACTTGACAACAATCGCATGCTATCATTTGGAATCAGGCTCAGATGGCCAACGTAGTTAGACAAAGTTTAAAGAGGTAAAAGAAATAATCAGACAAGGAGTGACAAGATACAACCACCACCACCACCATATAGGACGCTTTTGAACCAGTGAAGGAGAGGCAAAAAAGCCAAGCACATCTAGTTAATAAATACAGACCTATGCCTAAAGGAAATACAGTAAGTTTGCTGGCCTCCCAGATTAATCATGGCCTAACCAGACAGTTCTTTTCAGAAAACAAAAGATGGCACTATATCCATTTTATTACCATTTTCATTGCCAAGTATAAGGAAGCCATAGGTTGTAAAGCACATGCACGCTCTTGTGCTGCACTCTTTTGAAGTCGAAACAAACGCAGCACAATGCACATGCACTTCAACAACACAGTATACAAAACCAGTAAATTATCTGATGCTTCAACACTTATATAGCATAAAGAGATCATGTCTCCACAAGCAACACTATACTGGTGGAGTGGATCAACCTTAGTTGCTGTCCTCAGAAAAGTGGACAAAGAGTATGACGCAGCATATGGTTTCTGGAATTTTTAATCATGCAGAAATAAAGATTTACCTGATATAGCTGGGGTGAGAATTCCATCGCCAATCACCATACAAGTGCCCACAAGGACGAGCATAAGAAGCATATTCTTCCTGGATGCATGTCTTTCCAACCATCGTTTGGTCTTCGCAGCGAAGGATTTCTCATGGAATGTGGTGCGGCTATATGTCGTGAGCTCCTCGTCAGTCCTATGCTGGTTTGGAATTGTTTTGATTTTTGCATGTCGACAAAGCAATGAGTAAAGAGCGAACGTTCCCCCTACACAATAGAGAGTATGGTCACAATTACTGCACTGAGCATCCTTAACATGTGTCTTGGTCCATCCCTTTGTCAGTGTCAAAAACAGTGAACTAATTGCTCCTAAAACGATATCAGTTTACCTTGGCCATTGTCATTTGCTCTGCACACCACAAAAACGTACTTGAGGAGAGGAATGAGAGTTAGAGAATATATGATCAGCGACAGAGCTCCAACCACATCTTCTGTATCTTCTATCCCCTTTGGAAATGTATTGTAAAAGACATACAAAGGAGATGTGCCGAGATCCCCATAAACCACCCCAAGACTTTGGAATGCAAGCCGAAGAAGCAACAATGTTGAAAATTTCTGAAGCGCAAATCAAATCAACTGCCAGAATTAATCGGAAAACCAGTGGATGATGCATGTTTTGCATCATTTATTCACTTTAAGCCACAATTTATAGGTACTGACTGATGAGAACACATTTTACATCCAAGAGTAACAAAAGAAGAAATCATAAACTAAGCGGATGAAGATCACATGGGAGCAGGAAAATGTTGTCTATACACACTTCAAGTTAGTAAAAAGGTAAATAGAACGTCCCAAACTTTGCAATAGAGAATATTAATTGAATCAATATGTTGCCTATTAAAGCAGTTAATCCTCTTCTCTTAAGCTATAAAATATACGCTGCCAGGAAAAAGTTGAGAGATCCCAAAATACCTTTTCTCTGTACATGTTTCTGAGCCTACCAGCCTCCTCATCCATGGGCTGATCAAGCTTTTGCTCCAAATCCCACATGCCGCCTCTGTTTTCAGCTTCATCATCCATTTCAACCCTTGAATCCATCTACAACTTCCTTCAAAGGACTTTGCCCACTTCACCAGCTACTTATGCTATCTCCAAAGTAACCGTTTTAAATTTTACTGCTTCTGCAGCTACTCCCACTAGGTTGACCCCAGAAAAGACACGCACTCTCAAACCCAAGGACCAAAACCTTCCCTTCGAAGAAGAAAACTGGAACCGGTTGAATCACTTGGGCTTACGCCTCAAATGAAATCCAATGGTCCAGCTGACTGAAGAATTAAAACTTCCCCAAGAAAATCCAAAACAGGAATTAAGACCAAATAAACCCGTGAGCCAACATCACACGGTAGTAGATTGGGAATCAACCCCCTCCATCCGAACCAGCACTTCACCAGCACAAACGTTGCAGCCAATTTCCAAGGAAGCAATCCACCGAGCAAGAAAGCTGAAAGCAACCAATTCAAGCAAGAACCTCGAAGCTCAGACTGATGCTAATTGCCTCATACTCAACAAGCCAAGAAAAGCACAAAGGCCGCAACTTGAAGCTCCAACTCTAAATTACCAACAAAGCTTCTCCACCATATCCGAGCACGAATCTCTAAAGCAAACCCGGCCCCCAAAAAGAGAGAACGAAACGAAACAGAGAGATGGGTACTTACTCCTTCCTCGCTCAACAGAGCAAATTATCAAGTGGGGTCAACTCTACCACATGGTTCTCAATCTCAGCCACATGACCAGGACGATTTGCTCGAAACCCAAGTGGGTTTTCAAGAAAGAGGAAACGGAGGAGGCCCGGGACAGACAAACTGGTGTGGGGAAGATGCGGTAAAACAGAGGAGGAGCTCTGTGGCTGCAGCAGAGTCCGTTAAAGACTTCAACTTTCTTTTTAACTTCGAGAAGTCACGCCCTCCTCCCACCCTCCCTCCCTCCCTCTGGAAGGAAAGGCACGAGCAGACAAAAAACGCTACAGAGAGAGAGAGAGAGATGGTGTGCGCACGTTTGTCTTCTTGCTATGTGGAGTAAACACGTTTTCCATTGTCGGATCGGTGTGGGGAAGAAGCAGTGGGAGATGGAGAATATTGAAAAATCTGAATTTGTGCTGCCATCTCTCTCTCTTTGTTTCATTTTTATCGTGTGCACTTCAAAGGCTCTATGGTGATCTGGTGCTCAACTAGAGGCAAGGGGGGCCCCACCTTGACAGATGAAAATTCCATGAGCAATAATGGCATTTATTACTGTACTTTATCCTCGTACATATTTTTCTTCAAATTTACGGGACACTTGGTTTTGATTTTTGTTTTTTTTTTTTTTTTTTTTTTTTATTTTTTTGCTTTTCTCGAATTTAGTTGCTTTAACTTTCCTTTAGAGATTACCACCGACCGAAGCAGCGCAAATGGTAGAGCTTATGTGATCCTTTCACTAAGAGGAGAGGGGTTCGAATCCCCTGCGAAGTAGGAGGCGATCGCGTATGTATGGTGGGCTGGTGCGCGGGGCCTCAAGACGGGGTGGTGGTTTGGCCCGTGTGAAACCATGCGCCCCCTGGGTTTATCCTCCCGTTATCCCGGCCCTGCTGCATTTGTCCGTGTTGGTACGGTGTGGGGGTTCCCTGGGTCACCAAAAAAAAAAAACTTTCCATTAGAAATTTAAATCTAGATATTAACGTGTCTAATCATATATAACATATATAATTTTTTGGAAAATGACACGAGAGATTTCTACACTTTGGCTTAATGTCAATATAATCTCTGAACTTTCAATTTGTTCGATGTGATATATGAATTTTTGATACATAGCCGATTAAGTTATTGAACTATATGAAAATATTTAATGTTGTCCTTAAACTTAACTTAATTACCAAAAAAGTCTAGAGACTTCATTACACATTAAGTTAAAAATTCAAAGATCACATTGAATAAATTAAATATTCATGGATCATGTTGCATGTTGAGCTAAAGTTCCTAGACTATTTGTATCTTTTTATTATTATTATTATTATTATTATTATTATTATTATTATTATTATTATTATTCATCCAAACTCGAAGTATTTTTATTTTTGAAATTTGAGGAAAAGTAATGACCAAAAACTATAATTGATTTTTTTTATGCATATAATTATGAACTATCATTTTTTTTTGTCAGTTCTACTCTATACCTATTATACACTCACTCTCAGACTTTTGCCATGCCTCTTGCAGGACGTGGGCATCGAAACCCACTTCTAAAACTTGCGCGTCTCCACCTCCATCCCTCCCTGAGAAGGTGAAGGTTTGAACTCCTCACCTTCCCCTTCCATGTTGGAAAAATGGCAACTGGGGCGAATTCCAGTGGTTAATTATGAACTGTCATGAATCGTCATTCTAGCGCATTTTGTAATTAAGATATAATCTCTTGGGTGACATTCGTGACCCCCATGACTATTCTAAGCATGAGATATCACAAATCATTTACAAAAAAGAATTACCCGATTTAAATTATGCTTTTGATTAATTATTCAATTTCCTATCAATGTTGCTTTAGGATACAAGTGTGGACAAGAAATCACACGAATGGAAATGAAGGTGAGATTGTAATTGATAGAAGCATGAAAGGGAATAAAGTTATGATGTTTAATCTTTAATGAACTTACTTGCTCATCTTTGCTTTGATGTGGAATTTTAGCTTAGATAAAAAGATGTGGAATAATACTATATTCTTATCATCATCAATATTGAAAGAGAGAGAGAGATCTACGACTTTTCTTTTCATGTCTTTCTCTAGCCAAGTCCTTGTAACTATAATTTGTCTAATTAAATAATTATACTTCTAATCAAATTCGGCCAAATCTGGCCAAATGCAGTTAATGTAGTCATCAAACAACGTCATAGCATGACTTGGATAAAAATTTCCAACATGGGCATTCATATTGGCTATATATTATCCATATCATACCCCAATATTGTTACGTCAACTAAAGCTTCCCACACACATCTACGTGAGTACTCGCAGAGTTTATTCCCATCATACTTCAGTCAGATTTAATGTGAATGGACATGGTTTGAAAACTTGTGAAATGTAGAAGGACTTGATGGGATAATTCAATGAGGATTGGACGAGAAAAATGTGTGAAAGTACAAAATGAAAAATGGAATTTTTTTCAGAAGAAAAAGTTATTATAATTCTAGAGAAAGGTGGAAGGATAAGGATTTTATTTGTTTGTTGATATATAAAGGAAAGAATTATTCAAAAGGGATTGCAAGCTACTCAATATCAAGTGTTATGTCAACTACCTGGACTTAATTAATTCGTGCCCTGGGCTTGCAGTGTATTTAATAGGTACTCATGCCACTTGTCTACAGAAAATAAAATTATAAGGAATTTGGTCCTACATCTTGTACCTAATATATCGAAACTCCATCGTGGTGAAATCCATCGTGAGAGATGCGCCATAGGCAAAGGCCATCGACTCTCGCCGACCTTTGCAGGTGAATCGGTGATGGATGAGCGTTCTTCCCTTATAAAATTTTACTTTTATTTTTTATTTTATTAAAATAGCACATTATGTTAATTTTCAGAGATTGAATAATAAACAGAGAAGAGACAAGTCTTGAAATTTGGTTGTAGAAAAATTGATATAATACAGTGTCAGAATAACCAAAAATCTCAAATTAGTATGTTTCGTCAGTAATGACATCTTAGGCTTTCATGACCTAAGAAGATTAATTGATGCCACTTTGTCATAAAAAGGAAAAATCACTTTTTGTTTGTATTGGACTCATCCAATAGTTTAAAAGTCAATGACATGTTTAGAAGATGATTACGATAAGAATTCTCAACCTTATGCATTTAGCACCATATATACACTCATACTTCTAAAGATCCTATTGATTATACTTCTCAATCTTTAAAAAAAAAAAAAAAAAGGTATGGAACTTTGATTACGTCATTACTTTCTCAATGGTATAATAATTAAAAGAAAGCTATGCATGCACTTATTTTTTTCCTGATTTCCATTTGGAAGTAGCAATGGGGACGGTCTGGCTTTTTTAAGATGGCTTTTCGAGGGCCAGGACCAATTTTTAATAGTACATGTGCCACGTACCAATCGCATTCTTTGTACAATATGGTGGGTGTGGGTTACTCCTCTTTCATTTTCAGCCAACCGAATATTCGTTTTAATCAAAATTTTCCTTTTGGCAAGAGACGAACATGTTCCATTTCATAATTATTAGACAAGATCGATTCCATGAACGTATCTTCCTTCCATCATTGGGATGCAAATTAATTGGTTTGCCCATTCCTCAAAGCTCCTATTTACAGGAAATTAAAAAAAAAATTGAGCAAAAAGATCCAAGCTTTTAAGTGGACTAATCTACAAGACTAATCAGGTAGAGTTGCTAATGCTTGTAAAATGGATTGAATGAAGGAATAAAGCTTCTATTGCGCAAAACATTTGGTTAATTTTCGCCCAAGCCGGCTGCAGCATTACAAGCTTAAGGGCAAGTCTATTTGTTAGAGCTAAGAGAAGTTGGTAATTTGAAAAAATAAATAAATAAATAAACATTGGTGACCAATTTAAAAGAGAATTATTAAAGAAAAACTTGTTAGTAACTTTAATCTAACAGGTTAAAAGTTTGTAATAGTTCTATAATAAACAAAAATTTCTAAATGAGTTGACATGTAAACGTTGGTACTTTGATATAAATGTTGGTGATTTAACAAGGAAAAATTAAGTAAATGTCGATAAGCAACTTAAAGTGAAATTTTATCAAACATGGTAAGGTAATAGGAGAAAGTTCTAGTTAAGTAAATAAATAAAAGTTTGATAAAGTTAATGTGCTTGTAAGAGAGACATACCAAAATTGGTAGATCATATAACAAAATTAAAAATTAAAAATATAGTAAAAATGTTGATGAGTAACTCAAATGAGAGTATGCATCTCAAAATTAATTGGTAACTTAATCTACAAAAGAAAGTTGGTGAGTTACCGAAATAAAGATTTGTAAATGCAAATAAGGATCGATTAACTTAAGTTGTTGATAAGAAAGATAAATAAAATAATTAAATGATAAGGCTAGTTGATAATTTGTAGACTGTCAAAAATAGTTTGTATTTTCATTAAAATGTTTATAATTACCCATAGTTTACAAAGAAATCATACGATCAATGCGTTTATTATTAACCGGTTTTTATACACTTAAAAGCTCCTTCAGAAATCTATTGGCCAAAGGAAAAAAAAAAAAAAATCCATCTTTTTTGAAAACGGAACATCTGAATCGTCCTCCGTTGTGAGAAAATGAAATATTATATGAATAGAAGGATGGCGTTAGATTTGAAATATTTAATAAAAACGTCAACTTCAATGGTTGGAATAATATAAGACGGCGAACAATATTATAACTTCGTCAATCATTTAAGAAAAAAATATCAGTTTCAATTTAAAACAGATGCATCATAATCCAACTAAAGTAAAGTCGGGTGCATGTCCATGCGAATCTTAGGAGGTGGGACCCAACTTGGCATAATGTTCATAAAAAATTTCTAAAGAATCAAGCCCCTCGGATTAATTAAATAATCATGATTAGCCTTGGAAAATCAAAGTACTATTGGCATGCCTGATATGGTCAGACACTAATGCTTCCACGTGTGGAAGAAAATTTCCAAGGAGATTATTAAACAGAAGGAGAAATAATGTCAATTAGCTTGATAACAAAAGCTTACGTATATACAAAAATTGCGTAATCTCCATTAATTTCATATTAGAAGAAGTACGACTTTTTCAGGTGAGTCGAGAGTACATAATGGATGGTGCAGCTTTGTTTTTTCTGCAGGTCCCACCCAAATTTGTCGAGTCATCAAGATAGGCCAAGGGTTAGGAGAAGAGGTCGGTATCACGAGCTTGTCTGTCTATCTTGTGTACGTCGAGAGCGCTAAGAAGTTAGGGCTTTGATGGGATTGTTAGGTCTGAATTTGGAGATATGCTTACGATTGACATTTGTTCATATCATTTTCATCACGATCATCATCATTATTGCTAATACAATAGCTATAGAAAAAGCCACGTGGCCAACAAAAGGGGGTTCATAACCAGTTTAATCAGCATTGTATCTATACCCCCACGTCTTCAGATGAATGTAAGATACACCTAACTTCAATTATGGCGAGCCGTGATTGTGACTATAAGCCGCCAGCCCCCCAAAAAAAAAAAAAAAAAAACATTTTGATATATTTCAAATATTCATTTCAATTTCAACAAAGATCGCTCGTGATTAGAGTTCAATTTGATTTTTCGTTGTTCTCACGATTTAAAATCGTGGGGCACACGGCATGCACATTAGCTTCACATTCAATCTAACACCACGACATATATAGTTTATGAGAAAATTACTAAGAAAAGCCCTAAATTTATTACGTTTTACTGAATTTAGTCATAAACATCTTAATTGTGCCAATTAATCATAATTATTTTCATGTTTTGCAAACTGAGTCACGATCATTTTCATGTTTTACCAATTGAGTCTTGGATTTATCTGGCTAGTTTTGGTTGTAAATTACTTACTTAGACGTCGTCTGTGATCGACATTGATGTTAACATTTTCTAGTAATATTTTATGATTTTTTCTTTGTTTCTTTTTTTTTTTTTTTTTGCCAATGAGGGCCAACAACCCTCGGTGGTATTGGATCCTCTCGCCAACCCTCACTCCAAAAAACAAAGAAAAGGAAAGGAAAATCAATGAAATTAAAAAAACTATTTAAAAAATATTAAGATATTATTTTAAAATGTCAACATCGATGCCGCTTATGTCATCTAATATATATTTTTTTTTGGGTCAGTTTATGTCATCTAATATGATCGGCGTTTGTGTTAGCAATCTCTAATCAAAATTGACTGAATTAAATTAATTAGCAGAATATGAAAATATTTATGATTCAATTAACATGACTAATGAATTTAGGAATCAATTGATAAAAATATAATAGATTTAGCAATTTTAAATTCTCCCTATAGTTCGCTGACAAGATTCAAAGAACCCGTGGGCGCATCCGCTTTCACATGGACATGGCCCTCTTCCTTTTGTAAAAGGACAATCGAATTTATTAATCATGCTAGAAATCACAAGAAAAATACAATTTGTTTTTGGTATTCTTGTTTTATTTGATACTATAAAACGGTGTCAAAATACAAGAAGCAGTTGATAAGACAGGGCCGAGGCTATGATTTTCTCTCTACATCATAACGAAATGATAACACCTTTCAATCTCGAATAATTTGAAGTATTTTTTTGTCGTTAAGTTTGTCATATCTAATCTAACTAGGAGACACTTGCACTTACGTGATTCGAATCTGTACATCCGTTTAGGATTGGACAGAAAAGATAAGGCCAGGTATGTCCGGAATGGGTCAAGATTATTATCATTTTTGCTTTTCCAATTGTCAGAAAAGTCAAACACTCAACCCTTTTCTTTCGACTAAAAAATGAAGCTACTTATCTTAACAGTAAAACTAAACTTCGATAATTATTACTTATTGTCGTCGCCATTCTAATGATAATTTAGGTTGTAGGACATTTCGCATCGTTTTCATTAAATTCCGTATGGCGTTTGAGCGCTCGCAAGTGGGGTATCTTGTGTTCAGTCCGGTCGCATTTTATGTGCTACTTTATGCAATTTTTTTTTATTGGGGATCCTGAGTGGTTAAATAGTAATAGCACAATGGTAGATCAATCAATTGACGTGTTGACCAAGGTTACTAAAGATCGAAGGTGTAAGTTTCGAGGAAATTATTCAATCAGTCTTAAATTTACTGTACATATGCCATTTAGTCCTAAACTTTTTAGTTTTGTCATTTCAATTAAAAACATTTCACTTGAAATTTCAATGGAGCCATTGTGTCATCATAAATTGCTGACAACCTAACAGGGTAGTGTGTCATATAGGATGACCAACGATGACCAGTCCACCGGGTCAATATTGATTGATTGAGTAATTTTTCCTGTTAGTTTTTGCATGAATGCAGGTAAACTCGAATTACAATAATCGCGGTTGATACGATGCTCATAAGAACAAATGAGGGAAAATTATTCAAAAATACATAAATCTATTCCACTTTTGCCAATTAAATCCTACATTTTTCAATTTTTTCAATTAAGTCTTAAATTTTTTCATATTTTGTCAATTAAGTTCACCCGATCAATTTTGACTAAAAATCACCAATATTGATGTCAATCGTCCTACATAGCACGACCGACACTGATGTGAATGATTTTTAATAATATTTTAATATTTTTAAAATATATATATTTTAATTTTATGATTTTTTTCTTCCTTTTGCTGGTGATTGACCACAGGCGGTACTCGAGCAGGCTGGCCTCGCTTGGGAGCCTGGCCAGCGTTGGCCACCAATCCACTCTCGATCGCAACCTCCACCTGTGCCGGTTGAGATCCCGGTGAGCTCGATGGGGACGAGATGGGGATGAGTGAGGGGTAGAGATGGAGGGGCAAATGGCGCCTTCAGCGGATGGGGCAGGTGGCTTGAGGTAGCATTGAGCTTGGCATCATCACAAAATCGAGGCCTCAAGGCAATTGAAGACAGCCATAACCAAATCGGTTCAAAATTCGTAGCGGTGATGGTTGAGCCTCTAGATCTCAGCAAGCTCGACAACTCATCCTCCAAGCAAATTGCACAAGCAATTGTCGAGCCTTCAAAAAGGCTAAGTCGCCACAAGCTAGATTTGGCGAGAGGAGCCCTCGTCGACGCTTGCCCTTGCCCACACAAGGCCAAGCTTGCTCGCCATCGCTATGGCTAGTGGCCGACCATTGACAAAATGAAGAAGAAAGGGGAAAAATGAAAAAGAATATTGAAAAAAATGTTAAAATATTATTAATAATTGTTTACATTAGCGTTGGCCAGCATTTATGTCAACGATTTCTTATCAAAATTGACTGGATGGACTCAATTGACAAAATGTGAAATGGGTCATGATTAAAATGACATAATTGAAAAGTTTAAGACTGAATCATGACTTTTTGAACAATTAGTCCAAACAAGAGATAGCAAATCCACAAGATAGAAATATCGTCATTATTTAAATAATAATCTAGATCGCAGAACATTTGGTAGTGATCTGATAAGATTCCATATGGCATTTGAGCACTTGCAAGTGAGGCACCTCAAAATTCCACGTCTAATCTGCTTGGTTTCATATTCTTGTGTTCACTCCTGTCTCATTTTAGATGTTACTTTATGCAATTTTTTATTGGAAATCCTAAGTGGTTAAATAGTGATAGCGTAATGGTAGATCAATCAATGATGTGTTGGACGAAGGTTACTAAAGATCGAGGGCGTAAGTTTTGGTGAAATTGTTCGATCAATTCTAAACCGTTGGACATATGGTAGTTTAGTACGGATGACATGTTCTCTCAAGAATATAATTTATTAATAACGACGATTGCTATTTCACTACCTTTTCTTACTCGTCAAGCACGAAATATCTTTCCGTCCAAAAAAAAAAAAAGCACGAAATATCTTGCTTTATGTGTCAAGTAGAAGTTATATAGTAGCAATGCCTAGTTCAAATTAAAACACTCGTTAAAAAAGTATAATAATAATGTCAAATAATTTCAAAGTTAATTTCTTCTTGTGCGAAGATGAATGTTTCTTATACCACCCGCCGCGGTGGCTCAGCTGGTAGGCATTTTCTCTCTGTCGGAGAGGCCGAGCATTCGAAGCTCCTGCAACGCAAGTTGCAGGGAGATTAGTGGAGAAACTAGGTGACTTATTCGGTGGCACGTGTGTGGTGGCTAGCACGTGTCGCCCAAGGGATTTACGGCGGCTACCGGCCAAGCCGGTTCCTCCTGTCCCCAAAAAAAAAAAAATGTCTTATTAAAGTTGTCATTTATTCTCTACTTAAATTTCATCAATCTTCACTTGGGAAATTACGGAAAAATAGTTGGAAAAGTCCCACCGCATAAAAGATGATGAATAAATTATCTAGTCAAGAAGAAAATAATCTGTGCATAAAAGAAATATTATCATGTATGGATGACATCCTCCTAACTCCTCAGAGGCAAGGATTAAATAGTATCTTGCATGGCAACAACTTAGAAAGTCTTATGGGACTCTCGAAATTATATATTTGTATAGATTTATTTATTTTCTGGAGTAAAGTGTTGGATATCGTCGAACGGCCCAATGACTTTTTTTATTTTTTTTAAAGCATAGTATAGAATTTTGCATTTTTTTTTATACTTATTTAACTTCCATTTGTAAGTAGCAACAGGGACAGTCTGGCTTTTAAAAAGACTTTTCCAGAAACGGGACCATTTTCAGGTAGCCTCTGCAGATGTGTGGATTCCTCTTCTTTCATTTTCAGCTAACCCAATATTCATTTGAATTCAATTTTTTCCCTTTTTTGGCAGGAGAAATGTATTTTCTATTTTATAATTTTAAGAGATAATATAATAATGTGGACAAGATCGAAACATTTGATAAATATGTCGACATCAGCAGTTCAAATCAGACGAAAGCACAAACAATTTTATAACTTCGTCAATTAATAAAGAAAGATCATATTTAAATTTAAAATAGCACATCATAATTGAAATAAGTTAACGTTAGGTACATGTCGGTGCGAATCCTAGGAGCTCCGATTGGCATCATGGTCACAATAAACTACTAAGGAATCAAGGCCCCGGATTAATTAAATTATCATGATCAGCGCAGGGTAATTACAGTATTATTGGCACACGTGGTACGGTTGGATATTAATGCTTCCACGTGTATGAACAGACAAATACTGTCAATTTGCTAGTTGATAAAAGATTATTCTCCATTGATTTCAAATGTAGTAAGTATGTATTTTCAAGTGATTTGAGAATAAATCTATCAAATGAATGGATTGGGTTGAATATGGTCTAATCAAAATCGATCTATTTTCATGGAATACAACACTAGTGACTCACATCTGATCCAATGCATATCTGACCTGATTTATATTGTTCAAACACTTCTGTATTTAGCTAAATTTAGGAAAATTCATATCCAAAGTAAGATGGAAGCATGGAGTGAGCAAGTGCTAGATTGAGACAAAGAAGAGAAAATTGTAGAGATAGATTAGGCCTAAATAAATTGAAAACGCATTCAACACTCATATTAACCCTTGGGTTAAAACTTATTTATGATCCACTTATTAAATATAACTAATACATGTAGCAATTTACGGGTCAAGTTCGGAGATAATGCACTTAATGGTTACTATATTTACATATGCTTTTCATTATTATCATCAACCATTTTCATCGAGATCATCATTATTGCTAATTCAATAGCTAAAAAGCCACGTGGCAAAAAAAAGGGTACGCAACCAATATAACCACCATTTTACATATATGAATGAATACATAATCCTAAAGTCAATTATGGTGAGCAGTGATTGAGACTATGAACCACCGGTCCATTGTGTTCGTTTTTGAATATCCATTTTATTTTCACTGAACAAAAGCTCACAATTAGAATTCATAATGATTTTTGTCTTCTCATAATCCGAAATTATGTGGCAATGGAAACTACATAGAGAAATTGGTGAATTTTAAAAAAATAATAATGCAATATTGGTAGTTAACTCAAATGGGAATTGATAACCTTTTAGGAGAAAAGTTGGTAAGTGGTGCAGAAATGTTGGTAATGTCATCTTATGATTGGTCAATTTAAAGTGTTGCTAAAAAAAAGGTAAAGAAAAGGGGTAAAAGATAAGAGTTATTTATTTATTTATTTATTTATTTATTTTGTCAAGATAAGAGAAATTGAAAAAAAAAAAAGTAACAAATTGGTATTGGTGATTGATTCAAATAAGAGTTGGTAATGCAAAATTAGTCGGTAACTTGATTAAGGTAAAGTTGGGAATCACTCTAATGAGGTCACTAAATTTTAAAATTCGCAAATGTAAAAAAAACTAATAAGCAAAGCAAATAAAACTGGTAACTCAAAAGAACAACTAATAATTTTAAGAAAAATGTAAATATTGGATATAAATTCAAATAAGAGTTGATAATCCACAATTATTTGGTAATATAAATAGAGGGAAGTTTATAAATCACACAAATAATGATGACTAATTTCATATAATGGTTGATTAATTTAAGCAGTCATTAAAAAGGTAAATAAAAGTTGGTAAATTATAAGAGAATTTACTTAGAGATTAGAGAAGTTGATATTGGAGAAAAAATCAAATAAATATTGGTAGTTAACTCAAAATTAGTTATTAACTTAAATGGAGAAAAGTAGGTAATCACTCTTATTGAGGTTGATTTCCAAAAAGAGTTGTCAAATTCAAAAAAATTGCAGGCAAGGCAGGTGAAAATAGTAACTTAATAGAAAAGTTGGTAAATTGAACTGCGATAGATAAGCATTGGCAAACAACTCAAATGAGAGTTGATAATTTAACTAGAGAAGAGTTATAAGTCACTCACATAAAGATTGGTAATTTCATATAGTTGTTGATAAATATATGATGCATTGGTAAGAAAGGTATATAATAGTTTGTAAATGATAAGAAAAATCAATGCTTTTTAGAGTTAAGAGAAATTGGTAATCTCAGAAGACCAAATAAACGTTGAAGACCAACTGAAATAAGAGTTAACACAAACTTTGTTAATAACTTAATCAGATAAAAGTTGATAATCACTAGATAATTTTTAAAACAGAAAAAGTTGGTTAATTTAATGGGTTGGTAAGTAAGGCAAAAAACAAGATTGGTTAATTTAACGGATTAACCACTAGGATTCGACCTAGTGGCCACCCTTCCAACATGGAAGAGGGAGGTGAGGGTTCAAACCCTCACCTTCTCGAGGAGGATAGGGTGAGGACGTGCAAGTTTCGGGAGTGGGTTTCGACGCCCACGCCGAGAGCGAGCAAAAGTCCGAGAGTGAGTGTAGACTAGGTATAGAGTAGAGGATTGAAAAAAAAAAAAAATTAACGGATCGAAAGTAAGGAACAAAAAAAGTTGGGGTGCACTTGGTAATATTTTTGTTTAAAAATTATTTATGGGAATAGAAATAGAAAAAAGTATTTCTGTTTCAAATAACATTTTTGAACAAAAAACGCGTTTGGTAAACTGTTCCGAAATATAAAAAGAATAGAAACACGTTTGGTAAATTTGTATAATTTTTTTTTTATTTCTTTTAATTTTTTAATATTTTTATTTTATTTTTCTATTTTTTTCTTATTTTTCTTATTTTCTTATTTATTTTTCCTTTTTTTTTTTTTTTTCCTTTTTTCTTTTTTTTCTTCTTTTGGTCGGTCGCCGGCCTCGGCCATGGCCGGTGGCGAGCCGATGAGGGCCGACGGCCTCGCCCGGCCATGGCGAGGCTCGCGGGCCCCGACGAGGCCGAGCTCGCCCGGTGGCCGCCGAGGCTCCGCCATGCCGGGCCACCGCCGGGCGACACCGAGCCTCGCCGACCACCGTGGGCGAGCTCGGCCTCGCCGAATCCGGGCAAGATCGAGCTTGCCTAGGCTGACGCGAGGTCAGCCTCGCCAGGGGCCGGCGACGCTCCGGCGAGGTCGCCGGCCCTCGACGGCCGGTTGCCGGCCATGGCTGAGGCCAGCGACTGGCCAAAGAAAAAAGAAAGAAAAAAGAATAAGAAAAAAGAGAGAAGAAAAATGTTCTTAAAATGTGTTCCAGAAACAAGAAACAAAATTTTTTTGTTTCTTATTTCGCTTTTGGATGTGTTTCTGAGAACAAAAAAGATACTTTTGAAACAAAAACGCAAACAAACGCGTTTCTGTTCCTTTTTTGTTTCCAGGAACAAAAAAACAAAAATTTGTGTTCCTAGAAATAAAAACACATTTTACCATGCAGGGCCTTGGTAACTCAATAGGGAAGTTGGCGAATTTAAAAAAAAAATAAAAAAAATAAATCTCGATAAGCAACTCCAGTGAAACTTGATCAATCAAAACTAGTTGGTAAACTAATGGGGGAAAACGGAAAATCAGACAATTACAGATTGATAAGTTTAAGGCGTTTGTAAGAGATAAATAAAAGTTGGTAAACTAAGTAACAAATGTTCATTAATTAAAATAAATCAAACAAACATCGATAAATAAGAGTGGATATATCTAAATTAATTGGAATTTAATCCAAAAATTATTGATAAATTACTGATGAGAGTTGATAAATTTAAGTCATTAGTAAGAAAGATAAATAATAGTTATTAAAAGAAAAGAAAAGTTGATAATTCATAAATTGTGAAAAAATAGTTTAGCAATTTCATCACAAGTTACCATAAAATCAGGTGACTGGTGCCTTTTTTTGCCCATCGTTTTTGACACTTACAAATCCTTTCAAAATTTGTCCGCCTAACTTTGGTCCACCAAATGCAAAATTTTGACCATCAAGATAATATATTAATGCAGATATTAGCGCTTCATTCGGTGATGCAAGTTTGTTATTTATTACAAGATCTAAATATTAAACTAACATGTCTACTTCAGTGGTTGAAATAATGCGAAAGCACAAAATACTTATATAATCCATCAATTAAAATAGATCAGTTTAAACTTAAAAAATGCACATTATATAAGAACTAAGTTGACGTTGGGCTCATATCCGTGCGAATCTCCAACTTGGTACGGTAATAATTGCCTTAATAAATGCTTATGTATAAGTCAAACACAACCAGTTGCTGCATAAGCATAAAATATATTATGGAGTTACGTAGATTCGTTGAATAAATGAAGCGTAGTTATATAGATTCGTCTAATAAATTACTACTATCATTTACAATTAATTTTGACAATATCCCTTCCAATGGGTCACATCTTGACACTGACAGATTCTTCATTGACTAAGAAAAGAAAAATAAAAGATCTGATTGATAGAACCGACACAATTAATAATTAAATAGAAAAAAATTTTGAAAAATAAGAAAAATACTTTCAATTCCAGATATTAATATAATAATAATTATAATAAAATAAGTTATCATACTAAACTATTAGCATCGATAAAAAAAAAAAAGCTGAATTTTATTAGAGTAGATAAAAGCCCAATCACATTAATCGTGATCGCTCATTGTTCATAAAAACTATTGATATAAAATATTCTTCCTACAAAAAACTTCAACTCACTGTTCATGAAAACTATTGATATAAAATGTTCTTTCTACAAAAATTCAAGCTGGTATATATATATAAAATATATTATCCATTAATTTCTATTACATTTTTGGTAAATTACTAAGTTGAATGACATGTGATAGTTAATTGGTATATCGATTTAGGGTTTTACCCTCTGTTACTAGTTTTATGATTTTTCATGGCATAGTTACAAATGTACTAATTTGGGACTTTTAGTGGTGAAAAAATTAATATGGAGTAAATATATCATAAATGTATCAATTTGAGGTTATTGGTGGTCAAAAAATTATTTTGGAGTAAATTTATTATAAGTACATCGGTTTGAGATTTTTCATGGTATTAACTCAAATACCTTTTTATAAAATTGACCTATCTGAAAACAAACAAATAAAAAGAGGTAAAGCATGAGATGTTAAATATGCAAAAATCTATACTTACAATAATATTACTTGGTGTTGAAATATCTTTATCCAGCTACGGTTTCAAATTGCATAAATTGAGCTTAGAAGACAACGTGTTAATTGAATTGATCTACGAATAATAATATGTATCATCACTCATTACCTTGATGGCTAGTACTAGTGAAATAGGGTTAAAAAAAAACTTAGAACTAAAATTCAAACAAAAAATTTCATGTTCTTTTTCGGGCCAGTAGTGAGTAAAAAAAAGTGCTTTTCATGGTTCCCTAAATCGATACGAAACACCAAAAAAAGAAACCCAATAACCCGACCTATTTGAACTTTTTTTAGATTCAGCTTCTATGTGGGTTGAATCTTCGATTAGTCACGAAAGTTTATAAACCTCTAATGTCAGGATTGGATTAGGCATAAGTAGGGACCTTAATCGAGTCAAAAAATTATCTAAAAAGTCTTAAATCTATTGTATTTTTGTTAAAGCAGTTATAATCCTTTCAATTTCCTCAAGTGAGTGCATAAACCTTTTGATAATTTGCTAATCGAGTCAATTCAACCCTTTTTAATTGATTTCTTTGATGATAATGCTACATAAGAGGACTAGTGTTAATGCGAATAGTGTTTGTTATAATTTTTTTAAAATATTTTGATGGTTTTATTATTTTCTTTTTTCTTTTACCAAGTTCGACAAGGGTCGGCTAGTGACTCTCACCGACATTGGAAGAAAAGAAAGGAAAAGAAAAAAAGTAATATAAAAGAGTTAGAATTTTATTTTATTTTTGTCGGTCCTACTCTATACTTACTCTGCACTCACTCTCAGACTTTTACCCTGCCTCTTGCAAGGCGTGGGAGTCGAAACTCACTCCTGAAACTTACGCATCACCACCCTATCCCTCTTGAGAATGTGGGAGTTTGAACCTCTCACCTCCCCCTTTCAACTGTTTTAGTGTCAACTGTTTGGCCATTTCATGTAAGACATGCTGCATCTATATTATTGATTTTCAACTAAAATTGACCAAATGAACTCATTTGATAAAGTTAAAAGGTTTATGATTGAATTGATAAATATACAATAAATTTAAGGCTATTTGGATAATTTTTTCAATTGAATTGACCCGTTGATATCCTTACTTATATGTAACCATTTATTAATTGGATTAGATGCAAATAAATAAGAGCTTCGAGGTTAAAGTGAAAGTCTGAAATTGGACTGGGAGATGCGTGCGCCTTTGGATAAAATCGATGGTGCATAAAACGAGAAGAATGCAGATTTTACACGGTTGAATTCTCCAATGAGAGGATAAGAACTTGAACAAGAAGACTACGCAAATTGCAGAAATGATGTAGGAAAGCTTCCCTACGATTGCCACGTTTATCATATTATTGCTTCTCTTGCATCATATCTTAAATCAATATTACATATAGTCAAAACATTTTTGTCCAGAAATTTGATTATACTATTATATTTTCACTTCTCTTTTTTTTTTTCTTTTGGAATATGACATAATTATGACGTCTTTCCATGCCCTTCATCCATATCTCGGAACATCTAGAACTTAGATATTATGTACCCAGGTGTGAATGTCATCGTTCAACGAACCTGGACTTTTGACTCCTATTCTTATGTCCATGCATTTGGGAGAGGATTGGCTTCATGACTTTGCATCTGGATAAAGGACTTTGACTTTAAAGACATCTCTCGAGGCATGCATACTTTCGGTAACTAATGTAATATACATTTTAGAAAACAATTTATGAAATATGAGAGAGCAAAGAGATACGATCTGCTGTGGCTCTCTCTTTGCAAAGATTCCTAGGCAATGATTATTGTCGATGATGAGTGGGCCACGTCAAGTGGCCGTGATGGCGAGACCGTATCAGCGAGAACAAGATTCAATGAAAAAACTCCATTAAATCCTTTTAAGTTGGCTCCCGAAGACAAACAACGGCCGTTTGTCTTGCACTTTCAGCATTTTCAAAACAAAACTTTATGCCGAAATCTTCGAATTATTTGTAATTTGCGTTCCCAAAGCACCCTACATATGGTGGCTAAACTAAGAGGAAATAAATAGAAAGAAGAAGCAGAAAGAAGAAGTCAGATTGTACTTAATTCCAAAGCCCATACCCGCATGAAGCCCATCATCCTCCTCATCTTGGGCCGTGACAAACCGGGCCTTTAAAACCGACCCGACCCGACCCTATCCTCTTTCTTTCTTTCCCTGTTTTCCCGGGAAACCCTTTTCCCCTTCTTCCAGCTTCCGCCGGAAAATCTTCCAGCTCCGAGCCGCGCAGCCGCAGCCATTACCATGAATCTTCGTGCTCGCACATGACATCTTCCAATTCATCACACCTCTAGGGTTTCGTTTCCTTCTCTTCTCCCTCCCGAAAGTTTCGATCTTTGAGCTCGGGCTTCGCGTTTCGCAGCTGAATTTCAATTAATCGGTTGCTGCTGCTTGCGAGCATTCGATAATGGCGAGAGGCGCCGCCGCCGCGTCCCTCCTTCGGATTTGCCGCTCCAAGGACAACGGGACCAGGAACGGAGCCCTGTTGTCGTACAGGCGTTTCGGCTCGGGCGGCGGGCAGTTCGGCCGCTCGGCGGCGTCTCGGGATCGCGGGCTCGACCCGAATCTCGATGCTCGAAGTCGGCCGGTCTCTAGGAGTTTGGGGCAGTTGCTGCTTCGGAAGAATCTGCTTTGCAGGAGTCCGTATTTTAGGGTGACGAGTGCGGTGGACGCGAGGTTGTATTGCTCGTCGGCGGACAAAGGGAATGATTTGGAGGACGCGCGTGTTTTTGGGTCTGGAGTGATTGGCGGGGAAAATGGCGATGGCGTAGAAAGTTTGAAATTTGCCGAGTGCCTCAGCCGGTTAGCCGTCGCGGGGGATGGAGATGATTTGAAGGGGGAAAATGCACGCGAGCAAATTGGTTTTGTCGATAATGGCGGTTCGGATGAGAGTGATGAATGGCTTATGGTGATGAGTGAAGAGGATGGAAGCGGCGGTAGTGTTAGTTCGACCGTAGATGTTGCCTATAAGAATGTGGGATTGCGTGATCCTGTGGATTTGTACAGGGAACTTCGTGATCCTGAAGAGCGCGCGAACATGAGCCAAGATAAGTGGAAGATTCTCCAGGAAATTTTTCGTTGTTTAGCGGAGTCGCCATGGGCATCTAATCAGGCTCTTGCCATCTACATAGGCATGTCTTTTTTCCCAACTGCAGCCCGCAGATTCCAAGTTTTTTTCTACAAGAAACGCCCCGCCGATATTACCATGTACTTGCTTTCACTTGGCCCATGTCAGGAAGCTGTTAAGTTCTTGTTCCCCATATTCGTTGAGTTTTGCTTAGAAGAATTTCCTGACGAGATTAAGCGGTTTCGGGGCATGATTGAGTCGGCTGACTTGACAAAGCCCCACACTTGGTTTCCCTTTGCACGAGCTATGAAAAGAAAGATAATATATCATTGTGGTCCAACCAACAGTGGGAAGACATACAATGCTCTGCAGCGCTTCATGGAAGCAAAGAATGGTGTTTATTGTAGTCCGCTTAGGTTATTGGCTATGGAAGTGTTTGACAAGGTGAATGCTTTGGGAGTTTACTGTAGTCTTCACACTGGGCAGGAAAAGAAGAATGTCCCTTTCTCGAACCATGTTGCTTGTACCGTGGAAATGGTGTCGACGGATCACTTATATGACGTGGCAGTAATTGATGAGATCCAGATGATGGCAGACCCATATAGAGGCTATGCATGGACGAGAGCATTGCTGGGACTTAAGGCTGATGAGATACATGTTTGTGGGGATCCAAGTGTTCTGAATATGGTGAGGAAAATCTGTTCTGATACTGGGGATGAGTTGCATGAATGTCACTATGACAGATTCAAGCCACTGGTTGTTGAAGCCAAGACGCTGCTCGGGGATCTTCGCAATGTTCGATCTGGTGACTGTGTTGTTGCTTTTTCTCGGAGAGAAATATTTGAGGTCAAATTGGCTATTGAGAAGCACACCAATCACCGCTGCTGTGTCATATATGGTGCCTTGCCACCTGAGACTCGAAGACAGCAAGCTAACTTGTTTAATGATCAAGATAATGAGTATGATGTCTTGGTTGCAAGTGATGCGGTGGGGATGGGTCTCAATCTTAATATCAGAAGGGTTGTGTTTTACACTCTCTCGAAGTATAATGGCGATAAGATGGTGCCAGTTCCCGCATCGCAGGTGAAGCAGATTGCAGGAAGAGCTGGTAGAAGAGGAAGCCGATATCCTGATGGGCTTACAACTACCTTTGAGCTTAATGATTTGGAGTACCTCATCGAGTGCTTAAAGCAGCCATTTGAAGAAGTTAAGAAGGTGGGTCTCTTTCCTTTTTTTGAGCAGGTTGAGCTCTTTGCTTGCCAACTTCCCAATGTCACGTTCTGCAAGCTACTTGAGAAATTTGGTGAAAATTGCCGTCTTGATGGCTCATACTTCTTGTGTCGGCACGACCATATTAAGAAGGTTGCAAACATGTTGGAGAAGGTCCCAGGGCTATCTCTTGAAGATCGCTTCAACTTTTGTTTTGCACCAGTTAATGTCAGAGACCCAAAATCAATGTATCATCTTCTGAGGTTTGCCACAGCGTTTAGTCAAAACTTGCCGGTTAATATAGCAATGGGCATGCCCAAGGGCTCTGCTCGAAATGATGCTGAGCTTTTGGATCTGGAGACCAAACATCAGGTGCTGTCTATGTATCTGTGGTTGTCTCACCAATTTGAGGAGGAAACTTTTCCATATGTTAAGAAGGCAGAAGCTATGGCGACAGGCATTGCTGAGTTATTGGGTCAGTCTCTGAAAGTCGCTAACTGGAAACCAGAATCAAGGCAGGCAGGAAAACAAAAGCCTAAAGAGAAGCCTGAACAAAAGGAGGATGGCTATGAGAGACCACAGTCACTTGCCAAACTATTTTCTTTGTAAGTTACTCTGGTTTAGTTTTCTGCAAATACTTTATGTGGACCAGGGTGATTTTCACTCTCTGCCAGTCCTTTATTGTGTACTTAACTCTCTCTCTCTCTCTCTCTCTCTCTCTCTCTCTCTCTCTCTCTCTATATATATATATATATATATATAGTGCGCGCGCATGCGCATGTGTTTCTCATCCATGGGTTAGTAACAATCTTCTTGTTAGTAAATCCTCAAATGATTCCCCTGTATGAACTCATATCTGTACTTTCATGGATATTTTGTTGCTTTTTTGGTACCTGAAGCCAAGTTATGATATTGGCAGAATGTCTTTCTGACTCCTTCAGTATTCCAGTCAATGGATCTTAGAAGGCATATACTTTGGTAGGCTAGAACTACTTGATGCGAGGGAGGGAGTGATTGTGAGTGTATTGAATTGACCTTGTCTGTTTCCCGCTGCTGTACATGATTGTGGCCACCTCACTGATTTGGTGGTTTACTGACTAGATATTGCTTTGATGTAAGGGAAACTTTGTTGTTTAAAAGAAGGCAAACTTATCAAGGCCATCAGATGCTCTAGTGAGAAGACGGGACTGTCTGATGTAGTGCATGTTAGAATGGGTAAAAATATGAGGTTGGAAACTTTAAGAAAAGACCTTGGGTTTGGTGGGTTTCCAATTTAGTGGTGGGTGTTATTGTTGTCTTTGTTGCAGCCAAGTCTTACTTTCAGTGGCTTAACTAACTTTTTCCTAGATGACTTTTCTTTGTGATGTGTACCGTTCCAGACCAGGAACATTGTTCATTTAACTATTTGTTTGGCTCACTTGTCATGAAAATGAAAAGGAACATGTTAAAAGGAAGGTAAGGTTTTGATACGGTGTTTTATCTGTTCATAACCTTAAGATGACAAACCTCCTGGTAGTAAACCTTGAGAGTTGTAGCCTCGCAATTGTCCAGAGTTGGTGAAGAGATCTTCACAAGGGCACAATTTTTTGCCTTAGTAAAAGTTGGTGCTATTTCCAGTTCATTGTTATTTTCTTTGTCATCCTTGAGAAAAGAATGATTATTTTTCTTTGTCATACAGGAGAAGACAGAATAAGGTCCCGGAAATTCCACATGCTGAGAAATTGTCTACATAGTCATGTGCAGGTATTGCAACTCAGCATCGTGGCCTATCTGTTGGCACCTCCAATGCAGTTTCTATTATGTATGTTTTGTTGCATTTCACAAGAATCACTACTCCATTTCCTATCGAAGTGCCAGATGTAGCTTGGCGGCAACGTATGCAATTTTCTTTATTAGTTTTGATCTGCAAATCATGCCATAATTAAGTAAGAGAACGGTTCCTTGCTGTTCATTCAGGTGATTGAGCAGAGGACCTCTGGGACTTGCATGCCTAGGATGGCAGGATGGTCATCGTGTTGTGGCTCGGCATCATTGTATATTAATATGGTCTGTCAGATAAGCTGGTGCAGTTTCTGCAAGAGATATCTGAAGACGAGGAGTAGATTCACAACCCGAATACAAAATTTCTACCGTATTGCAGTAGCAGTTTCTGTGAGCAGGCTGGTCAAGGGTGCTTTGCTTCGATGAGGGCACTGCCAAGCAGTTGTCCCAGTTTGGGCAGCACTAATGGAGCATCCAGCTCTTTGCTGCACTGTTGAGGAACAAAGGCAGTTCCAGTTCCTATGATGAAAATCGACCCATATAATGTATTTTTTACGGGAAAGAATGTGAGAGAGAGAGAGAGAGAGAGAGAGGGGGAGAGAGAGAGAGAGAGAGAGAGAGCTCAAGTTTTGATGAAATATCCTGTCATTTGAACCTTTGCATACTATGTGGATCGTCACTAATGCGCGTGGTGCTCCAGCAACAAGTCAGGCTGGGCTTTGAAGATGGATGGCTCATCTTGGTGCGACGAACGGGGTGCCTCTCATTATCTGCTTGTGCCCGTTGAGATTTATTCCATCTTTCTGGCATTTTGCTAAGTGCTCATATCCTCATATCCAGTTGTTCTCATTGGCATGCTATTGGACATTTGAGTAAGGGTGTACCTCTTACTGAGAAATCATGTTAAGCTTGGTCTTAATATGGTATTTGATCGGATCATCTCGCTTTTAATGTCATAATGTTTCATTTTAAATTTCCTCTGGTGCAAGAGCAATATGTGTAGGAAGATGTACCTTAAGCTTCCACCATGTATCGAAATCAAGGTTCTTATCTGTATGGCTTCGCTTGAAGTCGTTAAATTTGATCGTGCAATGAGTGGACAAAGGCAATGAGACGACTCCTTGTGCGCGTGCCTTTGATGAAGGCAAACACTTCATCCCAAAAAATAACTACTTCGCAGATATTTGTGTTGAGTCCAGATGGAAGGATAATTACTCACATCTAGACATGGTCGAGTTGATTAATCTTGCAGATGGCAAGAAATGAATCCTCATTAATCCGTGCTGCATTGAGCAAGTCATTAGAAGTTTCGGTAATCCCCGCAGGCGGATACTGGTTTAGAATATCAGATAATTAGAATGAAGTACTTAATCTTTCCTTTGTGTCTAGATTTTTATTCAAATCTTGGGGCATGGCTCAGGATATCACGTTTCAGAGGAGCCTGTCCTTAAGGGTAACGGCATGAAGTTATAAAGAGGAGTTGGGTTTTCTCGTCAAGCAGCATAACGAACTGATTGATTATTTCACAGAGCCAAAAGAATAGTCTAAGCACTGGCATTGTTCCGTTGACGAAGACCATCACATTGTCAACTGCGATCATTTTCGGACGTCATCTTGGAGAATCACTTTGGTGACTATAAGTTGATGTTATCTGACTGAAAAATTAACACCCCTCATGTAATATAAATTGCAGTAGCCCATGCCACAACAGAACAATGCTGATCAGAGAGACCTTGGTTGCTAGGAATGACGTTAACCGAGTGTTGGATCTTGAAACGCCGGAGCACAGTGTACTGAAAGAAGATAAACCAAATGCAGAAAAAAGAAGAATTGAATCACCCGATATTATGTCAAGCACGCAAGCCCTCATTCTGCATGGTACATGAGTTCAATTGCACATACGACTGTATGAGAAGCATTTCTTGATAGATCTATCAGCGAAAATTAACTCTGTATCCTAAAAGTGGGTTATGATCCATCAATTTCTACATTCGGCAGTATCACCGGCTGATAAAAATGGAAGTTTTAACCATGCAATCTGCATAAGCCATCTTAAGTAAATACTTCTACACCAAGGACCAAGCTACACGTCCTTTCCACATGAGCCAAAAGCACCAAGCTAGAAATTAATAACTCTGAACATTTTCCTTCCATATGTCTACACATGAACCTAAACATGCCCATCTGCATATGTTAACGAGCCAATCGAAGCCCCATCGGGTTCTGCATTTTATAGAGGCAATGCAAATGTTAATGCAGAAAGGAAATCCTGAACAGCTTTCGCTTCCGAGTCATATTTGGAAAATAAATTCCTAGCTATCCATACTTTTTCTGTGTATGTACTAAATACTCCAAGTTCTAGCCTCTGATGTCTTCCTATGATTCGGCCCTTGCCAATCAGATACTCTTTTTTAATGAATTTTGACAAGAACAGCAAAATCTCCCTTCTATGCAGGGAGGTTACATCATATGATACCAGCATAAAGATTTTGCATCTAGACTCACTATTAAAGTCCATCAAGGATCATGCTGACCCCTTCGTATCTAACATCTAACTTGGGCAAAGGAGGCTTCAGACACCTGCTAGTCTAAAACTAGTAAACAGAGCAAAACCCAAAGAATAACCAAAACAAATAAAAGCTAATCCATGCCCGAATTTCCCAAGGGGAATGTACAGTTACTGCAAAATTCTGAAATTAAAAGCTACTCACAGCAGCTCTCCAACACCCATTAATAATTGGAAAATGAGTAACGTTAATTTGAGTCATGTGGCAGATAACCATAACTGTTTTCACCAATTCACAAGTTGCTTGGGCAGCAGAAAAAGGTAGATATGTAACATTAAACATAACAGACTCAGAACACCATATTAAACTTACAGACATCACAGGATAGTACAGAAAAGGGACAGTACACTATGCAATTTCCTTTAACCGCTAACATCGTGGTATACATGTTTTCATCAATAAGACAACTCAGATTGTCGGATTGAAGCTAAAACTACCTATGTAAAACAAGAAAGGAACAAAGATAAAGTGGTAGCCAGTATCAGACCAGGACTTTCCGTGATTATTACCATTATTGAACAACACAATACAACCACTTACAATCCACCAGGATGGTTTTACATCCATTCCAAAAGCACCAAAGTAGAACTTACAAATCCATCCGGTATCGCCGCCGATCATATATCCTCCATCTGAATGCTGCTCTTGAGCGGCACGTACTCGCCGAGATACCCGCCGAGATGATCATGAAGAGCCGTCTTATCAATCCCCTGGTGATGATGACTCTTGCAGACGTAGTAGAACACGCTCTGCACCAACAACCCGACCAAGTTGACAATCACCAGCACCCCGACCAAGAACCCGCCCACCACGATCCGCGCGAAAACCCCGTGGCTATCCCCGCCGTGCACCACCACCCCACTGAAGACCCCATTAATGAACCAGCAGATGGCCAGATACCCGAAAACCAAGACGGCCGCCATCCGGGTCCTCCCCTTCAGCAGCTCGTAGCTCTTCTTCATCGCGGCGAACCCGAGGAGGGGCTCCAGCACGGACACCACGCTCGCCATGTGCCACAGCGCGGTGATGTAGACGTGGACCACCAGGAAGAGCGCGAAGATCACGAGGAGCGAGAACAGCAGGAGGGCCGCGTTCCGGGTGTCGATGGCGACGATGAGGAGCACGACGAAGGCGACGAAGACGAGGTTGTAGACGACCATGAGGAGGGTGACCCAGAGGAACGTCACGAAGAGGCGCTTGAACACCTTGGGGATGGCGGCGAGGGTGGAGGCGAAGGAGACGGGCTTGCCGGAGTAGAGGGAGGCGACGGTGAAGACGACGGCGGCTGTGGAGAGGAGGGAGAAGGCGAAGAGGAAGAGGAGGTACCCGAACTGGAAGGCGAAGAGGGCGGTCCACTCGCGGCGGGTCCGGGCCGCCTCGTCGGCGTCGCCGGCGAGCGGCGGCTCCTGGAGGCGGGCCAGGAGCGGGTGGGTGAAGAGGGAGTGGGCCAGGATGGCGAAGGAGAGCGGGAAGATGAGGGACAGCGTGATGAGGTAGAAGGTCTTCGGCGACCGCTTCGGGATGGCCACCGACTCCCGGAGCACGTCGGCGATCGTCAGGAACTGCAGCTCCTCCGGCGCCAGATCCATGATTCAAGGTCGAGTCTTTACTGCGGCGGGCGGCGGCGGAGGGAGCGCGGGCGGCGGCGGTCCGGGGGATGGAGGGCGGCCGACGGCGGAGGCGCGGCGGAGGAGGGGGATTGGCGAGGGCGGCCGGGCTCTTCGGCAACCGCCGATCGGCGTCCAGCTCAAGCTCGAGCTGAGAGATTCGCTTTTTCTCTTTCTCTCTCTTCCAGAATTAGCAAGAAGTTGGAGAGAGAAAAAGAGAGGGACGTTGGGGATTAGATGGGGGAAAAACGTGGGCTTTCGAGGTTTATATGGGCCCGTCTCGCCCGTCCGGTTGGGCCCGATCCAGAGAGAACCGGACCAGGTGGATCGGGTGGACCGGTTCGGCCGGCCGGAATCTGATACGATGTCGTGTCACCGAGTTTTTTTTTTTTTTTTTGGGTCTTCTTGTTCCGGTTTTTGGCCGGTTTGATTAGGTTCGCCCATGTATCGCCTTATGAACCCAGTTCAATCTCGTCATTTAATGCCGAGATTGTGACAATAGGCCATCGCTAATCGACGCCGAGATCTATCTTAATCTGGCTATCATTTCACTTGCATGAAAGTGATATTAATATCCGAGACTCTATATATCATAATAAATGAAAAATTGCTCATTATTCTTGGAATTCTAAAGTTTCACTTGTTTCTCCATAAACGAATAGTTTGAAAAATCTTTATTAGAAAATGATCGCCCTCGATTACTTACAAAAATCGCCATTCAAAAAATATTTTTATCACCCATGAAAATATTCAAGTATAAGTCATTGTTGATAATGAAATTTTATGTTATTGATTGATTAGTTTAAGCGATACAAGTAATCAATTTTCCAAATCATTTATTTTTCAAAAAACAAACCTAACTTAAGTGTTTCAATAAATGATGCCCAACATTTCATTTTGGCAATGATAGTGGTGCTCCAACTCATTCCATACCTACACAGCACTCAACCACTTTCGTCTCATATTTAACTTCCAAAAACACATTCCCACGCAAAATGGGAAAATTATTTAAAACTTCTTAAATCTATTATATTTTTATCAATTCAATCCCAAATTTTTATTATTGTGCGAATTAGATTTTAAACATTTTTACATTTTACCATATGAGCCCAACTAACTAATTTTGATTGGAAACCATTAATGTGGAAGCCAATGGTCCTCCATGGCATAACCTATGTAACATAGATAATTTTTAATGATATTTTTTGAATATTTTTATCATTTTTCTTTTCTTTTCTTTCTTTCCTTTGTTTTTTTCCCAACTCTGGTCGGCAAGTTCACTAGCCTTTGGCAAAGGCTAACGAAGGCGAGGGAGTCGTGACCCTCATCGGCCATGGGCGAGGGCCTCCGCCCCCTTGGCGATCATAAGCAAGTTGCCTCAAATCCAAGCAATAGTCACCCGTTGATTGGTGAGCGCGATGCCCTCACCTAGTCTAGGGGCCTATGGTCAGCAAGAGCATAGAGTCTATTGCTTGTGTCTAGTGAGGGTCGCAATGCCCTTGCCTAGGCTAGGTGAGAGTCATTGGCCCTCGCTTACTATCGGTGACATTTGTTTGGTGACCTTGCCTGCCAAAGTTGGGAAAAAACAAAGAAAAGAAAAAAAAAAAAAAATAAATTGAAAAATATTATTTAAATTTTTTGATGTTAATGTTGGTTATGCCACTTAGAATTTTAGCATTCATGTTAGTGATTTCCAATTAAAATTGGCTGAATGAACTCAATTGACAAAATTTGAATATATTGAAAATTCAATCGGCACAATTAAGATGATTAATACCGAACTAGCTAAAGAATAAAAGATTTAGAACTTTTTTGATAATTTTCCCATGCAAAACCCTTTACTTAGCAATATTTCGATCTTTGGTTCATCAATTATACCTAATTAGAATCCCTACTTTTCTTGTACAATGTTCATAGCTAGTCTATGTACACAATGGAACATAATCTTATGACACGTGCTAAGAAACCTAAGTAGTTAGGCGCTTGCTTGCTCTACAATGAGATACAAAGTTTCATGATCTGATAGATGAAGTGCAGAAGAAGAAGACTAAATCGATTTTGGGGGAGAGGATGACGTTGAAGTTGGCGTGAAATTGCCTCCCGTTTTTAGGCGAAAGCACAGATTCTTCTGGTTCCTTGCCTTGACTGAAGTGCTGCATTCAGTCATAATTGTCTCTGCTGCTTCATGTGCACTCAGGCTCGAGAAAAGCTGTCGTCTGCAACAGACGAGATTAGCAATAGTATGAGCTGCTACCGGAGGAAAAAAAAAAAAACAAGAGATATGGAGGACACGATCTAACTTTGGCGAAATCTATGATTATTCTTGCAAAACTAAATATTAAGTTCATGAGCATATTGAATGTAGTCGTCTCAAGATCTCTTCAGAATGAACCTAGATAAAAAAATACTATGAAACCAAAGGCAGAAATTAGCTGTGCGAGAGTGATGACAGCAAAGTACGCGTTGACTCGGGTTTTTTTTTTTTCCGGCTCAATGACATTCTATGTCTCATAGTCATGTGGCATTGGTAATAAGAAAGCTTCAATATCTTCTTATAGACTATGATAAGTTTCTTATGTTTCGCAGGCTGCATTGCATATACATGTGCAACCTTGGAGTAGAAGGGGAAAAGAGTCTTTCTTTGTCTCAACATCATATACCCCTATATACCCCGAATTTATAGGTATATATCAACTTCAAGAAAACGATGACTACATAATTCGGTCCGACGTCTTTAACGTCCTTCCCCCTCGCTCCCGTGCACTCGCACATGTCTAGCACACTCAATTTGTCGTTCAATGAGGTTAGGAAGCAGCTGAACTTACAGGAAAATGGGAGGCCATCTAGAATGAAAAGGACACAGTAAGACTTCAGCTTCCAGTTCTAGGCAGACAAAGGGTTGCTTATGGCGATTCTTATTCTATTTCTTAAGGTTAACACTTGATCAGAACATCATGAGATAGTATCAATTAGATCTAGCTAGGGTTTGCTCACCCAAAAGCTATAGCTAGCGTGACGACCATTTCATGCTTCTTAGGAAGCTTTCTTCCTCACACACCTAAATAGAATAAAGATTAAATTTCTCAGCAGAGCTTTTTGTCGCGTGCTTGCAGAAGGTGGCAAACATCGTTTGCACTGACACGACAAAAACACGTCGAATTCGGGAAGTGGGATTTGATCTATCGTCGTGAGAGATCGACCACATACCAAACATTTTCAGAGATAACCTATTATGGTATCACCTCTTGCAGTCAAATATCGGATTTGGAGTCTTTTTCGATTATGAGCACGTGCTTTGGGCTCTCTTTAATGCTCTGATCATCTTCCTGAGGGGACTTCCTCGTGGAAAATGTACTTCAAACGGTTTGCTCTCGCGATCCATCTATGGGAAACGAAACACAAGAATGGTAACCCAAGTGATTCTTGCTCTCCCAAGAGATTAATTGCAGATTTTCCTTGCATTTCACTTCTCCAATCTCGTGTCTTGCTTGGCCACGGGGAGTCACGGATATATAGGCTTCCACTTGTTATGACCTTTTTGAGTGAGCTATTCTTCCGTGTACGCATAATTTCCGTAAGCTTTTTAGGTGATCGTTTCACAGCAGGTTATTTTCTGATTTCATGAAGTAAATGACTTACTTCTTTCTAATAAAATTGATAATTAAAATAGTTGGCAATGTTGTTACTAAATCTCACATGACATGACAATAAAAAGTTTCGAATTCAAATATTTTTAGATTCCTTGTTTTGCCTCCATTATTAAATGGGATTTCATATTAAAATTACAACAATGGACAATCACTAATTAATGGTGAGAGTCACCTTAAACGGTCATGTTTTCATTTGTGTGAAATCTCAAGCCATCTATGTCGATTAACAAGACGGAATGTGGTCATGATTTCATTTGTGTGAAATCTCAAGCCATCTATATCTACTCACAAGACTAAATGTGATCATGGACATGAATGTAATATCAAGTTTTTGGACTATAAATATTATAAAACATGAAAAATGCCATTATTCATCATATTTTAAGTGTTTCATTAAATGGGTACCCAATAATTTATTCCACTCTTATCTTTTTTTTTTTTTTTGGTTGTTGTCAAGATTCCACTTGTATCTCATACGCAAATTCCAAACATATTTCGATGCAAAGTTTTGGATTGATGATGTTTTGGATCTTTGGTAGATCACTTACACACACACACACACACACACACACACACACACACACACACACACACATATATATATATATATATATATATATATTTTGAGAATATTCATAGTTATCTGCATCTAGGCTAGATGAGTGCAGAAGAAGACTATCGATTTATGGCAGAAGAATGATAATCTCCACTAAACATGTATAATAAGTTTAGGAATTATTTATGTTATTTTTGATAAAATCAAATTATTTATGTTGTTTTTGGTTAAAATCAAATATAAGGTCTTGCTCAGGACCATATGTTATTTTTGATAAAATCAAATATAATAGTCGTGGGGCCAAAACACATTCAATGTCATACCTCCAAAAATTAACACCCTCTCTCTCTCTCTCTCTCTCTCTCTCTCTACCATGAAAGTAGCTCTATCTTTGAATGGTGCAACGCACTCCTACAAAGACTGTCGAAGTTGACGTGAAACTGCCTTCTGTTTTCAGAAGATAGCACAAATTCCTCTTGTTTCCTGCTTTCCCTTGACGTTCCTCATTCAGTCATGACGTTGGCATTCTCTTCAACTTCATGCAGCTTCATGTCCACACCGGCTTGAGAAAGCTAGTGGTTGAAACTTTGCAATAGGTTGGCCCAAGGGCAGAAACTAGCTGGCTGAGAGTGATAATGGCGAAAGGAGCCGTGTGGGGGGGACCAGTTTTGATTAACCTTGTACTTCCAAATATAGATGTTCCTAACGAGTGTTCCCTAACTAGGGTTTGTTTTCCAGCTCAATGACATCCCATGTCTCATGATATTGGGGAATCGGTAATGGAAAAGCTTCAATGTCTCATCGACTACGATTAACTTCTCTTTATGCCTTTGGGTTGCATTGTATACACATGTTCATCCTTGGTGTGAAATGGGAAATAGAGTGTTTCTATTCCTTAAAACCAATGGGCACCACCTTACGTCCGCAAGATCATATACCCCTATAAACCTCCAGTTTGTGGGTACATAATTTGGTTCGACAGCTTTGATATTTTTTATCCTTGCTCATGCGCACTGACACACATCTATTACATTTAATCTGTTGTTAACCAAGGTTTAGGACTTATTTGGTAGATTTCCTGAAAGTTGAAGTCCATCTAGAATGAAATGGACACGATAGAACTACAGCTTTTAGTTCTAGGAAGACAAAGGGTTGCTTATAATGATCCATAATATTTTTTCCTAGGGTTAATACTTGATCAGAACTCCATGAGATAGTATATTCAACTAGCTCTAGCTAGAGTTTGCTCATCGACAGCCAGTGTGATGGGCCTTTATGCTCTTTTTGCTGTATCACTTGACAGCAGGAACTAATATAGACGTTCACAGAAAACTCATCTACATAGAATGGAATTTGACATTCTTAAGTCACACTTACAGAAGGGGCAAGTAGTATTTGCATTGTCACAACAATAACACATCAAATTCCGGAAGTGGGATTGGATCATACATTGAGAAATCGACTGTATAGCAAGCATTTTCAGAGATAACTAAATTGTTGTCAGCCTCTTGCAGGGAAATATCAAATTTTGAGAGCCCTCTTCAATTACAGTCACGTGTTTTTGGACTCTCTCTAATGCTCTGATCATTTCCAGGTGGAATTTAATGTGAAAAATGAATTTCAAACAATATGTGGTTTAGATCCATTTAAGGTAAAAGGAACAAAAGTATTAATAACCTAAGTGTTTTTGTTTTCCATTCAAGAGATTAATTGCAGGTTTTCCTTGTATTTCACTGCTCCAAACCCATGTGTTGGTTGGCCATAAGGAATCACATATGTGTAGGCATTCCCTCTCACGTTATGACCTTTTTAAGTGAGGTATTCTCTGTTATACATGTGCTCAGGGCTTTTTGGTTGAAACGCTTCCTAGTGGGTGTTTTCTAAAACTGTGAAGGAATTGCCTCGCTTATTTTAGAGAACATTGATAATTTTTTATTGAAAGTAATGATGTCAAGATGATTTGGATCAAAATGAGCTTTTAAGCTCGTCTGGAGAATTGTTTCTATAGTCAATTCTATCGTGCAGCAATGGTGATCTATCTTGGCATTGGCGACCTTACCACGGAACCTACTACGCTACCATGGAAATGCCTGCCATGCAACTTATTATTAATTTTGCTTAGAATCTCCGGCTCCAATGTGAAATCTGAGGACCTAACTGGTCTTGATCAATTCCAACTTTTCGAAGTCAAGAACCAAGCCGATTCTAGTGTGAGCTGAGCCCGATTCTCATCTGAACCGGCCTCAAACAGAACCAATCAGGCTGGTCTTCGTGAATTCCAGTGTCTACCCCGAATCCTTGCTGACCCTAAAACCTTGTCTTCACCATAAAGTCCTCTTCTTACAACCAAATATTCTCTCGATTTGCTTCTAACATCCATGTATTGACCGCAGAAAGATATCACAACAAACGCCAGCCCTTAGTTTCCTTTTCTGAACAAAGTTAAAGTGCTGAGAAACTTCTCCAGTCTTTCTGTTTGAACTTGCTTGGAAGTTTGTCCAGCGTACGCAACGCGGAGAAACAAATTGGGTAGCTTCTCCTCGGTCAAATCTACGTGCTTATGAGATGGCGTGTAGTTACCACTTACTTCAATCCAAACGCGCACTCACATTTTCCTAATAACACTGCTTGTTTCAATTATTACAAGCATTCACATTTGATGGATGTTCATGTGGTTGTTTGAAATGCAATGACGCTCAATCAGTAGGCTAGCCATGGAACTGATTCTGAAGCTTGACAGGCACCACCACATCAGATTCACGCACTTGCCGTTTCGAAAAATGGAAACCTTGGTAGCTGTCATATCCACTCTTGGTAACCTGCTCTCTTTTCCACGTTTTGAATTTGCCCTAGAATTGGCAAAGTTCATAAAGCCCCACTTCGGTCGTGGACAGAGCGCGTGAGAGAGAGAGAGAGAGAGAGAGAGAGAGAGAGAGAGAGAGAATGGTAATTAGTCATAGCATGACGTCCACCCTTTGTTCGTACCCCCCTTCACGAGGAGATAGCGAAAGATTACTTAATCATGGTGAGTATTAAACATTACCACATGGTGCCATCATCACCATGCAATAATTATGCATGGTAAAAAAGAAAATGAAATAACCACTGTTACTTCCCCATTATTTGGATTTTTTTTTCATTTTGTGTTCATTCGGTTTCAACAATTTGATACTAACAGTTACTAAAATTTTCCTCCCTTTTATGATTTAACATTGAATTTGTACAATTGGTCAATGCTAGTTCTGAGCTAAGTCCTTTCAATAACCTATATGCATGCAAGTTTCTCCTTTAAAACTTAAATCATGCGGGTATGACATTAGTATAAACTTGGGGTGAAGCCAATTCATGAGGTGTTGAGAGGATTGTGATTTAAGGATTTGATATAAATGAATGAATATAAATGTAAAGATTGATTAAGAAATGAGATGTCTTACGTTTCCTTGGCCAATGTGTTCTCCTTAAAGTTTTTAAGTCCAAATAAGAAACTATGCACCTAGCTGAACTTTTTATTTGCTGAAGCATGTTTGCTACCGAAATGCATCGATCAAGTTTTCAAGTTTAATCTTTTGTCATGATTAGCTAAACTAGTCTCCTAATTCCAATTATTGCAAGGCCATCAATCTGATGTTCTTCGTCGAAAAGGTATGATTACAAGAGCTTGTCTGTAAATTAAAAGCCAGGATAACAAAAAAAGGGGGTTGGTTTTATTTATATGAGATGGAAACTATCTATTTTTCTTTTTCTTTGCCACCAACCACATGCACGTTATGACACTCTCATCATCATTACTTTCACTTCTCTATTGCATATGGAATTAATTGGCAAAAAAGAAAATTTCAAATCCATGAGCAGAGTCTCACATGCGAACCTTTGCACCCTTTGCATGACTTGGGGTTAAGCCAGATAAAGGCTTGTTGGTAAATAGTAAAATAAAGGTGGTCTAATTTTAGAGAGTTGCTCAGCTCAATAACTTCATAAGACAAGCTTTCCGGCTCATCTTCGAATCCCACAAGCAAAGGGAAAGAGAAGAAGAAGGTAACCTCCCTCCCTCCCTCCCTCTCTCTCTCTCTCTCTCTCTCTCTCTCTCTCTCTCTCTCTCTGCTTGTTTTGTGCAGAGGTATATGCAAGTATAAGAAAACTAGGGTTTTTTGGAAGCTATGAGTTTCCACTTCCGATGACAGCCTTCAATTTGTCTCTTCAACTCCATCATTTAATCTTGTTTGCGTATCAAAAAATGGAGATGCACTCCTAAATCTGAGCTGAAGCTTTAGTGCAGTGTCTTCCTGCTTAATTTGCTGAATTTGCCCAGACGTGTTTCTAATCCTTGGCTTTTCTTCTTGCAACAATATATAATCCCGGAAACTTGGCTGAGCTAAAAAGAGGTAAACTTCTGTCTCTTTTTTCAGCTTCAAACAACAGCAAGACAAAGAAAGAAAACGAGAGTGAAATCATCCCACCAAAGATGGGCCGAGGAAAGATAGAAATCCGCAGGATCGAGAACAAGACGACCAGGCAAGTGACATTTGCGAAACGCCGCGCGGGGCTGTTGAAGAAGACCCACGAGTTGGCCGTCCTCTGTGATGCGCAGATCGGGCTCATCATCTTCTCCAGCTCTGGAAAGATCTTTGATTACTGCAGTCAGTCCTCGAGGTGAACCTTTTTCTTTTTCATTTCGTGGTCTAGCTTAAAAATCCTTGTTTGTTCAATCTGACAATGATACTTTTCAGATCATTGTTGTTTGATAAAAAACCCCTTTGGCCTTTACTGTAATTGATACTTGCAATATAGATGTATCTAGCTATCTTTGTATACCTGCCTTTTGTTTTTCGTTTCCCAGGTTCTTTTTTTGCTTTTTCTTTTCTTTTTCCCAAGTTGCATCGTAACCTTTACTAATGTCCCATAACGTTTTTCATTTTCGTAATTCTTTTTTTTTTTTTTTTTTGATTTTCATCCATTTTATTGCGGAGAGAATTGAAAATTTTGGGGAAAGGGCCTGCATCAATTATGTGGTGATTACTCTCTCTCCTTCTCTGCGCTTTGTCTGTGTTCTTTTAGTGTTCGCATAAACCCAGTTGTTGAAACTCTCCTGGGAAGGCCATAGCTAGGGTTCCTTCTTCGGACACCTCTCTTTTAAATTTCATCCTTAATGTTCACTATATGTCTCTAGTTTAGCTTGAATTATGTATATATGTGATTATTTACTTCGAGCTACTCACATTTAAATGGACAGAGTATAATTAGATATTGATTAGTTTTAACTGGAGGATCACTAAATTGGATTTTTTTTCTGCTTAAATTGATTATTAAAAACGTGCTTACACATAAAAAAAAAAAAAAAGAAGCCAAATACCTGGTACGTATCAAAGTGTCTTTATTATGTCGTAAAAGAGTTCTCACGGCTTTGAGATTTATAACTTGAGTTTAGCACCCCTAGCCGTTTAGTAATTTATTATGGATTCTTTAGATGATATTCGTCAGATAATTCAAGCAATGAATATTATTTCTTTTAATTTCTTTTTTATAATGGTTTTTTTTTTTTGGTCAGTTTTTGTAATGGTTGGTTTGATATAATTTCCATTTTGAGTTCATGTAAACAATTTATTTTACTTAGAGCAGGGATGGCTGCTTCATCTTATTCAACTAACTTACTCAGGAATTAGCCATATATAATGGGCAATGATGGATTCTTCTTACATTGTTTGGTTATCTGAATTTGCAGCATGCAAGAAATCATAAGGAGGTACCACAGCCATAAGGGGAATCAAACTGTGGAGCACGATGAACAGGTATATTTGCATGGGAATGTCTCGCTCTCTCTAAAGAATTTTATGGAAAATATAATGGCTAATCATCTTCATACGTCGCCAAACACTGTTTTGCAGGAACATCTTCAGAATGAGGTAAGGAGGATACGGAGGGAAGCAGGTAACCTTCAACTGAGTGTGCAGCGTTACACTGCCACTGATTTGAGCAACATGCGACTTGAGGATTTTGATACGATGGAGCAGCAACTTGAGTGTTCCATCAACAAGGTCCGCGCAAGGAAGGTAAGCTAATCCACTTCCAATGTTGTTCAAATTGTCGATCTATGTATACTAATCGAATTGTGTTCTTGATTTTTGGGTATTATTCAGTTTGAGTTGATGCAACAACAAATGGACAATCTGCGGAGAAAGGTATGACTGTCCCTTTTCTTCCCAAGTAAATTTAAGTTTACATGCATTTCTTTTTTGTTTATCATCAAGAAGGAATTTAAGTTTCATACTTTGTGACCATGGTTACAATTTCTAGGAGAAAATGCTGCAGGATGAAAACGATCAGATATATCATCTGGTAAGTTCAAATGGCACTAGCAAAATACTTGCACAGCTGGTAGGCAATAGAACTGAAGGGAAAGATGTTTGGTTCAGTTCATTAACTTTCAAACTCACTTATCATGTCGTAAAAGCAACATCAAAATATGCATTGACCCGAAACCTAGCTAGTTTGCCTCCCATTACTAGTTAAAAGGAAAAAAAGAAAATTGCAAAAATGTTCTGAAAAATCTTTCAAACCGATTTTAGCTCTGTGTATTAGTGTTTTCCAGATATTGCTGTGAGTTGTTTTTCCTTTTGGACAGTAATCTTGTTGTGGAAAAATGAGAACGTATCGAAACATGTTTCTCATTGCAATGTAATAAGACTGACAATGCTCAATGTTGACACCGATGCTGGCGATAGATTAAGCAGCAACAGATGGCAATGGAGCATCAACAGGCAGGAGTGTCGAAGCCAGAGGTAGCGCAGCATGTGCTGGAGCAATTCCCTTTCTACGGAGAAGAACAGCCGAGCAGCGTCCTTCAGCTCGCTACCCTCCCTATGCCGTTTCAGCCGTATCGCCTCCAACCGAGCCAGCCTAACCTGCAGGACTTTCTCCAGCCCTCGAACTATGGCGGTAATCATCAAGACGTTTCTGCTATGTTTATGTCAATTGTGTGAACTAAGTGTCACTGATTTGTTGAGCCGGTGTAACCCTTTTGCCGGCTTTCTTGTGGCCATTTCAGAGTAGGAAGATGGAAGAAGACAGCAGCGTTTGGGGATGCCGTACTTTGAGGAAGGATTCTATACGTTGCTGGATGCTAGCCTTTGATTGTGTTTTTCCTCGCCAGAGACCTGCAAACAAGCAACTTACTTATGATTAGTTTGTGTTTGTCTTGGTTTGTTTCCTGCAATGGGTAGACCACAGTATATGTCTAGCTTAATTATCTGCTTGTGGGTATATATGCATGGATCTTATGGAACAAACTGCACAGATGGTCAATTTTACGGTGTGTTTGGATTTTACTTACTGCGTTTCTTTACTGCTATAGATTATGCTCGCCTTTGCTGGACTGTGCACCCAAATCTTTGACCTCTCTTTATGAGAGGCCTTACTGCATGCTGCTCAAAAGCGGAGAAAAATAGAAGAATCCAAATTGTCAAATAATTTTCTGTCATTTACAAGTTCCAATTATTAATATTTATTCCGATTTTTCGCCTCATACTTCTATTTTTCTTTTCACCATTTCTTTTCTTACTCATTAACTTGATTTACACGGTCGCTCGAACATCAGCCCAGTATGCAAATTCATATTCCATTTATTAATTGCCTAGCATCTCTTCGCATTTTCCTCGACATTGACATGAATATTTTCGTGAGCTGCCTATGAACACCAAAACTCATATTTTGCTCAAAATTAACCGCCGCTGCCGCGAGATGAGCTCGCTCAAGCCCTCCTGCGCCTCACGGCCTCACGGCCTCACGCCCAGCCCTCGCCAGCGCCGCCGGTGCCCTGATCCTCCTCCGCCACCACGGCCAGTGCGGCCTCTATCGGTGACGGTGCATCCTAGTCGGTGTCGCCGCACCTCGCGATGGTGGAGCTCAAGCAGCAGATCCTCACCTCGCTGTCCGAGCTCGCCGACCGCAACGCCCACCAGATTGCCCTCTCCGATCTCAAGGCCACCATACAGTCCATCTCCCGCGATGACATACCGATGCTCCTCAAGTACCTCTTCGACCTCTGCAATGACTCCAGGCCCTCCGTCAAGGAGTCCATTCGCCTGGTCACCGTGCTGGCGTCGAGCCACCCGGACTATACATTCAGCCACTTGACCAAAGTCATGGCCCAGCTGAGTCGGCGGCTCACGGACAGCGATTCCGGCGTTAGGTGCTGCAGGACTAGTTTTTTCGGATGAGATCTAGATTGGCTTAGCTTTGCATTTCGTCGTTAAATCTCATATTGCCTGGGATTTGATGTAAGCGGCATGATTGCTAAGATTCTGAAAATGGGGGAGGTAGAATTTGTGAACTGGGAAGCTAATAAATTTAGCTTAGACCTTTCTCGTGCAGAAGATTCAGATTACTTTCCCTTAGGAGGAATTTTGTCTGACAACTTATGGCCTGGGAGCGGCAGCCCCTGCCACCCTCTCCAACTTTGAACGCTATTATGAGTTTTGGTGTTCATTAGACAAGAGCCTATGCATGTAAAGCCCATGAAGGATGTTATCAAGAGTCGTACATTAATTGTGTTATAGATTAAGAAAAATTATGTCTAAAAAGTAACTATGTCAATGACGTTGTTTACAAAAATATCGCATATGAAAATTGTCTTTTGGTATCCGTGCTATCTAACGGTGAATCAAAAGAATTATCCATTTACTTTTGTGACTATGATATAATTATTATTTCTCCCTTGGCTCTATTGTCACAAGGACATACATATATCAATGTTCTTGCACGAGATTTTATACTTGGATAGTTAGTCTTTGTTTTGAAGGAATTATCATACGTTAGCAGATGTGCCAGAGGTAGAAATTTCATCGAAAATCACACAATTATGTGTATCTTATGTATTAGTAATATTTCATGAATACGCCCATTTTATGTTTTAAAGTGAAAAACCAATTTTTTAATATAAAAATTGCATACTTTTACTATAAAAACATTTGCTTGTTATGTGGTTATGTTATTTCTTACCAAAAAAAACAGTGGTTATGTTGTTGTGTTCACGTTGAAAACCATGATCCAATTCTGGAAGATGCAAAAGTACTTTTTTTTTTTTTTTTCCCTCTAAAAGAGACTTTAAGATTAGCTTAAGGCCAGTCCAACCTCCTGAGTAGATTTAGGGTTTTTGGCCTTGGAACCAAGATTCACACTATGGTTTGAGAAGCATAAGGCCAGTCCCTATAGGCGAGGAACTAAGGCTTTTTAGAATATTTTATTTCTTTTTTCACGTCAAATCCACATTTCTTTTCTCAACATACATAAAGATTACTTTTGCTCGCCTATAACCTCTTGAATATATTGTCGAAATATGTACCCCTACATGCAATATCTCTTTTTATTTTCCACATCTCGTCTTGCCTTATTTGATTTCCTTTGTATGCACTTGATAACTTTCCACATTGGACTGTGCAAAAGAAAAATGAATATTTTCCATCAATTTTTATCGGATTTTTCTAGAAATTTAAGATTGTAATAGGATCTTATCAAATTCCAAATCTTGCAAAGACGAGTTTGCAATATCTCATCCTCACATTTGCCCTTACTGAGGATATATGAATAGATTGCATGAATATATGAAAAATCCTCCGCTATATCACTGAAAATATCAAATTGCCAATTCTTATAAGTTAATTTTTGGTCGTTAAGAAAATAATGGGCTTGAGTCAATTTCCTCTCACCAATTCTATTTTGGGCTGGTTACAGGTTCACAAAATCAGAAACTGAATTAGTTCTCTCGAATACAAGTCTTGAATTGATTGGTCTAGTCCTAAGTTGAATCGGACCCTGTGCATACACCTAATAAAGACAAAACAAAATCACCCATTTTTCCGAAAAATGGATCTCGTGAAACGTTTCCTTTCAACATTATGTTTTTCCGTTGGCGAAACCAATGCATGTAAGACTTCTTTACAAAATCCGTCCTCTGAATGATATGTCAAATCGACACTCAAAACATTGAACATGACTCACTTGTTCCAACTTGTGTAGGTATCCATCTTCAATTCACCACCTTACTCATCACACTAATTTTACAACTATTCTGTGCACTTATTAGACAGGCCAATAGTAAGAATTTATCATTTCCAATGCATTGTCTTTCTCGTGTTATGTGCGATTAGTGTATTGGAAATAAAAACATTCTCTTATTAGATGTTATCAACAAATGCCCGAGTCAAGCACTCGTTAATGACATAAATTAGGAAATTAGAAAGATATACGAAAGAAAAGAACTGTATATATTTCGATATATTATAATGAACATAGCATTAGCCAATATAATATTCTATAGAAAATCTTAAGAACCTCCAATATAATATCGCCAACAAGATCCTCTTTTATAAATCAATTATACTGTAACTTCTTTTTTCTCCTTCGCTGAAACTCCATCACACCCGGCACCGCCCCAAAGGAAACGAGACGGGCCAAGAAAGCCCATAACACAAATGGGCCGCGACTGGAGGGGAATCGCGGGCCGGCCCATCAAGCGATCCGTGAACTCGAAGGCGAAGAAGAACTCCTCACTGCGAGAGCTCGAAAGAAAACATAAATCGGTCCCTCGTCCCTCCTCAACCGAAAGAAAACAAAGCTGATCTTGCTCCTCTCCAGTTCGCAGATCCTTCCGTTTCTCCCTCGCGAATCCGCTGCCGCGCTCCGCCGCGACCGAGCAGGTACGATCTCCGATCCCGCCTCCCCGGATCTCTGCCGATCCCCGCCGCCGCCGCCACCGCCGCCGCCGCCGCCGCGCGCTCCGATCTCCCCTCCCCCGGCGGTATTCCCCGGGAATCCGAAAGCAATGCGAATGGATGCTTGATTAGGGTCGGCAATTGCGTTAGGAGCTCCGCTGAGCGCGCCGTTAGTCGTCGTCAGATCTGACGTTCGTTAGCTTGATTTATTGTTGCGTCGCATCTGATGCGGTTGATCCAGTGACGGGACCGAGTTCTGGTTTTCCGGGCCGTTCGTGCGGGTTTGGTCCTACGCGTTCGGTGTTCGGGGGCGGTGGTTTAGGGATTAGTTTCGTGCGTGATTGGTTGAATCTGGGGCGGGATGCGGCATTGGGATCGGGGATCGAGTGTTGTTCGTGGTTCTCGAGTGACAGGTTCGTTTTTTCCTTGTGTTGTGTGTAGGTACGGCCGGTTCAGCTGTCTCCAGCAGCTAGTGGTTGCTTGTCAGGAGGCCAAGATGGTAAGATTTCAGTTTCTAATTCCGCAATTTTGGTCGTGGGTGCCGATCTGGTCTCGTCGTTTAGCATCTGAAGTCCGTTTACTGGCGAGATCAGGCTATATGCCGTTGCATTATGCCGAAAGCGACTTTGGATCGCTCACTTGCAAATTACATGATTTTGGATTCTCTACTCTAGGACATTTGTTTTGATGAAATCGCGATGCGTGGAATCTGTATCATGTTGGAGTTGAACCGATAGTCGGCTGTTTAATGAGGCCATGGTTCGTGTCCACGTTAAAAGAACACGCGCTTAGCATTTTTGTAAATTAATCACGAAAAGAGATTCCTCACTGTTTAAGCCGTGTGTTTGATGACTTTAATGCTAGATCTGTCTTTGAGGTTTTATTAATTGGAAGCTTGTAACCTACCGATTGTTTGTGGGACTAGGATGAGGATACGGCATGAGGCTTAATGCCTACATTTAGGAATATGCAACTTGAGGCGTGAGAGAACTTGAGTCCTGTTTCATACAATCTTATATAGTCTAAGACTTACTATTGTTTGTTTATTAGGGAAGGGCACTCTCCATAGGCGTGTGCAGAGCTGATTACAATGTTTGCTTTTCTGAGCGTTTTCTTGCACTGTGTTTGTGTCTGTACAGGTGGTTCTTGCAGCTTCTATAGTGAGCAAGTCTGGGAAAGGTGAGTCATTCAATTTTAATATTATTATCTTTGAAGAAAATGATTGACTGGATTGTTTTTTTGATTATTTTTTTTATCTCATCCTGTATATAGCTAATTAGAAGAGGAAAGCAATAAATACATTTTCCTTTGTCCCTGGGAACAGCCTCGTTCTTCTCCATGTTTGGGTGTCCTCATTCTCCTGAGTTAATCATTGATATTTCTAATTTCTTTTGCAGTGCTTGTTTCTCGGCAGTTTGTTGACATGTCTCGAATTAGAATCGAGGGCCTTCTTGCTGCTTTCCCGAAATTAGTTGGAACTGGGAAGCAGCACACATATGTTGAAACCGAGAATGTTCGCTATGTTTACCAGCCAATAGAAGCTCTGTACTTGCTTCTCGTTACCAACAAGCAAAGCAACATTCTTGAAGATCTGGAAACGCTTAGGCTTCTCTCCAAGCTTGTATCCTTCTTGGTGGATTTCTAAGATTATCTTTATTGTCTCTTTTCTTTTTTCCTTTACTCTTTTGATTTTTATGGATCTGTGGTTCCTGAATGCCAAAAATCGAGTTAATTGTTTTAAAAATTTTATTATTTGAGCTTGTCATGATGACAAGGAATATTACAACTTTTTTTTGGGACTGTCAACTTAATATATAAGTATTCAATCTGGTCAATTCCTTAAGACTATTTAGGTACCTGAGTATTCTTTATCTCTTGATGAAGAGGGGATAGGCAAAACAGCCTTCGAGCTGATTTTTGCCTTTGATGAAGTTATCTCTCTTGGGCACAAGGAAAATGTCACCGTCGCACAGGTCAAGCAATACTGTGAGATGGAAAGTCACGAAGAAAAGCTGCACAAGCTAGTAAGGCAAAGTAAGATCAATGAAACTAAGGACGTTATGAAGCGTAAAGCTAGTGAGATTGACAAAAGCAAGGTACATTCTGGTGACCTGAGAAGACTCCTGCTTTTTCCTTCCCCGGCTATCCTGTGTTGTTAACCATCTTCAAGACAAATGATGCAATATTGTGCAGATCGAGAAGTCGAGAGGTGACAAAGGAGGGTTTAAGGGTCTACAGGGAATGGGGTCTGGAAGACTTGAGAGTGGCTTTAGTGAGATGAGCATTTCCAGCAGTGGAAGTGGCTTTGGAAGTGGGTCTGGATTTGGATTGAGCACTGATGTTGATTCCTTTTCTGCTAAGCCTAAAGGTTAGTGGCTCTTTACATTCGCAGTGGTAGTAATTGTCATTTGGTTTAAGTCTAAGTGGGTCGCTACTAGTTTGAATCATGTTAGCTTCTCTCGAGCCTTTAAGCGGGAATGGTATTTGTTGATAACTTTTGGATCATCCCCACATATTCGTGTGACAATATCTGTTATGACTTGATGCAGTCAAATTTCCGTTGCTCGCAAAAGTTCCTCCCACTTGATTTAGTGTTTACTTTTTTTATCACAAAATGTTCAGAGACTTATAGCTTAGAGATGCTTACAACTTTCGACGATGTTATATATTAGAAGAAGGAACCGGCTTTAGATAACTAGTTTTATGGTTTAACTGCCATGCAATCTGTAGTCTGATTTGTGTGTTTGATCAATATTTGGTCGGAAATAATTCCGTACGATAGTCTCAATCGTAGTTCACTTGGAAATTGTAGCCATCTATAAGTGACATTATACAAGCAAAATTAATCGAATTGCATATGTATGTTTTATTTTTCACAATTATGGAAAGTTTGAAAAGATATAAGAGGAATACTTAGTGCATGACGTCAAAGCAGTTTGAAAGATCAATTAGCCTAAGTTCATAGAGGGAAAAAATGTTGTGTCGGTGCAAATTCATTATGCAGGAGGAGCCAGCAAGTCTAATTACTATCAATCTCTAGACTCAATTTTCTAAACTTACATTCATCTAATATGTTTATCATTCAATTTCCCTCAACTAGAAAATTGTCATGTTCACATGATACTTGGATTAATTCCAATATTTCTGGTAGGTAGTATTCTACACGACCCCGACTTTGTCCTGACTATTTTTTTACAGGTCGTCCACCTTCATCTGTCAGTGCTCCTTCCAAAGGTCTGGGTATGCAGCTTGGTAAGACCCAGCGGACAAATCAGTTCTTGGAAAGCTTGAAGGCAGAAGGTGAAGTAATTCTGGAAGATGTGCAGCCAAAAGCTGCTGCATCTAAATTGGCTGCTGCTCCGCTAACTGATCCCATCACTTTGACTGTTGAGGAGAAAATCAATGTGACACTCAAACGTGATGGTGGCATGAGCAATTTTGATCTCCAGGGAACATTGTCACTTCAAATTCTAAACCAAGAGGATGGGCTTATCCAGGTTCAGGTACTCTCCCCTTCCCTCATCTTTTCTATGCCTGTATAAGCAGAAGCTGATGTTTCGTCAGAAGCAATTTCCAAGTACAGCTAGGTCGTTCATTTAAAATGATACGCCAAATTTGGTAATATCACGAGTCGTTCATTTGTTGGATTGAGTGGGAAGCATTTCACCGTGGGCGGTGTCTTAAAACATGCCCCTATGTATGTCACAAGTGAGGTGACTTGACCAGTCCACTTTTAGTTGCCCCTAATTAAAGATGGCATTCACTTCATAGTTATTTCATAACATTTTGTTTTTCTTAAAGTGGTATCTTTGATTAGTCCCAACTCATGGTGAACTGGCTAAAGAATTGGTGTCTTTTGATTTGTGTCATTGTTGATGAATAGCAGGCTGCATTTTATAGGTTTTGAAATACAGTCTTATTTAGAAAGGAGAGTAAAGTTTCATCACTCAAGCTGTGTGTAATGGCCCCATTCGATACAAATAAATCCATGTGTGCATGACCGGTGGCTGTGAGATAATGACATGCTCCGAGCACCCTTTTTCTTCCGTGGACTCTTTTTCATAGAGTGCATTGGGCATTTAAGCTCTGATGTTCATATACGTGAAATTTCCGCAAAATGCTATTTAACATGTGATGTACACTGTTCCAGGTGTTTATGGCCTCTTTGCATATAATGAGTTTTTTCATCCTTTTCAGATTGTAACCGGGGGTAATCCAGACATCCTTTTCAAGACACATCCTAACATCAACAAAGAGTTATTCAACAGTGAGAGCATTCTAAGCCTGAAAGATCCAAACCGGCCTTTTCCAACTGGTCAAGCTGGTGACGCTGCAGGTGTAGGTCTTCTGAAGTGGAGAATGCAAAGTACTAATGAGTCTATGGTGCCTCTGTCAAGTAGGTTAATATCCTTGGTGATATAAATATCAGATTTATGGTTCTGTTACTAACAGGCAATTATCATTGCAGTAAATTGCTGGCCTTCTGTTTCTGGAAATGAAACTTATGTAAGCATTGAGTATGAGGCTTCATCAATGTTTGATCTGAGAAATGTCGTGGTTTCCGTGCCACTTCCAGCTCTTAGAGAAGCCCCGAATGTGAGGCAGATTGACGGCGAGTGGAGGTGATTTTCTGAACTATTTACATTCTTTCTAAATATCCTCGTATGGCGTAGATAATAGTGCAGAAGGGAGAACAAGAACGTACATGTCCTGCTAGTGCTTAAAGCAAGCAAGTCCTCAAAGTTGTGGAAAGATATTGGGGGAACTCTTGGCCTGACACACAGTTCTTAAAGCTTGGCCCCTTATTTATTTAAATCTGTGGTCTTTTAAAAAAATGAAGTGTCACTCCCTTACTTTTCATTTTGTACTATATTCATACTTGATATTCAGTTGCCCAATCAATGATGAAATTGCTAGTCATCAGTAGCACAGTACCTTTGTTATGTTCTGTTACTAGTTACAGATGCGTTTTTAATTTCTTGCAGATATGACTCTAGAAATTCCATCTTGGAGTGGTCAATTGTTCTTATTGACAATTCAAATCGCAGGTGCGGCATAATTTTCTGCTCTATAGCTTTCTTCTATTTCTATGCATGAGTATTACCATTCTTGCGACCCATTTGACCTTTCACTAAACACTCTTGATCTCTCTGCAGTGGCTCAATGGAGTTTGTTGTTCCTCCGGCAGATGCTTCTGCATTTTTCCCTATATCTGTCCAGTTCTCAGCTACTAGCACATTCAGTGACTTAAAGGTTTGTTGTAATAGTTTTGTTTCTTCTAAAACTAGGAGTTTTGGTTCCTCTTTTCCTCTTGCTTTTAGTTCATTTTGTTCTTATGGATTGATATGAACTTAATCCTTTCTCATCTCCTCAGGTTTTGAATATCTTGCCTCTGAAAGGTGGACCGCCTCCCAAGTTTTCTCAGAGAACACAGTTGCTCACCGAGAACTACCAAGTTGTCTGAATAATAGATCATTCGGTCACTTGAATGTCTGCTTCTGCACACTTTTTGGTTTTGTGAATTCCTGTGCCGCATACATTAATCTGAATTCGAGTTTTGTTTAGATCTTTGGTTTATAGTTTAATGCTGCATCTGACCGATGTCTTGCAACATGTGGCGAGACTGTTGAGTTCTTTCTTGAGAATTTATCGACTCGATTTTAGATGTCATCAACGTATTCTTGTAATTCTGTCTCGAGCATTTCCTGGACATATAAATGAATGAAATACACATGGTAGTTCGCGTTATTGCATAAAGTAAAGCGTAGCCCAATGTCTATTGTATCTGATTTTTATGAAAAGCTGATTGGAATTAGTTTTGAAATATTGCAACCAAGTTATTCCCTCAGTGTCCGACGTGCATTTTGTTGGTAGATATTGGAGTTTTCATCTCGAAATATTACCGAAGTTCTTGATCCTAAATTTGAGCTGGTTAAAGATCTTTACATACAAGAGTTGTCTTAATTTAATTCGATGAGCAGGAACTTAATGCCTATAGAGCGGAACGAAACCCAAGGCGTGTCGAGTGATTTTTCAAATGTCTTACAAGCGATCCTGCATCACATCAGAATTCTAAAGAAGGGTCATTGGTAACTCATCATAAACAAAGGAAGAAGACTTTAAGAAATGCGGGATCATCACCCACGGTACATCTAGAAGCGCTTGGAAATTTGTTTACGAGAACTAACTGCATATCCTCAAACATCATCCCTTGTTCGAATCCCTTTGAACGATTGGCGTGGAGGGGCGCGAGAAGAGCAGAATAAAGGAATCACTTATGTATGACCAGAAGCTATTCTCCTTCAGGGCTTTCAGTGCGTCGGCGACTCCACAACCCGTTTGGATTAGGGTCAGATAGAGCACGAACAATCCCGCCACGGTCGAGATCCCGACCACCCAGTTGCTGAAGTAGTAATGAACAAGGCGTGCTCTGAGTTTCGCATACCTGCTCATGAAGTAGACATCAATGTCGTCGCACACCTTGTGCAGGTACGACTCTTCTCCGTCCCAGTCCACTTCTCTGCACAGCTTGTTCACCAGATTCGCTGCCTCCTTGTTACTTCCGAGGGAGTGGTGGACTATGCCTTTGTAATGGAGGATCTCCACATCGTCCGCCGAGTTCACGAGCCTGTCAAAGAAGAACAGGTACGCTGTGGCGTCGGGTTTGTGTTTCTTGTGGCATTGCTCGAAGGCCACCATGTTGCGGAACAAGGTGCCTCTATGATCGTCTATGTGGAGGGGCGGGATGTTCAGGACCCTTCCCTCGGATCGGACGTCTAGTGCCCTGTTGTTCTGCGATTTCTCGAGGACCACTCCTGCTTCCCTCAACTCAGTTACAGATCGGATCATGCGCACTTGCCTTTCCCGGTCCTGATCCTGTATCTCCGGGAGAATGCTGGAGCGGAATAGATCAAGAAAGTGACAGGCCTCATTCATCGCGGTGGTACCAGCAGCATTTGTATGCGAATCCCTCTGCAATAACGGACTGAAGAACTTCAACGCGAGGTCCTGTGGGGAAAGAATCGAGTATTCACGTTGAGAATTGGCATCGACCAAATTGAGTAATTCGTCTAGAACTATCATCGGGAGCTGGTTTTCGAGCTTGATTAAATCACGGCGCAGCGTTGGCAACATCCACCTTTGAAGGAGGGATGAAGAAGAACGGCCGCCAACCTCCCTCAGGAGCTGCAGGACGAAGCAACCATCGATGGTCATCATCTCAATGAACTCATCTCTGCTCAGCTTAACATCGTCTGCATAACGACTCCTAGCCCTCGGCTCTAGTTTCTCCATTGCCGAAATCACTCTGTCTAGTTTGATTTCACCTTCTTGTCTTGACTTGAGAAAACTCTGGAAGAATTTTAGCTTTACCTCCTCCATTTCTTTCGAGTGTTGATCTCCACGATGATAAGGGCCAATCGATACGATGCTTGGATCATACGCCTTCTCCTCTACTTGACGCAGTTTTGCGGGGACTCGGTAGATGCAGACATTTTCACTCTCTTCAGGAATCTTGACATTAAATTTCTTCAACAGGGAGGCTTTACAATTCCCATGCACTTGTGATGAGGTTGAGGCACATCTCCTGAAGATAGCTTCAAAGTTTCTTTTCTTGCATGACATCTGCAGATACAGCTGCTTCAACCCCCAAACGTTTCAACCTGCCATCTGCAAAATTGAGTTCTTGGGTTTGGAGGGAGGTGGAAGTGACTCCTTAAGCAGTTGGAAGTCAACAGGTCAATTCATTTTTCTCATTTTCTTTCTGAGTGACAGAGAGAAATGCAGAGATGAATTGTTCGTCACACCCTGCATTAGACTTCTCTAAGTCAATAAAAGCATGTTCTTTTAAATAAGAAGACCAGAGCCTAGACCTGGCATTCATAAATTACCAAATCAATTCTGTGCCTAACTCAGTTTTGGCTTCTAGCATTAAGTTTCTTCATCATCTGTTTGCTGTCTTTTCTTTTACAGTTCTTGCTTTAATCCCCATTTTAATTCAATTAATCGGACTCCCTTGAATTTAACTCACTCAAGATATTATCTGCTTTTGTCTCTTCTCATATTGAGCTTTACAATTTATCCTTTGGCATATAGATAAACACTTTCCCTGATGGTCATCAATGCTGTCATATCAAAAGATGTCTCTTGTGAATAAAATTTCTGTTCAACATACACAATCCGAAAATGCTCACAAATTACAAAATTGATCCCATGCTTAACTCACTTTTGGCTTGTAGCATGAAGTTTCTTCATCATTTATTTGCTCTATTTTCTTTTACAATTCTTGCTTTAGTCCCATTTTAATTCAATTGAACTAACAACCCTGCAGTTAACTCACTCAAGGTATTGTTTGTTTTGGTCCCATCTCATAGTGAGGTTTACAATTAGTCTTTTGGCATACAAATGAACGCTTTCCTAAAAGGTTAACAATGCTATTGTCGCGACCTACCCTCGGGGGGAGGGAGTAAGTTTAGGGGTATTGCCTAAATGAAGGACCTAAGACCCATGATTAGGCGTGGGCTCTCCCAAGCCTATACCTCGCGTGACATTAGCGCATTCTAAAGCATTTCATAATAAGGAGTCGCCACTAGCCGATTGAGGTTGGCTAGAAACCAAGTGAGGTATGGACGTGTATCTCACTTTCTACACAACTAGAGAATCTAGAGTCGAGGACTTGATTATACTAATTGACTAATTAGTGCTCTTTTGGTACTGAATCTTATTCATTTTAGAAATGAAAAAAAAAAAGGATTTTTGTCAAGTAGTTTGAATTGATTTTATACCTATCCATTAAGATATAAGGTGATCATGCAGGTGTGCAGTCATTAAAATAACAATTAGCAACCAAGGAAAACGTTAAATAAATTGCATAGGAAATCAAAGAATTAATATTATAGAGAAGACAAATTGCTAATCCTAACTAGACTAAAGAGAAGCCAAACTCCACGTATCAACATTGTGCACTCAAAGACAATTGTCCCTAAGGATGGTTGAAATCCTAAGGTAAAACCCTAAAGGCTTAGTCAATTTTTAGCACAACTCTAGAGTCAAGAAACTTCCATTTTTTTGACAAAAAAAAACTCATAAAATCTTTTGTAAAACTTCTCAAAAGAAAATTTGAATTTTCTGACATCTTTCAATTTTTTTGATTTTTCAATTTTTTTTAAAACTAGACTTTTCAATATTTTTTTGAATTTTTTAATGGTTAATATTATTATATTCAGAAAAATGGGTCCGGACTGGGAAATCCAATCCGGTCCGTTAGCTTGACACGAACCCGGATTAAAACTAAAAAAAGACAAAACCGATTTCTTAAAACCTTTTTTTTTTTCGTTTTATATTAACATTAATATTTTGTCTTTTCCCTATTTCGTCTTTTTACTAAGTCGAAGCCAGCTTTTGTGTTTCACTTTTTCTGCAATTTTTCTTTTTCTTTTTCTTTTTACTTCATCCCTTTTGGCCTTCTCCTCCCCCACAAATTTTCCTCTCCGGGCGTCTTCTTTACCCTTTTGTCTTTCTTTCATTTCTTTTTCTCTTCTTTTTGTTTTGTTTTTCTCTTCCCCTTTTCTGGTCTTCTTCTGTGCATGCTTCCTTCTCCGCCCGAAGCTCCCATTTAAACCCAGAATTTCCCGTGAATTCAACCCCAACCTCAATGCGCCAAAACCCATGATCTGGACGCATATTAATTCCATACCCAAGCCGAGAACAGCGTCCACCACTACCCGACAAACTCGAATTTATATAAAATGCAAAACGCAAAATGGACGTGAGGTGCGACGTAGGGCCACAAGTTCGGATATCCGCAAAATGCACGTGAAAATGGACAAAAAGAAGACAAATTGTTACCCTTTGAAAATGACACAGACACTCCTAAAGTCCATCCAGCCCCTCACGCTTAAAATGGCTCTTACATATTGATGTTATCTCTCTTTTCATTACTCTTTTGTTTGTTTCTCTTGGTTTTCTTTTTCTTTATTCAATTATCCCTTAACTAGGCGTGATTTCCTTTCTCACTGAAGCTCCCTTTTCGACGTTCTCTTCTTTGTCGAGAACAACACACCATTGTCAAAATCTCTCTTGAAGAAATGCCACTGCTCAACCTCACTAACCACTACCCACGATCCACGAGTTAAGGCTTCACGCAAGACGACCTCAGTAACTAGCGATCAAAAGGACTGTACACGAGCTTCGGAAACGGCAAAAGGTAGTGGCTATTTTCCCCAAAGCGCTTCAAGGGCATTTTATCAAACACCTAGGGTGCATCGACTCAAGGCAGCCACGGACAATAACGAGACTCGAAACTAGACCAAAGCTCAACGAGAATGGCAGGGAATGCTCAACATCAACGAAGGACAGCATAAGCGAACCCGAAACTCACGTCCCAACTCAGTAAACCATGCAAAAAAAATATGAGGGAACAGGACAAAAGCAGGGCACAAAGAGAAAAAAAGGTCGGCGGAGGTCCCTGTCCGCGGCTCGAGGGTGGCGAACGGCGGGCGAGATCGATAGATCGACCAATGTCCGGTCGCCTCGCACGCCCCCGAGCCGGAATCCTTGGGAAATCAACACGAGTTGAACCAAAAACCAGGAAACTCACCGCAAAAGCTTGAATTCAAGCAAAGGGAAGCTCGCGTCGGCTGACGTGGATTCCGGGCCTCCTTCTTCCTGGTCACTCTCCGTTTCTACCCCGCTCCTTCCTTCAAGCTCTCTCGCCAAAGGCGCCAAAAATCTCCCCCCTTCTTCCCGGTCACTCTCCCTCTCGCTTTTATGCTTGGCCAGCAAAGCGCGCATGCATGGTCCCCCCTGCCACTGCCAGCTGGGGATCATGCTGCGCGATCTGCTGCCCCCTCTGCTCCCTCGCCATCCCATCCCCCGTCTCTTCTGCCTCGTACTTTGTTTGCTTTTCCTTCTTTCTGCAGAGAGCGTAAGGGACAGAGAGAGAGAGAGAGAGAGAGAGAGAGAGAGAGAGGAAGAAGAGAAGAAGGTTGGGCCGGGGAAGGAAAGGAAAAAGAGGGTCTGGGCTTGGGCCTAAAGCGACAAAAGATACGGAGGAGAAGTGAAATTGGAAAGGACTGGGCCTAGCCCGATCCGCTTTTTTTAGAAATTTTTTTAATTAATTTTTTTAGCGACTAATTCCTAATTTTGTATGCGATTAAGTTTTAAGTAAAATGAAGAAATTTAGATGTCAACAGCTATCATTGCAAAAGATCTTATAAATTAAATTCCTGTTCGATATACATAATTCATAAACGCTTTTTCTTTGTTCGGTGCACACTTTTATTCATACTTGCCCCCTTTGCCATTACAGAGATTTGTCGAGAACCACTCCTTGTCCAAGCTTTCTCACCCAAATGATCAATCCTACCCTTTGGTCTTTGGCGCACAGGTATGCATTTTCCCACCAGCTCACCTACCCGAGCATGCTTAACATTTTAGTTCCACTGTTAAACAATGACTATGTCAAAGTCAATGAGAGCTTGATCTTTTAACGGAGAAGACCAAAGTGTAGATGTGGGATTCACAAATTACTAAATTAATCCGATGCCTAACTCATTTTTGGCTTGTAGCATGAAGCTTCTTCATCATTTGCTCCCTCTCTTTTCTTTCATAAATCTTGCTTCAATCGCATTTTAATTCAATTGATCTGACATCCTTGAATTTAACTCACTTGAAATGTTGTATGTTTTGGTCCACTCTCATAGTGAGGTTTACAATTTGTCTTTTGGCATATAGATAGGTGTTCGTAGAAGACCATCAATGCCACCATGTCAAAAGATGTCTTGTGAATTAAATTCATGCTCAACATACACATCCCATAAACACTCTCCCCTTGCTTGGTGTTCAATTTTAATAATTCTTACTCTTTTGTCATTATGGAAATTTGCCAAGAATCGCTTCTTGTCTAGGCCCTTTGACCTAAGTGATCGATCCTGCCCTTTTTCTTTGGTGTAAATGTACGCATTTTATCGGGAGGTCACCTACCCCTGCACACTTAATAATGTAGTTTCACTGCCAAACGTTTCTGTTACATTAAAAGTTGACTCCTGTGAATTAATTTTAGTTTTATATATACAATCCAAGAATATTCTTCTCTTCTTCGGTGGAATTGGGTTCATCCTCGCCATTCTAAACGCTTGCCTCATGAGTTGCTTTTATGTGGACCCTCTCGCTCCGCAACCACTTCCCACTTACAATTGATAAGATACACAGACTTCATTGTGTGTTTCGTGTATAAGGTGAATCCCTCTGCTGGAACCCTTTGGGAGGATCATGGTAAGGTTGACCAACAAAAGGCAACAAAACTGAAATGATCGCCAGGATTTTCAGTACTTTTTTTTTTTTTTTTTTTTTTTTTTTTGAACAGAGGATTTTCAGTACTTCGAAAGGTGCTTTTCTTTTTTCTCCCGTTGTTGGTAAAAGCCTAAAAGGGCTAAGAAACTAATATTGACAAGGCCTGTAGTGGTCGTCGGATTCCCAAGAGTGGAGTTTGTTGTACGACAATCATAAAAAACTTCATTTTCTTGAAGAGGAAACACTATAGTTGGTAAATTGCACGTGAAGTTTCCCCCTGGTTTTTACCCAATTGCATGGAGCTTTTCGAACGGTTGATGTTGAACCCTAGCTTTTGTCCATAACTACGGCATAACAAAATTGAAATGTGACCGATTAGGAGACAAAATATCGCAGCGTACACTACTAGTGTGGAAAGAACTCCATATTGATTTTGGACCAGAATTGGGAACCAAGCTAAATTCAATGCCTTTTAAGGGAATTCGGCAGATCAGAAAAAGAAAAGTCACATTCACCTAAACAATTTTTTTGGCAAATTTGCCAAATTGGGGCTAAGAACTTTATACAATTATTGCCACACCACAGCATATGGTAGTGTGAACCTCAAAACTATAGACAATATTTAGATGTCATTGACGTATTCTTGTAATTCCGTCTCGAGCATTTCCTGGACATATAAATGAATGATATACACAGAGTAGTTCGTGTGGTTGCATAGAGTAAAGCGGAGACCAGTATCTTGTTTTCCAACTATGCATCTCCTCTATGTCTATTATATCTGATTTTTATGAAGGCTGCTTAGAATTAGTTTTGGACCATTGCAACCGAGTTATTCCCTCAAGGTCCCATTTGCATTTTATCGGTGGATATAGCACCTTTTCATCTTGAAATGGTACTGGAGTTCTTGATCCTAACTTTAAGCCGGTTAATGATCTTTACTTACAAGAGTTGTCTTAATTTAATTCGATGAGCAGGAACTTAATTAGCTGCCTATGGAGCGGACGAAACCTGAGGTGTTTCGAGTGATTTTTCAACTCTCTTACAAGCGATCCTGCATCACATTAGAATTCTAAAGAAAGATCATTGGTAACTCATTATAACTCATCATGAAACGAAGGAACAAGACTTTAAGAAATGCAGGATCACAACCCACGGCACATTCAGAAGAGCTTGCGCATTTGTTTTCGAGAACTAACTGCATATTCTCTAAACTTCATCCCTTGTTCGAGTCCTTATGAACGATTGGCGTGGAGGGGCGCGAGAAGAGCAGAATAAAGGAATCACTTATGTATGACCAGAAGCTATTCTCCTTCAGGGCTTTCAGTGTGTCGGCGACTCCACAACCCGTTTGGATTAGCGTCAGATAGAGCACGAACAATCCTGCCACGGTCGAGATCCCGACCACCCAGTTGCTGAAGTAGTAATGAACAAGGCGTGCTCTGAGTTTCGCGTACCTGCTCATGAAGTAGACATCGATGTCGTCGCACACCACTTTGTGCAGATATGACTCTTCACCGTCCCAATCCACTTCTCTGCACAGCTTGTTCACCAGATTCGCTGCCTCCTTGTTACTTCCGAGGGAGTGGTGGACTATGCCTTTGTAATGGAGGATCTCCACATCGTCCGCTGAGTTCACGAGCCCGTCAAAGAAGAACAGATATGCTGTCGCGTCAGGTTTGCATTTCTCGTGGCATTGCTCGAAGGCCACCATGTTACGGAACAAGGTGCCTCTGTGGTCGTCGATGTGGAGTGGCGGAATCTTCAGGACCCTTCCCTCGGATCTGACGTCTAATGCCCTGTCATTTTGCGATTTCTCGAGGACCACTCCTGCTTCCCTCAACTCAGTTACAGATCGAATCATGTGCACTTGCCTTTTCCGGTCCTGATCCTGTATCTCGGGGAGAATGCTGGATCGGAATAGATCAAGAAAGTGACAGGCCTCATTCATAACGGTGGCACCAGCAGCATTCGCGTGCGAGTCCCTCTGCAATAACGGATTGAAGAACTTCAAAGCGAAGTCCTGTAGGGAAAGAATCGAGTATTCACATTGAGAGTTGGCACAGAGTAATTCGCGTAGAACTATCATCGGGAGCTGGTTTTCGAGCTTGATTAAATCGCGGCGCAGTGTTGGCAACATCCACCTTTGAACGAGGGACGAAGAAGAAGAACAGCCGCCGACCTCCCTCAGGAGCTGCAGGACGAAGCAGCCATCGATGGTCATCATCTCAACGAACTCATCTCTGCTCAGCTTAACATCGTCTGCGTAACAACTCCTAGCCTCCAGCTCTAGTTTCTCCATTGCCGCAATCACTCTGTCTAGTTCGGCTTCACCTTCTTGTCTTGACTTGAGAAAACTCCGGAAGAATTTTAGCTTTACCTCCTCCATTTCTTTCAAGTGTTGATCTCCACGATGATAAGGGCCGATTGATACAATGCTCGGATCGTATGCCTTTGCTTCTACTTGACGCAGTTTTGCAGGGACTCGGTAGATGCAGACATTGCCGCTCTCTTCAGGAATCTTGGCATCCAATTTCTTCAGCAGGGAGGCTTTGCAACGCTCATGCACCTGTGATGAGGTTGAGGCACATCTTCTGAAGATAGCTTCAAAGTTCTGCTTCAACCCCCAAATGTTTCTACCTGCCATCTGCAAAATTGAGTTCTTGGGTTTAGAGGGAGGGGGAAAAAGACTCTTCAGCAGTACGAAGTCAACAGGTCAATTTATTTTTCTCCTTTTCTTTCTGGGTAACTGAGAGAAATGCAGGAGATCAATTGTTTTTTTGCTTCCTGCAGTAGACTTTCTCGAGTCAACGAGAGCGTGACTTTGAACAAGAATATTGGAATCTAGGTCTATGATTCGGAAATTACTAAATTAACCCATACCTAACTCATTTTTGGCTTGTACCATGAAGTTTCTTCATCATATGTTTTGCTCTCTTTTCTTACAAAGTTCTTGCTTTGGTTCCATTTTAAATCAATTAATTTGACACCCTTGGATTTAATTCACTCAAGGTATTATTTGCTTTGGTACCGTCTCATGCTAAGAATTACAATTTATCTTTTGGCTTGCAAACTTTTACAGAAGGTCATCAATGCTATTATGTTAAAAGATGTTTCTTATGAATTAAATTTATGTTCAACATACACAATTTAGAAACTCTCTCCCTTTATTCGGTGTGTAATTTTATTCATTCTTGCCCCCTTTGTCAATATTGAAATTTGCCGGGAGCCTCTTTTTGTCCAGGCCTTCTCACCTTAGTGGCCAAACCTGCATTTTGTCTTTTGGCATACATGTATGCATTTTTCCAAGAGGTCACCTACCTAAGCACTCTTAACTTTGTAGTTCCTCTGTCAAACATTGCCGTTAAATTAAAAAATGATCCATCAATGCTTTTCTCTCGTTTGGTGGGTAATTTGATTCATTCTTGCCTCATTTGTCATTCTAGAAACTTGCCTCTCCAGTTGCTTTTCATCCCGAGTTTCTTGCCTCATAATCCCTTCCCCCTCTCATTGAACTTAGTCGTTACAATTAATAAGATACCTGAACTTCACTAGATGCTTCCGGTATAGGCTAGAACCCTTCGGGAGTGCCATGTTAAGGTTGACCAACAAAAGGTAACAAAACTGAAATTATTGCAAGGGTTTTTAGTTATTATTATTATTTTTTGGTCGGTGATTTTCAATACTTCAAATGGTGCTCTTTAGTCGGTAAACGGGCTGAGAAACCAACATTGACAAGGCCTTTACAAGTTCTCGGATTCTCAAGAGTTAAATTTGTAAAATACCGGTTTGAATATTTGAAAAGAGGGAAAAGGAAAAAAAAAAAACAGAGAAAAGAAAAGAAAAGTTCAAAAGTCAACAAAAGAAGAAAAAAAAGGGACGCTTGGCTCTTTTAAAAGAGAGAGCTCTCGGGAAAGAAAAAGAAGAAAGGGAGCAAAGCGGGGAAAAAAAGGAGAGAGGGAGGGAAAAGAGAGTGCGCTTTCACACCCCAGCTTTGTATCTCAAAATGAGAGTTTGACAGTTCAAGTAATCTTTACCATTTGATTGTGTTCTAAGATGAGTGATGCTATCTTTTGTTCCAATTTACAACTTCATGTTCGAAAGTGATTTATTATGAGTCATGAAATATTTTTATTGCATCAAAATCTAAATCGGGCATTTACTACTTTTTGATTATTTGAGAATGGCTTGAGAAGGACCTGACTTACCGGCCAGTGAATCGATGCATCTTTGATGCGTTTTCCGATGGCTTGGTCAAGTGTATTCTTGTCCACAAAATATCCTCTTTTCATTTTCCTTCTCTTGTTCATCTTCTTCTTGATCCACCCATGGTTGTCCCTATTCACCGTCTTCTTCGTCAATGTTGAAGATAGGCATTGCCCAATTCAAGAACATCAGAAGTGGGGAAGGGCCAACAAAGTTCACGGGATCAACGAGGCCACCCTCGCCATATCTGGGTAGGGTCAACCTTGCCTAAGGCCAGCGAGGGCTCAACGCCCATCACTAGCAACAAGCAAGGGTCGTTGAGCCCTCGCTGGCCAAGAGCGAGGCCGACCTTGGCCAAATCTGGCGAGTGTGGCCTCGCCCGCCCTTACCAATGTCCAGCGAGGTTGGTGAGCCCTTGTTGGCCTTGTCAAACTTGCCGAAGACGAAACCGCCTTGCAATGGCGTCTTCTTCTTCTTCCTCCTCCTTTTTGTCTCGGCTTCCCTTGCATGGAGCGACTTGTACATGCTCTTGAAGCACAAAACCGCCATGGTTAGGGCTTCCTCCGTTGTCCTCTGTGACTGGGTTGACTCCTCCTCCTCTTCCTCGTCGTCACTGCCCTTTCTGCATTGCTCCTTCACTGGAGTCACGTGCGACATCGGCTCGCGGGTCGTCTCTCTCAACATCACCTCCATTGACCTCTTGGGCTACATCCTACCTGAAATCGACCTTCTCTGCGACCTCTTCAACGTTATGCTCACCAACAACAACCTCACCAAGACCCTTTTGTTGGAGCTCGGCAACCTCACCTCTCTTTGGCCCTTACCTGTTGCTGTCGGAGGTGGCGGGGCTAAAGAGGCTGGTTTTCATCGGCAATTATTTAACCGGCGAGATACCTAAGGTTTACTTGGATATGGAGAAGATGAACATGCTAAATGGAAAGCAAAAATAGAATATTTTTTGGACAAAAATACTCCTGACCAGGTCACCGAAATACATATCGAAGATGCATCAGTTCGCCGGCCGACGAGTCAAGTCTTTCTTTGAGACTAGGGGCGCGTTTGGTAACCATTCTATTCCCGGGAATAATTTCTGATCAGAAATGATTTTTTTCATTCTATTCTTGAGAACAATTCTGTAGCACCCTAAAACCCCCTTTAAGGTCGCTACAGTCATCCTTAATTCTTTACATTCAACTTTGAGCTGTAAATCCTTAGGCTCTCTCTCTTTTTTTTTTTTTTTTACAAATGGTCCCAGCGCGCTCGACTTGCGGAAGCGGAATCATCTCCCTTCAATTTTCTCTTCATACAAATAGAGATGGGCAATGCACACACTAAGTATCATAAGATAGTAAAACTGGACCTCTTTTATTTACATATATATATATGCAGGATGGATTCTTTTAGGGTAGGTGTACATACACAGAAAGCCAGCCTATAAGTAAAGTGGCTAATACTCAAAATGAACTCATCTACCCCTCCCAAAAACTCCCATACAAAAGATCATCCATCCCTCAATCTCGGTTTGTCAAAAATCTGTCCTCAGCTCTCCCAGCTCCCTCCTCGGGCCCTACATCCACCCCGGCGCGTCGGATGGAGGAGGTGGCAGCATGCCACGCATAATACCGTCGCGGCATACAAAGACGGATACAAACTCCTAGAATACAAGGCCATCCTCAAGCCCTACCTCGTAGCGGACAATCACTCTCACTCTGAAAAATGTCAGTCCAGGAACGGTCGGGCTGTCTATCTGGGTTACCCCCACTTCCACATCCGAAGGGATGCCGTAGAAGGTGCCCGGAGAGACTGGTACGAGCGGCATGGCTAAGCTGAAAGATAGTCCCCAAAAGGGGTGAGTATATCAACTCAGCAAAGACAGGATCTCTATGGCCACTCATACACCACACAAAACAGCCAAGCAATGTCACATCATCATACAACAGCAACAGACAACATTATGGCATCACATAACATCAATAGGCGTAATCATGCATATACCAATGATTTAAGCCATTGATGATCAACCATTCATGCACTAACTATCCAGTGCTCACACAAGTACCATGCATTCATATCATCTTACAACACTCAGGCAAGCATATCACCATATGCACATGTATGTCATCCAAAGCCCATATATACATCTCACCATGTGCACGTATATACCATTCGATGTCCATGCATACCAAATTTCACCATATACACAACTCATTTTCAATTTTCACAATATAAATTTACCTTTAATGCATTCCCGGCACACACCATCCGGGCTTCCGGCCCCCCACATTCCGGGCATCTCGCACCCCAACTGGCATCACGAGGAATTCACGGCACACACCATCCATGCTTCTGGCATCCCCTACACTCCGGGCATCTCAACTCCGAGGCCATCCAGATTTACGCACACAGGGCTACTGGGCATCCGGCATTTTCACTCCCTGGCCGAGCATCCCGACACTCCTGGGGCATCATTGGCTCATACCATCCGATGGCCTTCTCACATGCATGGTTCATGGCATACAACATGATGCTCATCACTCAAAACAACATGCAATGCCAACATTTTCATTCATATGGCATGGAATTCACATGAAACAACTTCATTTAACCAATTTCCATCCCTTCCTCATAAGTGCATAAAATTCAGCACACATAGTTTTAAGAAAACGTTTCAGTTAAATACCAAATGATTCCCAAAAATTATGAAACTCACACACATGACAGCCAAGGAAAAATGGCACATATTTCATGAAGAAAGTATGTTCTAAACATCAACATACAAAAAGATATTATTCAACCATTACAACACAGCAAATTCCGAACAATACAGCTTGCGCGATCGCAGAAGAAAACTAAATTTATCATCCAATTGGCCACTAAAAATCATGAAATTTCACCACATCAACATTGAGACGCTAAAGTACAACTTTCGTTAAGAAACTACGTTCAAATAGTCCTCACATAAAAAGATATAAACTCAGCAACACAATTTAGAGTTTCGGACTTCCCAGTTTACACAGTTTTGGAATTTCATTAAATTAAATACTCAAAAATTACTCAAAAATTATAAAATTTCACTATGTTATAGCCAAGAGTCTAAAGAACATTTCTCATGAAGACATTATCATCAAATTCGTCCTACATAATTTATTATGAAAATCACAAGCTTCTGTTTACAATCACCGAACCATACAGGATCAACCATCAATGAAATCTCATCAGTTGAGCAACTTAACCTCCTTCTTTTCCTCTAATTTTTGGATATGTTCTAATTTAGCATGTTTTCTTCAACTTTCCTTCAGATGTCAAAGCAATATTCTCAAGAAAAAGTCACCTTATGACCCATACAATCTACTGACGTTCCACAGAGACAATCCAGAATTCATGTCCATAAGAAATCAAGCATTTCCCTAGGTTATACCGGTTGGATTTGACTCAATTTTTAGTATGTTGTTCATCTGGATGTTCTCAACATTTCATATGAAGAAGTCGAAGAGAAATATCCAACAGAAAGTCATGTTCAGCAATCAACAAGTATCAAAGGTCGACATGCAAGCCGATTTTCACCCGGTTTCTTAGAAAATCGAGTTCACCCCTCAAATCTTGTTCAATTTACTTCAAATTTGAGTATGATGTAATTCAAGACCTTCTCTACAACTTTCATTTAGAAGCCGAGATCAGATTCTAACCCTAAGCTCATCTACAAGCTTACACAATTTTCGGGTGCATGCAAGCTCACTCGGGCAGATTCACACACATAGCAAAAACAGTCTCAAAACCTCAATTTCTATCCATCAAACCCACAATTTCGACCAACAAACAACACCACAACATGCATGAGCAGTTGAGAGACCAATCTTGCCTTAAAATTGAGCTAAATGTGCGAAGAAAACAGCGGCAACCCACGGCAACGACTCACGGACGGCGCGGCTTCCTCTCCTTTTCCTCCTCCTTCTTTTCCTTCTCGTTTCTCTCTCTCTCTCTCTCTCACTTTCAACCCGTCGAAGACCCCTCAATGATCCGGCCACTCCCTTTTATACTCCTAATTAAACATCATTAGTGGTAATGATTAAATGGCATGCAGCTTGACACTTGGCGAAGCTTGAAGACACATGGACGCCACCTTGGACTCTCTCGGCCACCCCTTGGCTTGCGTGGAAAACTTGGCCGGCCACTCTCCATGGGCTGCTTGGCCGAAGTCCTCATGGGCTTGGCTTGGCCCAATTCCATTCGGCCCAATCCAACCCCCTTAGGGTCCATGCCGTTCGGCCCAAGTTCTTGAGCCCATCCTAAACTAAATGCTAATCCAAATTTAATTTTCTAATCCTAACTTATAAATGGTTAGCTATAATTACTAACTTAGCCACATAACATGGCTACAATGTAAATCAAAGATAGTTCGATTGTAGCTCATTAGTCCTCATGGTCTCACGATTTATCAATTCATTCTCTAGTATACATCGCGGTCATAAGTGAGCATACAAATCTATAGTTCATCGAATGTTCAGCCCTTGGCTCAATTGTAACTTATTAGTCCACTGACTAAAGTCTCTCAGTGTCTCTATCGATTGGCCACAATCATCACATCCTCGAGGGTTGTCGAATTTCTTGGATGCCACAAATTCTTAAGTATTTTAAGCCGTTTGGTAACTATCCAAAATTTTTATTCCAAGAATAGAATTGTGTTTGGTACATTTCTGAAAATTTCTAATCCAAATTATTTAGTTTTAATTTTTTAATAATTTTATTACTTTTTTTCTTCTTTTCTTTTTTCTTTTCTTTCTCTTATTTTTCTTCAAGGTTTGCCGATCACCAGCCTTGGGATAACCAGTGACTGGCCATACGAGGGCTGAGCTTTGTCGGCGGTTGGGTGAGCTCAACCTCGCTAGATTTGGGTGAGATGAGCCTTGCCTAGCCATGGTTGGGCAAAGCCTCATTGGTGGTCGGGGGAGGCCCGGGTGAGGCCCACCTAGCCATCGGCGACCTCGCCAGACCTTGCCTTGGCTAGGCGAGCCTCTTGCAACCTCGTCGGACCTCGCCCAATTGGTCGCTGGCAATCGTTGGCAGCGACAATGGCAGCGGTTAAAGAAGAATATAGAGAAGAAGAAGAACAAGAAGAAAGAAGAGAAAAAAAAGAAAAATTAGGTTGGCTTGATTCTTGAATTGTTTTTGTAAATAAAGAACTAATTTTTTTGTACTTCTTGATTCTGTTCTAAACCTACTTCCAGGAACAAAAAAATATAAATTTATTCTTAGAAACAAAAATTTTACTAAATAGATTTTTGTTCTAAATCTACTCTCAAGAATAAAAGAATAGAAATTTTCATTATTTGGCCGGTTGCCAAACATGCTCTAAATGACCACTTTGGGTTTTTATTTGATACAGACTTCACTTCAGGTCCTCTTTTGATAAAAATGAGGTCACTTCAAGTCTATTTGATATTTTCCCTTTGTGAAAACCCCATTCGATGGCATGTAGTGAAGAGAGGTTTTTCCTTTTAGGTTGCTTGACTCGGATGACGAACTATCCTGAAAGGCTTGCACAGACATGTGTAGGTGCTCCATTTAATCTCACTTGTTGACGAAAGTTGCAATGGAGTGGAAGGTGAAGCTTTTACGGTCTTGCAGGTTTTGCAGCAAATGCCATTAGTTAGAGATAAAGTGACTCTCGTATTGCACTGGTTGTCAAGAGAGCTAAAAGAACTATAAGTTGTATACTATTCCACTAAATGCACAAGGTGATAAACTAGCAAAACTTTGCCTTTTCATAAAAACAAAAATCAACGGAACCTACGATTGTAAAATCCATTTATGAAGTAAGTCGTTAATACCACATTGTTAGGCTGGAGGAATTTCAAGTCTGAAATGGTTCGTGAATGGACTCGGTTGTATATGGAGATGGAAATTTACTAGAAATGGAATGGAAATTTACTGGAAATGGAAACGTGCTTGGCGGAAAAAAAGAGGGGTAAGAGGAGGTGTGCCGACGTCTACTGGATATAATGTTCTCATCATTAGAAACCTGATCAATCCATTCATTAGAGTAATGAACTTTGTTGTGCTACTTCCTGAGATGAGTACATCGAGCCGGTAGGTTCTCCCAAAGACTTATATTGTGATATCCTGAAATTTGGCAAATTCAAAATATATGAAATGATTATTTCATCAATGCGTTGATAATTAATTTACTTTGAACTGATCACTCATAAATTAATTAATCTATTGGGCGAGGCCATAAATGGTTAAAATGCGATAGACCAGAGAATTTAATTAAGGATCGACTACTCAACCATAAAAATCGACATGGGTCAATACTATGCCATTATGAGTCAATTAGTGAATAAATATAAATGGATTTAATAGAAGCATGTAGTCGATTCGCGGGTGATTTCGCACCATTATGATACTTGTGTTAAACGATGCTAAATCGATTTTCTATTGATTCTGTACTCATAATACATAACTGAACCATTGTGATTAGACAACTAAGGGTTATCCATGATTTGAAGAGATATAAATGTGGATCGAAAATAATTAATCATGGGTCAATCGCGTGAAAACCCTAAAAGCCACATGATAGTTTAGGTCATACTAAAGTCGCATTTAATCGATTTTAACCGTGAAATTTAATACTATTTTAGGTATTGAACTTTAAGGGTTTTAAGATTAATCTATTTAGACAGCACCTCATTTATCTGCGAATTGTCGACAAGTTGAGAATTTTTGGAAGATGGTTAATCGATCGAGAATTAGATGCCGGAAAGAGAAGCCGGGCCAAGCGAGGGTTGTTGAGCCTCATGCCCATGTGGATTTCGGCCAAGAGACCAAAGTGGGCCAAGCCAAGCCCGCTAAGTAGGGGTGCTAAAGGTTCGGTTCGGTTCGGTTTTTTTTTGAAAAACCGAACCGAACTGAACTATTAGAAAAATCTTCCGAACCGAACCGAATGAGACCCAAACCGTATACGAATCGATCCGAAATTTTGGTTCGGTTCGGTTTGGTTTTTCGGCTTTTTTTTCCTTTTCGTTTTTTTTGAGTGGACGATCAAGCTTGAAACTTTTTCGATATCAAAGAGAAAAACGGGATTTTGCCATTGCGTATCGCAATAATGCCAGTGCATAAAGAAGATTTTCGTTTCGCTTACTTCTTGAAGTCATCGGAGATGATGGTATCGAGGACGATCTTGCTGAAACTGGACAGTGGACACCGCATCCAGTTCAGTGCTCAAGCCTTCCAAAAACGAAACGGAAGATCAATCAATCAATTGTCAAACACAAGAATGTCGATCGCGACGCCCGAAGGAGTCGCACTGAGCCGAAGGGTGGATTGGAAGAAATACCGGTATCGAGCGAGGAGGAGGAGGAGTTGGAGGAGGCTCGGATTTGAGGGAGCGGCGGCCGGGAGCTGAATGCGAGCTTCGATGAGGCTGATTGAGCGAGCAGCCTCAGCTTCCCGTCCTGCATATAAACACGCACCATTCAAAGCACCGATTCATGCATTTTCCCATGGAGTATCGTGCAAATGCTTAGAGGGAGGAAGAGGTTACGTGGAGAGAGGACTCAGAGCATGAAACTTTAATGAGAACCGAAACGAAAACCGAACCGAATAGAAAAAATCGAATTTTTCGGTTCGGGTGTTGACACCCCTACTGCCAAGCCCATTCAAGCAAACGGGCCCAAAGGTAAAATTAGAAAGTTTGGACAACAAGTGTGTGAAATGTCTAAAATGCCCTTTCATTTATGGACTAAATGACAAAAAAATAAAAGAAAGGAGGTGAGTATTTTAAGAGATTTTTGTTGGTTGTGTAATCATGAAAATTTTGAGGAAATCGTAAAAAATATCTATACCTCTCTCTCTCTCTCCTTTTTCTCTCTTCTCTCCCGCCCTCCCAACCCCCCCTCCCAATTTCAACCGAAGCACCCCATTTTCCCCCTCCACTTCTCCTCTTTGCTTTCATCCCTATCTTCTTCCTTCTTCATTTCCTTTCCCCAAGCCACTGCAAGCCATGCCATTCCCCGCTTGTCCTCACTGCCGCCCATAGCCATTGTTGCTGCCACTTGCTTCGCCGTCCAATCGCACTGTCGCTTCAACAAGAACCACCACCGAGCATCCCAAGTTCCACTGCCCACTTGAGCCGCTAGTTGCCGCCCCTTGGTCGCCATTCTTCAACGTCATTGCTCAAGCCACCTTTGTGGTCGCCCGTGTCGTCGTTGGTTGCCATCCCTCGCGCCGTTGCTCACCAATCATCACCACTACTAAACACCCTCCCCAATGCTTGGTGGCCATGAGCCTCAAGTGGTATTGCCACTGCCGTCGAGTCTCCATTTAAGCTGGGAATGCCATATTCTTAATTAGTTGTAGGTAGTTTAATTAATAGTGATTAACTTAATTAAGCATGATTAATTTAATTAATCGCAATTACCATAATTAATTGTAGTTAGCTTAATTAATCGAATCATATTAAATAATCACAATTAGTGTAAATTAATGACAGATTAGTCGTTAGGTAGAATTTTATGCTTGATTTTTTGGATGTATTTATGCATAATTCTGATTGTTTGAGCTTATTAGTCATGTTATTTATTGCTTAATTATAGGCTTTAATTACAATATTTTCAAAGAAGGTTTATTTGGCAAGAAAAATGCATATTTTGAGGTGTCGAATTTGGACGTCGTGTTTTATGTGTTATGTCACGCCCTGATTCTCCGAGCACGTACCCATCCCTCCTTGGTCGATTAATAGCGATGTCTCCAGACGCATCACCGACCAATCAAATTATTAATTGCACATGCGGAAGCAGATATAAATCCCCAGATAATAAAATAATGGGATATGATAGCATGACCACAAAATTTTCAAACCAACCCAAACCTTACAAACTTGTTTATTTACAACAGCAGGCTACTTACAAAATCTATCGGCTCCACAAAAGGTAATGATTTTATGACCCACTAATCGGACGCGTTACCGATTCTTCAATCTTCACTTTCCCATACTCCAGGGCTCCCAGTCCTTCACCAATGCCGTCTAAGGACCTGAAAATGGTTATTCAATAATCAGTGAGACAACGTCTTAGCGAGTTCTACTCCTTAAGATCCGATTAGGAAATCAATACACCACATGATTACCTAAGCATAGCACGAGTAAGAGGACTTATCTTGGCCTCAGTTTCCACATGCAAGTTAGGATTATTCACAGATGCTTTATATCATATCAATCAATCAATTCACGGCAATGAATCAAATCATTGATCAATTGATCTCGTCGATTACATGTCAACAGACCATCTCTTGGTCTTTCCATTCTTGTTATTCAATTTTCATATAATATATATACTAGTCACCATGCAACGTGCATTCTCTACGGCGACCTACTTAGTCACCGAGCCACGTGCGTTCTTTCGGGCGCCTTTACCGATCACCGACCCCGTGCATTCTCTAAGGTGCCATATTTGTCAAAATGACATATCGATCACCGAGCCATGTGCATTTTCTAAGGCGATGTGCCAAATCACCGAGCCACATGCATTCTCTAAGGCGCCTTTTTTGCCAAAGTGATGTACCAATCGCCGAGCCACGTGTCTTTTCAAGTGATAAATAATAAATAATGTGTATATTCTCCACTTTATAGCCCATCGAAGCATTACTGGCGCTATAAAATCATATTCCATCAATTACCGAACAATTACTCAATTTCCACTCAATTTTGGAATAACTCCTATAATTTCATAATTAAATCAATTCCACACAACGTAGAGCTCAATCAAATAAACGGATTACACCACGGCAATAAGCATAAAATTTCAGTCATCGGCTATCCCAGCCTTATTTCCAATAAATAAATAAATAAATAATTAATTAATTATTAAAAATAAATAAATAATTACAATAAATCCAACTTAGGCCCGTATTACCTAATTGGAACCCAAGACAGGTTGAGAAAAATCCCGAGAGACAATCAATAAATTATAGAGACTATTCTCTAGCTAATTACACTAACCACCTATCTAATTTGCAATGCACTAATCTAATCTAATCTAATCTAACTACATAATCCTACTTAATTAACTCTAATCAATCCTTAAGTATCATTAGTCTATTAATCAAGGATTAGTGAGCTAAACTCACTTGATTAAAGATTCGCTTGGATCAAATCGACGAGCACATGACAAAGCTCAATCCTCTCCAAAGTGGTTCCGCCAACCGGGATCGAGATGGCTCGAAAACGGGCCACGGGACCTTCAAACCCTTGCTGCAAAATGAAGAAATAGGTTGCTTGTGGGGCTGATTTGAATACGGCTTGGGCTAAGCTCGGCGGTCGCAAGCGGTGGTGCGGGCTGTGGTTGCTTGCTGGTGGCGTGGGGGCTTGGCTTCAGTGGTTGCTGGACGGAAAGAAGAGACGATGAGGCTGCTTCGATTTCTGCTCGACGTCGCTGGACAGAGGGGAAGCAGGAAGCGGTGACCCCAAATGGAGAAGTCAACTTCGTGGGATGCTGTTAGGCTGACTCGGTGGTGCCGCACGTGAGACAAAGAAGACGACCAGCTTCGGAGGCGGAAAACAGAAAGCAAAAGCAGAAGCTCCAAAGATCGGGGGCAGCTGGGGGGAAAAGTTCGTGGGGTTCGGTGGAGCAGCAGAGAGAACGTGCAGGGGAAGACTGAAAAAAATGAAAGAAAAGCAAGGTGTTCGGTGGCCTGGAGCGCAAGACAACCCGAAGGGAGAGAGTGAGAGACACCGCAGGAAGGGGAAATGATGAGGTTGAATGCAAAAGTCAAGGAAATGGGGGAAGAAAAATAATACACGGCAGAGAGAGAGAGAGAAGACACCCCCCCGGGGGGGAGAGAGAGAGTGTGTGAGAGAGAGAAGTCAAACGAGGGAACGTGCGCAGCAAGGGGAAAAAAGGAAATAAGGAAGAAAAATAAAGAAAACTAAAAGGATTTTCTATAATGCAAAAATCGTTGTCCCACTTGCTTTTGTTAATACAAATTGATCCCCAAAAATCTCCATGCCAAAGTACTTGACCCTCACTTGCTTTCTTGTATAAAATTTCTCTCAAACAACAAGTTTTGGGCAACAACAACGGAAGTTTCCTTCAATTCCGAATTTTAATTCATTTTCTTTTCGGAATACAATTTTTTGAACAAACAAATCCGGTTGAGGTCCAATTTGAATTCAGAAAAAGCCCAAACAACTTCCATTCGCTAAATCACTCGCACCAAATGCCAAAAATCTCTTCAAATTGACCAATTCAAATTTTTGATCGTTTTGCGAATCGTCCGCAACGATTTTCCGTAAAAATTCCAAACTCTCCGAAATTTTCCCAAAAGGTGAGCCAACGTTCCTATAATGACTCATGACATGACAAGACTTCCAATTTCTGAAATCGAATTCAAATTCGTGGTTATTTTCAATCAAACGCACTTTTAGTGTGACCCTACCTACCGGGTAATTTCTAGAAATTTTTAGTGGAATTGACTCGTGGTCGATTTTCTTCGAACCATAATAGACCCATTTGACACATTGGCAACCTTCGGTGGTCGTGAAAATCTCAAGGTTTCAAATACGGACACAGGGTATCCAAAACGATAGAAAATTGGTTTAGTGTCGTTCAACAAGAATTTTGTAATCAGGTGGAATCACCCACACTTTGATTGCCATCTCAATCGAATCGACCTATCCCCGGTCTCTAATCAATTTTTAATTGTGTCGTAATGACTCTTGCAGACTAGCACGGTCGAGTAGTCGATTCCTAGTCGAATTCTCAAGTCTAGTGCATTTAAAATCCCTTAATGGCTTCACCAGATAGGTCAGTTATCCCATGAGTGACCATCTCAGAGAAGAACACTATAGTCACGTTGATGAAAGGCCCGACTTATTCAATTAAAATCAGGATCTAAAAATCAGGATGTCACATGTTAAATGGGGCAATGGGTTTTAAAGTGAAAATGTACAAAATCTAGCAGGTTGATTTTTAGTATGTAACCACGAGTGAATATTTTATCAAAATTTTAAATGTGAAAATATGCCAAAATTTGTAATTTGAACACGAACTCTTTTGTACTAGGCTAATTAATGGCAAATAAAATTTGCTTGAGTGTTCGCGTGTAAGATTGAACCCGTCGATAGAAGTTTGGGGGCGATGCCCAATATTTATCGGATGCTCGGCAAGAGTCCAGATGCCAAGTCGCAGTTGAGGGCGGATTGATACTCCTTAGGGAATGCCGTCTAGGCGGGGGTTCTAAACGATACTATACCCGATGGGACGGGACGATGCCCTCAAAAGATCGTCAACTCTTGTGTTGGCCGTAACTGAGATGTCGTAATAATTGGAATATGTGTGCTTGGCAGTGCACCTAGATATTGTGGAATGTGTTATGATTATTGATTATGCTTGTTGCATTAGTATTGGTATATGTGATTTACTAATATGCATAAATGTGCCAAGGTAAGATAAGATTGTATATCGTTGCGTGTTTAGATTGCCTTTGAGACGAATTAGCGTCCTAATTGAGGCTTAGATTGTTAACTCGTTGAGATTTTTATCTCACTCTTGTTGTTTATATATTTTTAGGCTTGTAGAGAATCGTCACGATCGGTTTGGGGTCCATTTGGAGACGAGGGATTGGCCTGGCGTTGGTGAAATTTAGGCTAACCCTAACCCTACTAGTTTTTGTTGAAGAGCAATAGAAAGTCGCCATTATAGGAAATGCTTGTAATTATTAAACTTCCCGAGGTTAATAGCTTTTGGAAATGTTTGTTGTGACGTTGACATTATCCCTTTCTGTTGATTGATTGGGTATTTATAAAATACTTCCATTTGCATCTAATCAAAAGATAGAAAGGATAGGTTGACGACGTGTTCAAAGACGTCATAATTTATCAGTCGTTGTGAGATGTTCGTGCGCTCAGGGATTCAGGGTGTGACATATATCGATTAATGACAATAGGCAGATAATAGAAAAAACCCCATATCCTCCATCACAGACGAAGGTAGAGTTACAGTCTCTAATCATCTCCTAAATGGGTGACAGTATTAAAAAAATTGTCTTGTACAAAGTAGTAGAATGTGATGAAACACTTATAAGAGTTGGTAATCATCTTGTGCATGATTTGGTAGTTGAATAGTTACCTTTCTGCATTTTCGAGCAATTATTACTTGGGCAACCAGTTTCCACGGTAACTGCTTCCATCAAATGTCCAAACTAATTACTTGGTGTGACTTGGGCACTGACGATTGTTTGGTATATTGAGGTCTGCCAGGAAGTTCAACTAAGTAAGCACTTTAGGTTAGGAACCAATCAACTGAACAATGCTCTATCTCTGTGAGGCTTGACTGGTTCGTTACAAGCATGTCCTGTGAAATTCCAACCACAGGCGAGATCTTGCCGCTGAACTGATTGCAAGAAAAATCCGATTTACCATTTTAGGAAGTGCATCACTCTATAAGAAATCAAACCTTATTTCCATTGGGACTCAGTCACTCATTGGAACTTTCAACTTGTCTTCGTCTATCGTTGCATAGGATATAACAGGGAGAACCCAATTATTCAACTTCAACCCCAAAGATCAATGTTGATGAAGGAATTCAAGTCGGCAGAAGACGACTTACTTGATTCCGATGCGCAAACAGCAAATAGCCCCGGAACGAATGTTGAATTGCCGATCAAACGCGAACAACACTTCCTCACGTTGGTCTGGATGCAATCACTAGGAAAACACCCGATTTGCACGGCGTAAATGCCGATTGTTCTTGCAAAATTAAAAATGGAATGCCTTCTTCTTTTTGGATGGGAAAAATGAGAGGGAGTTTTTGGTGTGAAATGATCTGCCAATAACAACCCCCAATGGTTGTCTTCTAGGAGGTTTTTATACCTCTCACTTCATACCGTTTCAATAATATTTCACCCCCCATCATGGACGCACCTATTCAATTACTACATCTCCCACTCGGACATGATGGGCTTGATAACTCTCTGTCAAGAATATAAGGCATTCAACATTCATCAATTTTTTACAAAACAATTCATACTGGCAAATAAGCCGTGCGACCAGTGAGTACACCTGCACTTGGGAGCTCAAATTATGCACCTGTTAGGGATAACATAATGGCTACAACCCCGAAAAGAAATAAACAATAGATGTCTCACGGTGCCCCGAGACCTATTTTGTTACATCGGTCTAAGTATACCTATCCCTTAAAAGCTATACTTGACTATTCTCAAAACACCATGTATTTACAATTACATCCGCAACCACATAAGGCGATATAATTGATCGACCAGTAAATACATGCGATGGATGTATAACAAAAATAGTCTTCCTTCGCACTCATGTCTCTCTCCATTTCAGAACAACTGCTTTCTTAGTCACGTCCCATTAGGCCATATCTATTCATGAACGCCGATAACATGCTAAAGTAGCAACATTGATCTTTAACTTCGAGAACATAGTCAGAAGTAACATAGGGCACAAAATGAGCTAAATTATAAATTACCTCAAGGGCTCACACGACGAGTAAATAGGGATTATTTCACTCATCTTCCCTTGTCGGTCAAATAATGCACATGTAGTATGAATGTGACGGCCCGAGCGGCGGTGCGCGGGGAGGAGGGATGGCGGTGCGTCCGCGCCTCAGTCTCTGGACGTGCGCAAGGAAGGAGTCCCTGTCCCACATCGCCTAGGGAGGAAGTCCTAGGCTAGTTTATAATAGCTTGGGTCCCTCTTAACCTGTATGACGCGTTTTAAAGCCATGAGGGAGGGAAATTGCTTCGTGCAATCCCATCCAAAGCGGACAATATTATACAGTGGGGCTCGAGTCGTTACAATGAATCACATATTATAGTGGATTTCTCTTTCTATAAGAGCGTATGTCATTCATTAAATATATCCACTATACGGATCTTAGCCTAAACATAGTCACGTGCTTCTCACGTACTCATGTTTAGCTCGAGTACTATATCGGCTCACTTTCTATAGCGCCCAATTAAGTACTCACATCCGGCATCTTTCAGGCATACATGATTGTGGGATAATCATGTTCGGTCTTATTATAAACAAATTACAGACCTCATCTTGACTCCAATCAAGGCAACATATTTTATGTACCAAACTTGCTCTTCAGCATTTATTTGCACATAACGTCTCATCTCAACGTGCTAACTACAGCACTTGAGGCGATTGCTCGTGTGAGTGAGCCAATCATTGCCGATGACATACCTTTCAATAATATATGTGTGTATGTGCTAGTCTCATAATGGATTTGTACTTATTGATAAAACATCAAGTCACTAATAATCAAACAAGTACAATACATATGTCCACAAATACATAAACCAATGATCTTCCACTATTACACATATCACATTCTACGCAATCCTAGTGACATCCTATGGGTCAAGAATATGTCTCTAGGAATAGCTTTCGTAAGTGGATCAGCAATTATTCTATTAGTTGAAATGTATTGCAGGATCACTGCTTTCTGCGCTATAACATCCCTAATGAAGTTGTTTCTTATGTCAATATGCTTTGTCCTTCCATGATACTTGGGATCTTTGACATAGGCAATGGCTGCTTGACTATCGCAAAAAGCATCACTTTGGTCTTGGAACCTCGGTGACGGTGGCTAAATCTTCCAAGAAACGTTTTAGCCATACTGCTTCTTGCACTGCGGCAGAACATGCAATAAATTCTACCTCCATAGTAGATAATGCCGTGCATGTCTGTTTCTTACTATTCCAAGAAATTGCACATCCATTTAGCAAGAACGCATATCCAGAAGTTGATTTACGCTCGTCGAGGTCTCCACCCCAATTAGCATCGGAATAGCCTAATAGCCGTAAATCATTCCCTTGATAACAAAGTCGATAGTCCATGGTGCCCTTTAACTATCTAAGGATCCTCTTCACTGTTTTCCAGTGTGCTTGACCGGGATTTGATTGATATCGACTCACCAATCCCACGGCATAACATATGTCGGGTCGAGTACACATCATAGCATACATCAAACTTCCGATCGCACTAGCGTAAGGAGCGGCTTTCATTTCTTTAATTTCTTCTGGAGTCTTAGGACACATCTCAGCACTTAGGCCTTCACCTTGCATGACAGGGGTATCAATGGGATTACAGTGCTGCATGTTGAAACGTTCAAGAATCTTCATAATATAAGACCCTTGTGATAAAGCAAGGAGTTTCTTTGATCGATCTCTTTCGATCTTAACTCTTAATATATAAGCAGCTTCTCCCATGTCCTTCATTTCAAAGTTGGAGGACAACCATTCTTTATGGTGATAACCATAACCTTGTCATTTCCAGCCAACAGAATATCGTCCACATAAAGTGATAAAATCACAAATTTATCTTCGGACCACTTGACATATACACAGTGATCCTCTTCGATCATCGTGAAACCAAAAGTTGTTATAGCTTAATGAAAACGAAGATACCACTGTCTAGATGATTGCTTAAGGCCATAAATCGAGCGATGAAGTTTGCATAATTTATCATCTTGGCCTTTAGCTATGAAACCTATCGGTTGCTTCATATAGATTTCCTCATCTAGTTCTCCATTGAGAAATGCCGTCTTTACATCCATTTGATGTAATTCTAGGTCCAAATGTGCAACGATGGCTAGAATAAGGCGTATTGAGACAAACCTTATGACTGATGAAAAAGTTTCATAATCTATACCCTCTTGTTGAGTATAACCTTTTGCCACAAGGCGAGCCTTATATTTTTTAATGGATCAAACCGCTCTACGCTTAATCTTAAAGACCCATTTGTTTCCAATGGCATTGCGATTTGGCGGTAGATCAACCAAGTCTCAAACATGATTTGCCCTCATTGACTCCATCTCATCTTCCAAAGCTTTTCTCCATTCTTCTTTGTCAGAGGATGAGAGAGCCTCTTGAACAGTCTTTGGCTTAGCATCGTCTTTCTGAGCAATCATAAATGATTCCCCTTCAATCTCAAAACGACGACGAGGAATACTTTTACGATTACTTTTACGCAACTGAACTTCCCTTGAATTCGGTTCGTTAGGTGATGCAACATTCCCACTAGGTCTTGCATGTTGAGGTAAATCTTTATTTCCCTCTACGACATTCGTGGGTATGTCATTAGGATCTTCCATCTCATATAATTGGAAGTCCTTATCAATCTCACCTCTACTAGGAAAATCGTTCTCTAAGAATGTGACAACTCGTGACTCCATTTCGGTCTTATTTCCATCAGCTTGTTCACCTATGAACACATACCCTTTGGAGTGTTCAGAATATCTAATGAAGATACATTTCTTCCCTCTAGGACCTAATTTGCCATATTTATGGGAAGAATCATGAACATAAGCTGCACAATCCCATGGACGTAGACTACTTAAGTCTGGTTTCCTACCAGTCCATAATTCATAAGGGGTGGAAGTGACCGACTTTGAGGGCACTCGGTTAAGTACATAGGCATCAGTCAATAATGCATCTCCCCAATAAGAGATAGGTAAATTTGCATGTGCCATCATGGACCTAACCATTTCCAATAGGGTTCTATTCCTTCTCACAGCTACCCCATTTTGTTGCGGAGTACCAGGAATAGTCAATTGTCGTACAATTCCCTTTTCATCACATAGAGTCTTGAATTGCTCCGATAGATACTCACGTTCGCGATCAGTTCTCAATGCCTTTATTGTTTTGTTTAACTGATTCTCTACCATCGCTATATATCGTCTAAAGTAGTCAAATGCTTCTGACTTATGGGAGATCAGAAAGACATAACCGAAACGCGTGAAGTCATCTATGAAAGTAATGAAATATGAGGCTCCATGGCTCGCCCTCACATTCAAAGGACCACAAATGTCAGAATGTATGAGTTGCAATGGAAGTTCGGCTCTAGTCCCTTTACCGAATGGTTTTCTAGTTGTTTTTCCAGCTAGACAATGTTCACATACAGGTAGATCCACATTGGTGAGTGACCCCAAAAGGCCTTCTCTAGCTAATCTTTGCATTCTTTGCAACCCAATGTGACCTAATCTAGCATGCCAAGTACTTGCATCAATCTCAACATTATTAGCAGATGCAATTAAAGAAAAACAACCATCAACATTAACATTGTACTGATTATAGTCAATGTCCAACACCATAAAACCATTCAATACATGACCTAAACCATAATAAACCGTTCCAAACAAAATGTCAACACAATCACCATGGAAATTCAATACATAACCTAAGCTAAGAAGGATAACAACGGAGACCAAGTTTCGTCGAATATCTGGAGCATAAAGGACATCATGCGGGAATAAGTTTCGACCACCATGTAAAATTAATTTACATGTGCCGATACCCTTTACTTCAACTCTTGAGTTATTCCCAACATATATCCATCTTCTACCAGGCGGTATTCGACGATACTCCACAAATGCTTCTCGATCTCTAGCTACGTGGTCTGTTGCTCCTGAGTTTACAGTCCACATTGGATGAGATTCAGCAAGCATCACAATACTAGAAACAAAAGCATTATTTAAAATAATGGAGTAATAGGGTACCTTTTAAGTGCATTCACAAGCAAAATGACCCATCTTGCCACAATTGTAGCACTCCATCTTGGCCTTGTCCTTCTTTTTACCCACGCTTCTTAGCGTCGGAAGGTCTTAGCCCTCTTAGCCTTGTTCTTTTTACCACGCTTCTCGGAAGGTTTTTCTTCCCTTTGTTGTTGAATTGAGAATTCCATTTGCGCTTGAAGCCCGAAGCTTTGCACGAACTCGATTCAGCAACATAAGCATGGGTGGAGGATCTCGCAGCCTCTAGGCACTCATCCTCTAATTCCAAGTGACGCGCTATGTCATCAAAAGTGACAATATTCTCATTATGCGTCATATTGATCTTCATATGCTCCCAATTGTCAGGAAGAGACCTTATAACAGCTTGAACTTGCTGTTCATCAGTAAGGGAATGACCTGCTGATTTCAGCTCACGAATCATGTTTGACATCTCCCGAAGGTGCTGCCTCATTGTTACATTTGGGCGCTTTCGGAATGTGTCAAACTTGATGGTGAGTCTTCTCAGCTTAGTGGCAGATGTACCCCCAAACTTATCTTTCAAGGCAATCTATATAACTTGAGCTTTGTCATAACTTTCAAACTCACACATGAGATCATCTTGCATACAGCTCAGCAACGTGATGCGAGCAATGCTATTTTTCTTTTTCCAAGCTTGATAAGCTTCCAGATCTCTCCTGTGTTGAGCTGAAGTCCCATGCTTAGGTTCATCCATGGTGTGGTTGAGGGTTTCCAAAACCTCTTGCTCCTCAAGGATGTCTTGAACCTTTCGGTGCCAAATATCATAATTGTCACCGTTCGGTTTCTCACCCTTATTGAGGTCAGCCACAATGGTCTTGGATGCCAAAGCCATAATCAATTTCTATAGCACATTGACATAATAAACGCAGAATCAATACTAGCACACTTTACGAGTAACACACATATTTAATTTGCAGCAAAGGCAAACTAAATTAATGATAACGAACAAAAAGACACATAGGCAAAAGTTCACTATGTTCCCAATCAACTTCTATGTACAATTGTTCTATTATCATTAATTAGTCTAATTTGCACAAATTTTAAGTTCTAGGTGAGAACTCTCACAAATTCTACCAACCTATGAACTCTCACTAGGAAAAATAATTACAAGACCTTATGTAATTCTACATTTTTCCATCAACACAAAAATATAGCATGATATGAATCAACATACAAATGACAATCATGCTACAACTATTGATCAAAAATGACAATTCAACATTTAATGGATTTCCTACCATTGTTCTAATTTTCCAGCAATTAGAAAATTGAAAGTATATTAAAATATACATCATATCATTGAACCAAGCTCTACACACCATATACAACATCATTTGCACACAAGCCAGCTATTGTATTTCTTAAATCACAAGAAAAATACAAGCTACAAATGAATAAATTGCATTCTGTACCTTAGAATAGGCGTACATAGGGTTTCGTACCCAATTTTAGACATTTATAATACTCAAATATCCAAAATAAATATACCACAGTGTCGGGAACATCCATACGAACCAAACGCCACCAACCACACTCCCATTGGAGCTCGCACGCGCCCTCACGCGCCGCCTGAGTGCGCGGCGTGTGTGGCGCACGCGCCAGCGAGCCAAAAAGCTCCTGGTTGGTCCGACCGGTGACCGGTTTGACCGGTCCGACCGGTGACCCGGTTCGATCGGTCCGACCGTTGATCGGTCAACTGGTCGGGTCGGGTCAACCGGGTCGGGTTGGGTCGGTCTTAGGTCGGGTTGGGTCGACCGGGTCGGGTCAACGGGTCGGTTCGGGTCGAGTCTCGGGTCGGGTCGGGTCACCGGCCAGCGACCGGCCGCCAACTGCCGCCGTTGATGACGTCATCGATGACGTCATCCCAACGGTTACAAGCCGTTGGGTGACGTCACCGTGACGTCACCACGCGCCGATTGGCGAACCGGCGCATGACGCGTGGCTGCCGATCCGCTGACCGGCGCGTGTTGCGCACGCCCGGGCCGTGCGGCGCTCCGGCGCGTGGCGCCCATGCGCAGCGGCTTCTGGTCACGCGTGTGGGCGCGTCTGGCGTCGTCTCGCCGCGCTCGACCCACCGTCGGACTCATCTCGACGAGTACTTTCGCCCTGTATATTCAAAAGTTGATTTTGGCCAAAAAAATATTTCGAAAATTGGCCAAAATCGTACGGATGCGTGCGACCCCGAACCTGTTCTTCACTCCGGTTGAATTTCGAGTTTTTCATATGGCAATTCCGACCAACAGAGATGCAAACAGTGTATCTTTCATACTCTTGATCTCAATTTCAAATGGTAAACGAGAAAATTCAATGAAAAACAAGGCAGAAATCGCGATCGGGCTCTGATACCATTGAAGAAATTCAAGTCGGCGGAAGACGACTTACCTGATTCCGATGTGCAAACAGCAAATAGCCCCGGAACGAACATTGAATTGCCGATCAAACGCGAACAACACTTCCTCACGTTGGTCTGGATGTAATCACTGGGAAAACACCCGATTTCCACGGCGTAAATGCCGATTGTTCTTGCAAAATGAAAAATGGAATGCCTTCTTCTTTTTGGATGGGAAAAATGAGAGAGAGTTTTTGGTGTGAAATGATCTGCCAACAACAACCCCCAATGGTTGTCTTCTAGGAGGTTTTTATACCTCTCACTTCATACCCTTTCAATAATATTTCACCCCCCATCATGGACGCACCTATTCAATTACTACAGTTGAGTTTACCTCGCCTGGGAATTCTCTGTGAGTAATTCATTGAACCCTTGCAGCTAGGTAACGACGAAAAAGATAATCACATTTGATGGGTCGTCCTATCTTAGAATGTCCTGTCCGGAAGTCAGTCTGCAGCTTTGGAGCATGGTGATTTAACAGGGATAATTCAACGTTAGACTCAACAGATTCAAAGACGAACATTCTATGGTAGGGTTATGTTACAGGATCTTAGTAAAGCCACACCCCAAAAGCGTGAAAAGCTAGACACCATATAAACCCCACATCAAAGTCTCACACCATGATCCAAGTCCCCGTACCTTGCAATTAGGATCATAATAGGTGTGGATTTCCTATGACAATGTTCAGAAGAGGTACTTACGCCGTTGTCCCCTCTTACCCTTGTTCTTTGGGCCAAAAATTTGTCTTGGTTTATATCCATCGCCAGAAGACCACTGATTAAGCACGGTTGTCAATCGGAGTTTGAAGAGCGTGTAAATTGAGTTATGGCTCTTATAAATTAGAGAAGTTAGTTAGCAACTGTTTGACTAATCATAGACGGAAAACGATCTTAAGCGAAACTTTATATCTCAACGAGCCTTCATTTATGGCTTCACGAAGATGATCTGTTCTAAGGTGCGTCGATTCCTATAAAAGATTTAAAACCTACTCTATGTTGATTTAAGAATCAGGCCTTAGTTTAATTAATACTAATATTATTTTAAGAAAATATTCCATGTGGACAATCAACGTAGTGATTATAGCATGGATGAATTTCTCGACTTTTCCAAGTTAGAAATTCATCTCCATCATATCTATTGTTTCAAAACAATTCTAATTTAAAATCGAGAGCTGAATTCACATGACAATCTCTAAGAGGCATATGCTTCCGATCGAATGATTGAATTGTCATTTTGATCTACATATATTCCCTCATCCGGAGACAACACCAAAGCCCAATAGAATTAAAATAAATGCTAATCCCATCTTTATGTGCCAAACTCAAGCTGAAAGCAGAAGAAAAAAGAAGAAGAAATGCCCCGGCTTTGAAATCTTGCTCATCAAGCAAAGGCCACGCCTTTCTCCCTCGATCTCAACTCCACGCTATAAAAGTCTCCATCTTTCAATTTCTCAGTGTTTCTGTTTGTGCGTGTGTTTTTGGGTACTCGTTCCGGTGTGTGCGCGAGTGTGCGATCGTTTATCTTTTCGCTTAAATTTGACTGGATCGCCAGTTCCCGGCAGCGGATAGGTGTACGAATTGATTGGTCAAGCAAAGTTGTTGACTTTCCTCGCTTATTGGATTCGTTGCATCGGTTTTTATGGTGAATTAATCGAGAACTTGTCTCTTTGTTTTCTGTTTCTTGATTCCTGTTATGTACATTGTGAGCAATATGTTAGTTTTACTGAATTTTCTGAGAAGTGGGTATTTGTAATTGGATTATACACCTTGTTGGATTGGCCATGTGAAATATAATGTGGAGAATGGCAGCTCGCCTCTCCGGAACTGTGCTACTCTCTATCTCTATTATTCTTTCCCTTCTCTTTGTTAATGGCTTGATAGTTAGGATAAATCGTGCTTGGAGCGATTAAAGTGGGTTCATATTTGATATGGCTAAGAATTGTCGACATTCGGTGCATCAATTAAATCTCCCTTTCTCTTCTGCTGATGCCAGCGAGTGTTGTGTCCTCGTTATAGGTAAAGGAATACGAAATGCCTTGGCTTTTCTAGAATAGGTCCGAGTCAAATAGCAATGCAATTTATGGTCTTGGGATGAGGGTGTCCGAGTTCTAGAGATTTCTTCCTTGATTAATAATGCTCGATCTGAAGCTTTTGGGGTTCCATTGATGCAGAAATTTCTTAAGCAGCTTTGATGCATCGGAAGATGCTTTCTCCTCATTCCAAGCTCACTTTAACTCTTAGCAGCCACCACCAAATCAATATTTTATTGTGTATTTCGCATGCATATTTGGTTTCGTTTTCACCCCTTTTTTGCAACCTCCGCGTATGGTCGTGGGACTAACAACAGTTTTAGGGTGGCATACGTTACTTAATTCATGAGGTAGCGCATCTTGATACTTAAAAGAGGCATTCGGCTCTGAGCATGGCACTTTATTATTATTCAAAAGACTTCCCTGAACATGTCTTGATAGAGTGACATGGTTATAATTATGTCATGAAATTTCTATGCTTAGCCAGAAGCACTGATGAGCCTGGCAATCTGGATGTACATACCTACAGATGTTCATTTACATGGACATGCTTATCTGCTCTTGTGGTACACTTTACTTTATTATTTTTTTTTTTGATGATATTGGCCAGTGTGTTTGTTGTTTTCAGAGACAGTAGTCTTTTTGGCTACTGGGTGTGTATGTGCACATCCACTCATATGATTAAATGTGTATGTCCTTCTACTGCACTGGCTAAGAGACATGCAGATGGGTAATTGCCACTGGAAGAGTTCAATATGTTAGTTTTATGTGCACCAGATGGTCTAATATGCTAGATATACAGGTGAAGGACCAATTCTTATTGATATATGCTTTGGGACGAGGTAATACTATCTCCACACTAAAACATTTTGAATAACCTTAATTTACAATTTGAAGTGGTAAATTTGCCATAACAAGGATTTGTGATACAAATCGTGGATTGGAATGATCAGTGTATTTTGCCAGCGATATGATTACATAATATGGAAACCACACAACCTATTTATAAGTTAGCCAGTGCATTATTCTGACGGTAAAAGATTTTTCTTAGATTCATGACACCTTATACTATCGCAAAAAGATATAGAATGCATCCATTGTGATAGATGACCCAAATCCAGGCCCATAAGCATACATCAATATGAGTTAGCACACGGTTAAGCCTATGAAAGTATCGCCACTATTATTTTTCAATACAATTAAATTATTTATCAGAATTGACTAAGCATACCTACCTTGTGCTGCACGCTAGATCAACTGGGAATAATTGCCTGGACATTCTCCTTTGCATGTCTTGCCTATAAATATAGATTGTCATGGCCAATGTTCTTATAATAGAATGAATGTCCTCAAAACTGCTTGTCAAAGCTGCATCTTTTGTATGTTCCTGGAAACCACCATAAAGCATTGAAGTAATTTCTTACTACAAAAAAAGGAGTCTGGCTTCTTTTTTCTCTTGCTTGTGAGCATAGGCTTATGATTATCTGATAATTGTTTCTATTACTATGATAGACATACCGCCTGTTATTTTTTCTACCAATTTATAAAAGTTGATTACTTTAACCATTCTTTCTTCCCCATGCAGGAGTCCTTCTCTCTCTGCAATCCCCAGTTCATTGAGGTCAGTGATATTCTCCCAAGTTAAGAAGTCTGCATGTATTCATCTGGGAGTTTTATTTAACATAGTCTGCACTCATTCTTCTATTTTATAATTGTTCTTTGGATTATGTGATATTGCAGAAGCTTCTGATAATATATTGGATGTTTGGCACTCTATAATTTGAGGATGATAGCCGCACATGTCAAAAATGCTTTTCCAAATATTTCGCTATTTGTTTACATTGTGACTATTTCTAAGCCTGTCGTTTCTCATTGTGATTCACGGTGCATTCATTTCACATATAATTGACCGAATGCACCGAATTTTCAACTTAGTCCGGGAATTGTGAACTATTTTAATTTCACTTGAACTCAGTTGATGTGGCTTGCGGCTTGGATTTCATGAATTCCACTTTTGCTTCTTCTTTGGGAAAGGGGGTATGTTAATACTTTGATGTGCGCACAGAGAGATTATGAATGTGTCAGTGTGACTTATTCTGCTTCATGTTCTTTTGTTTTAGATGGTTGACAATGTTCCTATACTGCAAATAGACATGGTATGGTGCTATTTTGCTTCGAGACATCTCATCACTCTCTGTGGCTGGAATTCAACTGCAAAAGGCCAGAGAAGGGATTGAGCGTGCTCATGAAAAGGATTACTCTTGTGTTAGACTCCTTCAAGGAGGTCGCTATCCAGAGATTGCTTTGTGAGCATCAGTTTTGCAATTTTTCATTCCAGCATTCTAGCAATATGTGTAGAGAACTTTCTTATCCTAAAATATTGGCTTCAGACTAATGAATTGGAATAATTAACTTCCAGGCATTTGCGGTTAGAGCTGTTGGAAGGAGTGGTAGCTTATCACAGTGGTCATCTCAATAAGTTAAGAAAAGTTCCTCAAGGTTAGTAAAGAAGTCTTATTCAGTTATTGAGGTGCTCAGCCCCACTTTATGCTTGTACCGAATTCTTCTGTAGCAGTTCATGTGACAAATAGTTTATATATATATATTGCTTATGTTTGTTCTGTTATTCTTTGAGCTATTGATAGATATTTATTTATACCTTGCATATCTATCATTCAAAAGTTTCAGCATTTTTAGAGTACTATTTCCCTCGCATTTGTCACATTATATTTAAGCTGTTTCCTTGAAACTTTCTTGGTCATTTCTGCAAGCAAGACTTATTATTACGATCAACCAGCAGATCGTGTCTTATTTGCATGCATGATTAAGAAGCTAGGACTGTAATTGTGTTGCAGCACCGAAAGAGCATTTGTAATTCCAGAACTCATGGCAAGTAAATTTCTGGATCTTTTGTTTAAATGAGAAAAAAATTTCACTCTAAAGTTAATGGTAGGATAGGTCTAACTCTTCTGCTTAAGAACTTTTCATCTGACTGTCCATTTCTTTTCAAATCGTCTCTTATTTCCTCGTAGTTACCTTGACTCTTTCCCTTTTCCAAGCTGACAATTCAATTTTGCTTATTTCAGCTGCAGGTGCCAGATGAATCTTTATCACTAGTCATGAGCATGGGCTTCAAGGAGCGTAATGCCAGGAGGGCACTTCGCATGACCAACCAAAATGTTGGGAATGCTGTTGATTTCGTAATCGAGGAAAAGGCTAAGAAATTACAGAAACGTGAGGGGGATATGAAGCGAAGACAGAAACTCAGGTGTGTTTCATATTGCCCCTATATCTTGTTTACTTATGCATGCAAATTTTTATGGGTAGCATAAAAAATCTATTAAATTTTGCAGTGAGCAAAAGTCTTATGGAGTGACACTCATGAAGAAACCTGTGGACCTCCAAAGATTAAATGAGCTGGTCTCCATTGGGTAAGGAACTGTTGCATAATCGAAGTACTTACTGGAATTATTTTGTGAAGGTCCTTTAAGATATGCGTTGGTGGTTTGCAATATGCGGTTTGCTTGTGACAGATTTCTTATGGATAGTTGCTTATGTTTCAATGTCACTTCATTTATATTGTCAATATTGAAATATTAAATCACGCCTCTATTTGACAACTTAAGTTTTAAAAACAGTTAGTATTAATCCCACAAAAATTTCACATGGTATTAAAGCAAAATGTTCTAAGGCCGAATGTTTTCAGACAACTTCGTTTGCCTGCCCACTTATATATTTCTATAAATTGGTCTTTAGGCCAAAAACTAGTCCGTGCTTGAGGGAGAATATTAAAATATTAAAATATTAGATAATGCCTTCATTTAATAACTTATACATTTAGAAAAGCTGGCACTAATTCCGCAAAAACTCCCACACTATAAAAGTCTATCTTTCAATTTCTCAGTCAATTCTCTTCTCTTCGATCCCGACTGACCAATCAATGGGGGCAAAGCTGAAGGTGGCCGGCACGTGGTCCGGCGTGATCAAGGTCGAGCTGGACAGCTGGACGGTGACAGGGCGGCGAAGCTCAGCGAGCTCGGCATCATGGGTAACGCCAAGATACTCTCGACCTGTGTCTGCGTTGACCAGGGCAAGTCGCTCAAGGAAGAGGCCATGGCCGAGGACGAGCGTTCCAGCAGGCTTGCTCGGGTCAAGTGAGTGCTTTTGTTTGTGCCTGTGTTTTTGGGTACTCATTCCAGTGTGTGTGCAAGGGTGCAATCATGTATCTTTTCGCTTAATTTTGACTTGGTCGCTGGTTCCCGGCAGCGGATAGGTGTACTAATTGATTGGTCGAGCAAAGTTGTTGACTTTCCTTGCTTATTGGATTCGTTGCATCGAATATACGGTGAATTTATCAGGAACTTGTCTCTTTGTTTTCTGTTTCTTGGTTTATATTATGTACATTGTGAGGAATATGTTTATTTTGCTGAATTTTTCTGAAAAGTTGGGTATTTGTAATTGGATCATACACCTCGTTGGACTGGCCTTGTAAAATATAATGTGGTGAATGGGAGCTTGCCTTTCGAAAGCAGGCTTCTGCTGCTCTCTATCTCTATTATTCTTTCCATTCTCTTTGTTAATCCGTTGATGGTTTTGATAAATCTTGCTTGGAGTGATTAAGGGGGGCTCATATTTGATGAGGCTAAGAATTCTCTACATTCAGTGCATCAATTACATCTCCCTTTCTCTTTTACCGATGGCAGCGAGCTTCGTATTGTCGTTTTGGGTGAACGAACTCAAAATTCCTCGGCTTTTCTAGAACAGCTCCGAGTCAAATAGCAATGCAATTTGTGGTATTGGGATGAGCATGTCCGAGTTCAAGAGATGCCTTCCTTGGTTAATAATGCTCAGTCTGAAGCTTTTGGCATTTTTGTGGTGCAGAAGTTTTTAAGTAGCTTTGATGTATCGGAAGATGCTTTCTCCTCATTCCAAGCTCACTCAAACTCTTAGTGGCCATCACCAAATCAATCCTTCATCATGTATTTCGCATGCATATTCAGTTTGGTTTTCACCCCTTTTTAGCAACTTTGCATATGATCATGGGACCAATCAACATTCTTAGTGTGGCATACGTTACTTGACTCATGAGGCAGTGCATCTTGATACTTACAGAGGCATTCGGCTCTAAGCACGGGGCTTTATTATTATTCAAAAGAAGACTGCATGTCTTGATAAAGTGACTTGTTTATAGTTATGCCATAAAATTTCTATGCTTGGCCAGAAGCACTGATGAGCCTAGCAATTTGGATATACATACCTACAGATGTTCATTTACACGGACATGCTTATCTGCTCTTGTGGTTCACTTTTCTGTATTATTTTTTTTTGATGATATTGGCCTGCGTGTTTGTTGTTTTCAGAGACAGTAATCTTTCTGGCTACTGTGCCTGTATGTGCACATCCCCTCATATAATTAAATGTGTATATCCTTCTAAATACAGAGCAGCTGCCGCTGCACTGGCTAAGAGACATGCAGATGGGTAATTGCCACTGGAAGACTTCAACATAGAATGTCACGACCCGAACTCCGAGCACATGCATATCCCTCCGTGGTCGATATAAATTTGCGACGTCCCAGGGAGTGTCACCGACCTATTCATTATTATGCGCATGCGGAAACGTAAAACAATCTCCATACAACATAACAGTGGGATAGAAACGTAGGATAGTATTTTCACAACCACACCTACAATACAGTAGTACTTAAATACAAACCAGTTTAACACCCCAAGGTCTAATACAAAAAGTGAAGCTGTTTGACTGCCTATAAGTTAAGGTTCTATATACAAGACCGGGGTTCGATATTACACTATCATACTTCTCAACCCTTCTAGGGTGAGCTGTCACCCATCCCCAGCCTTGACGGAAGACCCGTCATCACCTGGGAGAAGGTAACGAGAATTCTACTCTTCCTTCCCTGCAAACCATCGTACACTACCTGGCCTTCCTTCATCTAGGAACCTGAGAATGTTAGCCCACTAAGGGGTGTGATCACATATCAGCAAGTCAATCTACTAAACCCAAATTAGGAGAAGGGTACATATAACATGTAATCTAATCACCCTTCTTACCATTTCTCATCACTTGCACTTTCTTGCACGTTAGTGGCATTCAATCATACAATATCACATTGACATCACTTAGCAGTTGAATACTTCAGTGCATATACAGATAGTGATGCAGATGTCAGATCATTGACCGTGGCCAATTTTTAATAGATAACAGTCATCCGGTATAACTGGGCTTCGCCTCACACCGTTGAGCGCGGCAACGTCTACATCTAGACGGCATTGCAATTACGGAGTATTGGCCCAGCATCTACTGCGACCGGCATCCGTTGACTTGGGGCATTCCCGAAGAAGCATCGTCCGGCCCCAAAGGCACGTGACGGAATCATGTCATGAATGCATATGATCGATGTCACATTTCAATAATCAATTATATACAGCATCCACAGCATCAATTGAGCAATTTCATAGCAAGAATTCTTCAAAACAAGCATATACTCTTATTCATCCAAATTGACAGAGAACTGTCCAATAACGCTCTCCCAATTTCGAAGTCAGAAACTCACTCATATGATTTCAAAAAATTCTCAAATTCGGAAATGTGCTAGAAAACATATAAAAAAACATTTTTCATGAAGACACCAAGATCCATATCCCACTGGATTCGGCCCAGAAATTCTTTCTATCCAGCACAAAAATCGGGTCCAGTTCCAGAGAGTCTAACTCATTGAAATCAGTTCGGTTTTGGGTCGAAATCTTGTCCATTTGATTTGATATTCGAGTATGTTATATTATAAGTTGTGAGGAACAACTTTCATGAAGGAACCGATTGGAAATTAGACCTCTAAAGGTAGGTAACAACCCTTGAAATCATGGCAGGTCACGGGTTATAAAACTCCGAAATACTGCTCCGAGGATGACGTCATTAAAATCGTCACCTTTTTAATTTCTAAAAATTCTAAGAAAAATGTATATCATTATTTAGGATGTCCAAAACATTTCTTCAGAAGGAAATTTCTTTAAAATCGCAACAAAAAGTTGTCTACGAAATTAGCAAAACACACATGTCCTGGAAATTGTTTCAGAAAACAGCCGCTGTTCTAGCCCGAATCTCCCTCCACGAAGTTTGTTTTGCTCTATAAACCCTATCTAAACTTTTCTATGGCCATCATAACATCCCTAAGCAACATCCATCCACATATAACTTCATCTACATGTTTCCTCTACATAAAAATCCCTAAAGAATGTACTCAGCCCATAATCTAAGTTTAGGAGACAACTTACCGCTAAATCTAATGGCGATCCTCACTTGTGGCCGGACGGCAACACAAGGACAGCCCTGGAGGTTTTTGACGATGATTTGGACCCGGCACAACGGCTGGAGGTGTCGTTGGGCGACCATCACAGCAGCACACAAAGTCCCGGATTCTCTTGAGGAGGGAGGAACGCTCAAGACCTTGCTGTTCGGTCGCTGCTTTGTCGTCCAAGGGGGAGCAAGAATGGCCGAATAAACTAACTTAAAGAAGAAGAAGACAAGACTTTTTATGGCTATGAAAGGGAAAGGAAATTGTTATAAGGCTGGATAAGGGAAAGAGAGAGACAGGCGCACAGCAGCAGGAGAGAAGAAATAAGTGCGGAAGAAAAAGAAAAGAGGCTGAAGCAAAAGACTAAGACCCTTCGGCTGAGAGAAAAGAAAGGAAAGAAAAATAAAGAACAAGAAAGAAAAAGGGAAAAGTAAAAAGGAAAGCAGCCCATTTGCTGCTGCACTTTGGTTTCCTACGGCAAGAAGAGAGGAGGAAGGTGGGAAGTAAATGCTTGGAAGTTACTCAGCATTTACTCAGCATTTACCTCATGCTTTTGGCCCCAAATTCCATGGAAAAATGGCTCTCCATTACTACCTTAGATCCCACTATCTTTTCCAAGTCTATCTCCATTAAATACTAAGGAAATTGAGGTGAAATTGTAGGAGAGAGGGATTCCTACGAATTTCCTTTTGAGGAGACTTCTCTTCTTTCTTTAATTACCAATCTAACATCTAATTCAATAGGGTCAAGTCCCTTAGTAACAACTTATAATACCTCTTAAATTGCTTCACATTAGAGGCCTTAAAATCCTACTTAAAATGTGGCAATTCCCTTGCTCTTTTAATTTGCTGATCTTGCACATTTCATGAACAATTCCCATCATCAATAAGTTTTGAGAAGATGCAACAATGTCCTTGGGATGAATTGTGACATACTAGAGTTTTTAATTTTCTGAAATCGGAGTAAATTTCATAGTTAAATTCAGTCGAACGTGGTTTCAGTGCGGCCTAAACTACTGGGTAGTTTTTGGGAATTTTTGGTGCAAATAACATGTGGTTGATTATTTTCGAACCACAATGTGCATCTCCGATACATTAGCGACTCTCGATTTTCGCGCGAATTTCAAGATTTCAATTACGAGTACAGGGTTATCAAAACGACAGAAAAATCGGTTTAGTGTCGATTGTCAATAAATTTTGTAATTAAATGGAATCACCCATGCCTAATTACATATTTCAATTGCATTGACTTATTTCCGATCCCTCATAGATTTTCAACTGTGTCGCAATGACTCTTGTAGACTAACACGATCAAGCCGTCGATTTTTGGTCGAATTCTCGAGTCTGTTGCATCAAAATTCTTTAATAACTTCCCCAACTAGTCTAGTTTTCTCGCGAGTGATCAGCTCGGAGAATAGCGCTATGGACATGTCGATGAAAAGCCCGATTCATTTAATTGAAAACAGAAGCAAAAAAGACTGTCGCATAGAACTTGAAGATCTGAGTGGAAAGAAAGTAAATATGGGATCTAAACTGATCAGAGGTTTGGCAGTAGACTAATTTTTTTTTTTAAGAAATGCCTTCTTAAGCACTCTTTTCTCAGAATCTGCTGTTTAGCTGCTATTGTTTTGAATTGGCATTTAATAAACCTTTTGGATTTTCTCCAGGGCTGTGATGATGGGCTTAATGCTTCACTCAAATGCAAAACAACTTATAAGGAGGCAAAAGTATGAAGGTACATTAGAAGTTCTTGCTATGGGTGAGGTCCGTTACTGGTGCTCTGTGGTAACTTATGATAATCTAGGCATTTTTGGCCTTATCCAGTACCAAGCTTCAATGCTTCTTAATTTGTAACATGCATAATGTGGGAATTGAGATGTATTGTGAGGGATGTCATTTTGTAGAAGAGTTTACCAACTGTTCAGATCAATAGTTGGTTGCATAGACCAAAAAAAAGTGGTGCCACCTTGTCGTTTCCCCTTAAAATGCCATAGCTTGCTACTGAATTGATGTGATGCCCTATTGCAATTGAGTTTAAAAATCGGTATATATTACACGATGCTAACCAACGTTTCAGAAACAAGGACAACTCTTAAACAAGGAATGTCAATCATAACTAAAATTGTTCCTTGTCTAAAATATAATATTGTGAAAGTAGGCTTGTTTGATCATTGTGTCGGAATGTTACTCACTATTAGTTATATATGCAGCAGATGGTCTATTATGCTAGATATATAGGTGAAGGACCAATTCTTAGTTGGTATGTACTTTGGGATGAGGTAATACTATACATGATATACTTTCCACAAGAAAATCTGATGAATAGCTCCAAAACAAAATATTTTGAACCTTAATTTACTATTTCGAGTGGTAAATTTGCCATAAGAGGGATATGTGATTCAAATTGTGGATCGGAATGATCGGTGTATTCTGCTAGTGATATTATTAAATAATATAGTAACCATGCGATGTATTTCTGAGTTAGCCGGTGCATTAGTCTGACTGTAAAAGCTTATTTCTTAGGTTCATTACACATTATACCATCACAAAAGTATAGAATGTATTCATTGTAATAGAGGACCCAAATCCGGGCCCAAAAGCATACGCCAATATGATTTAGCACACGATTAAGCCCACAAAGGTAGCACCATTATTATTTTTCAATGCAAATTAATAATATATCAGAATGACTAAGCATACCTACCATGGGCTGCATGCTAGATCAACTGGGAATAATTGCCTGGACATTCTCCTTTGCATGTCTTGCCCACATTTGGATCTCAACCATCACTTTTTATTAATATATATTGTCATGAACAATGTTCTTATAACAGAATGAATGTCCTCAAAACTGCTTGTCAAAGCTGCATTTTTTGTATGTTCGTAGAAACCGCCATAAAGCGTTGAAGTAATTTCTTACTACAAAAAAGGAGTCCGGCTTCTTTTTTCTCTTGATCGTGAGTATAGGCTCATGATTATCTGAAAGTTGTTTCTATTACTTTGATTGACATACCACCTGTTACTTTTTTCTACCAATTTGTAAAAATGGCAGCCGTGCTGACCTTCTCGTATGAATGGAATGTTTACAATAGAATTCATACATTTGCACCAATCTGGGCCTCGATCCGGGTTGGTTCTTGCTCGCATTTGGCCTAGACATCAAGACAACAAATTTGGTCTCTTTCATACTGAACAGGGCATGCCTCAGTGCAGTACTTCTTTTTCCAAGCTAGAGCTAAGCTCCTAGCAAAATGTTAGAACATCATTCCACCAAGACAGGAACAACGAAAGTGGTCATAAAAATGCAAGTTTGACCGTGAATTTATCTCAGGAGACACTTAAGAACAAGTAAACCTTCATAAAAGTTAGATGGAAATCGATGTCCTAACCAAATTGCAGATTGGCCATAAGCCTAAGACTTTGAAGAACATTTAGTTGTTTGTGCTATATTGTCAAGCAAGAGGAGTTTTATGTCTCGAACGGTTTGCGAATGGACCAAGTGATATATGGAGACGAAAATTTTTATTTGGAAAGGAAAGCAAATTTGTTACCATAGAACCAAAAAAGTTGAGAAGAGACAGCCATGTTTTTCTAGTGTTGTTTGTCATCACTAGTAGTATGATCACCTAGCCAAATAGAGATGAGCAAGCAATTACGTAAAAACACCTGTTCAAAAGAGGGAAGGATCATGCCCTGTATTGTCTTCAAGGAAAGAGAACAAGACCTTATTTAGTTGTGAAGGTAAGAACTTACATTGACTCGATAGATCCACATTGAGCCCAATGTTGATCAACAACAATAACAAACAATAGGAAAAAAACCCAATCCTACCATTACCAGGAAATGCAGAACGAGAGAACCTAAAATGTTTGGCCTCTGGATAATTTTCGAAAACCGTCCTCCACAATATAGTAGCATGTGATGAATAAGCTCTGACATGTGGTGATAACTAGTTCCACATAGTGAAACCATCCTTGTCGCCATTGGGGATTGATGAATAGAACAATTGGAATTACCAGTCCAACCGTTGTGTATGACACTCCAAAGCTGATATAAAATGTTTGTTTGTCTATGAAACCATCTTGTTTAGCTGTCGTGCATGATTTTGTTGCTAAGCAGTTAACGTTAATGATTGTTGAGCACTTCTTACTCAATGGCAGTCCACACAAAAGATGGTTTCCATAGTAACTACTTTCATCGAATGCCCCAAATTGATTTTTGTTTGGTATGGTTCCTGACAAGTCATTGTAAGACACATTGAAAACTTCCAGGGAATTCAATTGAGTAAGCTCTTCAGGGATAGAACCAATCAAATTGTTATAGGAAAGGTCAATGCTCTCTATCTTCGTGAGGCTCGATAATGATATTGGTATATGTCCTGTAAGCTTGTTATGTGATAGGTTCAGCACAAGCATTTCTTGTAAGATTGCTATCTCCGGTGGGATCTCGCCGCTGAACTGGTTGCAAGAAAGATCTAGCCCCACCATTTTAAGAAGTGCGTAGCCTTTATAAGAATCAAACCTTCTTTTTGTTGTGAACCCAACAGTATGTGGAGCATGAAGTTCTACTATTATTTCTTCATAAAATTGCTCAATATGGACATTCATTGTCCTCACATAAGACCAAGGTGACCATCCTATAACTCTACTGAGTTCCTGTGTTGAAGTTACCTTATGAGTGTAATCTTCGGATAAATTCATGGATCCCAAGCAATTAGGTAATGGACCAAAGAGATTGTTTTCAGAAAGATCGATCATACTTAAGCTTTTCAATTTGCACAATTGCTCAGGAAATGTTCCATAGAAACTATTACCTTTCAGTGAAAGAATGCTCAATTGAGAGAGGTTACCTAGCCAATAGGGTATGCTTCCGGAGAACTCATTTTCACTCAGATCCAAGGTCACCAAATGGGAGCTATTAGAGGGCGCCTGCATGAGTGTACCATTCAATTTGTTCCTACTCAAATGGATGTGACGCATCCACTGTGAGATAAAAACTGATGGTAATGGACCAGAGAGATTGTTGTCAGACAAATCCAAATACTCAAGGGCACCAAGATTGCAGAGTTCTTGAGGGATGAGGCCATCCAATTGATTTTTGGACAAGTCAAGGGCCACAAGCAATGTCATGTTTGCAATCATTCTGGGAAGCTTGCCGATGAAAATGTTGTTGCTAACGCCCAATATTCGCAAATCAAAGAGTGATGAAAGAAAAGAGAGACTTCCATTGAACAAGTTGTGGTCTAACTTCAGAAATGACAAATCTCGGTTCATGGTGTGGTTGGAAAGTACAATTTCTCCCTGCAAATTGTTATATGCTACGTTGAGGATATCCACTTTACTATCTAGTAACTGGATAGGTAGTCCCCCTGAGAAATTGTTGCTAGACAAGTCTAAGATATCTAGGGATTTTACACTACCTAGTTCAAATGGAATATTCCCTTCCAATCTGTTAGCTGATAGATTAAGGTGGGACAGATTTGGGACATTTGCCCAAAATTCGGTAGTGAGCTTTCCTCTCATGTTGTTGTTGGATATGTCCATGTACAAAAGATTAAAATGGGTCATTGATGGAACCTTAAATGTTATAAACCAGTTATTTGCCATAAAAAGCATTTCCAACTTGGTGTTGTTTTCCAACAACCAAGCTGGAAAGGGACCCGGAATGTCATTCGAGGAGAGATCCAAAATTCTCAGGTCATATTGATGCTTGAGAAAGCCCGAAGAAGTCAATTCGAATCCTCTTGATGGACTATTTGACATACTTAAAACCTTCAACTGGAACCTCGGGATCAAAGATGCAACTTTGGTATCAATTGTTCGTTTGGTCTCATCAAGAATTAGCACCTTAAGTCTTGAATGGTTTGCAAGTGGGCCGAGTGATGAGGGGATATCAAAATGGTTGCCCGAAATGGAAAGAAATTGGAGAGATGTAAGACTAGTGAGGGGAGATGACACGACACTATCTATAAATTCATTGTCTTCAAGATTCAGAATCCGAATAGAGGACATGTTTCACCAACATGTAGGAAGCCTGCCGGTAATTCCGTTAAAGCTAAGATCCAACTCTTCTAGTTTTACCAGGTTACACAAGCCTGCCATTGATATCACAAGTCAATTCTCCTCCAATGAGATATATCGACACATGCAAAGAGGACATTCAAGTACATCAAGGATCCGTTTCATGTCTAGCTTTTACACTGAGAGATAAGAACTTACTATGATTTGATAGGTTGCCACTTAGACTGGTTCTGGATGAGGACAACAATCTAAGGGATGTCAACGGACCAAGGCTGGAAAGGATTCCTCTGCTTGTGTTCAACGAAGAACCATCCAAGATGAGTTGTTCCAATTTACTGAAGTTATGGAAATCTTTTCAAAAATCAAAAGATTACAGAACATCAGATTTCCTTACACAAGCATAATCAAGAAATGGTATAGAGATATTGTGAGTGAATGGAACTTCTTTAATAAAAATTTACGCTTCATTCGTTTCACAGAAAATATCACTTTTCTAGAAAATGTTTTTCGAGAAGTCATTTTTAGGAAAATGATAAAATTTTCTAGTGCTCGGTTGGAACCTGAAAATGAACTAGAAAATATTTTACACTGTTTAGCATGAAAAATTTAATTTGATTGTCATCTGTGCACTCCTTTCAATAATATTTATTTTTATTTTAAAAAATAGATTTTTTCATTATTTTTTTCTTTCTTGTTCGTCCGATCACTGGTCACAGGTGAGGTCAAGATTGCTCGAGGCCGATGAGCTTAGACCCCATTAGATTGGCGAGGCCTCAGCCTTCAATGAGCATGTTCCTCACGTGTGGTTAGTTGTTGGTGGTTGTTGTAACCAACAATCAATTGAGGAAGAAAGAAGAAAGAAAGAAAGAAAGAAATTAAAAATTAGAAATTTTATTTTTAAAAAGAAAATAGAAAAACAATAAAATAACTAAAAAGAGTGCATGAGGAAAACAGGTCTAGGTGAAAGAAAGAAAATTGAAAATGATTTCCTCATTGTCCCAACTTTTGAAAATGCTTTTTCCAGTGAAGGAAAATATTTTCCTTTACTTATATATTTTCCATGACTTGAACGCTGGAAAATCTAAAAACATTTTCTTGAAAGTCGTTTTCCGTGAAATGAATGGAGCATTATTGTGAATATACATTCACTCACGGGTTTGACTAACCTTGAGTTGTAATTATTCCCTCTACTGTATTATCTTGGAGAGAAAGGATCCTCAGAGATGACAGTGCCCCTATTGCTCGCACGACGGTCCCCACATGCTTCAAGTGGACAAAATTTAGCTGGAGGCTCTCTAAGTGGCTCAAGTTTTTTATGCCTAGCAGTAAAATCCCAAGTAATTAACTTGCTTGGTAGTTAAGTTGGGAAAGCATCCACACTGATGCCTCTGGTTAGATATCTTTTCAATCAGCAACATTTGTATATGAAAAGAGAAGGGGATTGTAATATATGACTTCTATATTCTTAATATGAAGCACATGTAAAGATATGAAAGAGCATGCATGAATCACAATCTAGTCAGTTTAATTTATGAATAAAAACGAGGATTCTGCATGAAAATTGAAATAGTACCTTCAACAATAGCCCTTGCATCGACTGCATTAAAACTTATGTCCAGCTCCTTTAAATTACTGAGATCACCTAATTTTTCCACAAATATTGCTAACTCAAGTCAAGGATGGCGATTTTGTATGGAATTATGAATAGAGAATAAGCTAGAGAAACTATCATTCACATTCACATGTAAAGTCCCATTCAAATGTTGTTGGGAGAATAGACACCTGAGAGTCAAAATTATAACGCGAATGGGTAGAATAGAATTATCCAAAGTAAATAATGAAAGCACCCATGCAGATGCCTTGAGATAGGAGTCTTTCGAATCAACAACATTTCTATATGGAAAGAGAAGGGGGTTGCAATATATGATTTCTATATTCATTATGTGAAGCCCATGTAAAGGTATTAAAGAGTCCACACGACTCATAGGCTAGTTAGTTTAATATATGAATAAAAACGAGTCTCCTTCGTGCAAATTGAAATAGTACCTTCAATAGTAGCCACTGCATCGATTGCGTTTTCACTTATGTCCAACTCCATCAAATTATTGAAACCACCTAATTTATCCACAAATAGTGTTAACTCAAGTCAAGGATGGTGATTTTGTACCGAATTATGAGTAGAGAACAAGCCGGAGAAATTTACCATTCACATGTAAAGTCCCCCTCAAATTGCTATTTCTGAGGGACAGACGCCGGAGAGATGGAATTGTACTGAGAATGGATAAAATAGAACTATCCAAAGAGTTACCCCTCAAGTCAAGTTCCTCTAGTTTGCTCAGCCTTGAAGATAGCAAGTTTGGTTCTACAAACAAACAACGAAAAGCATAAAAATCCATAGAAATCTATTCAAGTACATGCGTAAACAGGTATTGCCATTTTGAAGGGGAAATATGTTGTAGGGTGGCGATTTTGTTCTAAATTGTGAGTAGAGAATAAGCTGGAGAAATTTACCATTCACATGTAAAGTCCTGCTCAAATTGTTGTCACCGAGGGACAAACTCCGAAGAGATGGAATTGTACCGAGAATGGATAGAATAGAATTATCCAGAGAGTTATCACTCAAGTCAAGTTCCTCTAGTTTGCTCAGCCTTGAAGATAACAAGTTTGGTTCTACAAACAAACAATGAAAAGTAGTAGAATTCGCAGAAATCTATTTGAGTACATGCGTAAACCGGGATTGCCATTTTGGCGGGAAATATGTTGTAGACTTGTGGATTAATCATAACGTGGACATAATCATCTATACTGCAGGAAGTGAGTAAGGACATAGACATGGTTAAGTTTTGAGTTCATTAGATAATGAGTATCTCTTCTTTTATAGGAAATGAACGAATGGTGAATTTATACCTTCTGGTGCAATCCACCCTCCTAAATAGTTGTCGGACAAGTCAAGGCTCTTGAGTTCTTCAAACGGAAGAAGTAGAGAAGCGTTTAGGTACCAAGTTTTCAAGCCGAAACGGTAATATCTCGAAGAGCGGAGGATTAAATGAGTGACTCGCCCGATGGTGGGATTGCACTCAACACCTTTCCAGCTGCAACAGTTGAAATATGATCCCTCGACCTCTACCTCATATGCCAGGTCCAATGTGGCATTGAGCGCTAAGAGTGCAACCCTTTCTTGCTCTCGACACCCACGAGAGCCACACAAACATGCGATACCCCAAATCACCACAAGCGCCCACAATGCTTTCTTTTTCATGATTGCAGATTCGAGTGACCAAACTTTATATGTCTCACACTCTTGAGTTAACTTCTTTTTTGCAAGTTAGAGCAACTTTATAAAGTTCAGCGATGCTTGTACTTGAGTGTAGAAGTTGTGGTCATGGCCAAAGTCTTGGTCATCTTTAGTGATGAATGAACGTCAGCTCCTTTTAGTGACAAGGTTAAGGGGAGAAAAAGCATAACGGATTGCCTTTCGGATTTACAAAAAGAAGCTAGTTTAACTTAATGAGTGCCCATTTAACATTATTTGAATTACAACCTTTGCAAGGGTGACAGTGGATTATCCCTACGAGTCCGTACGTACAAGTGAAAAACTGCACTAGAAAACGTTTGGAAATTGGATGGTTCAAAGCATGAAGATCTGTTAATCTACTTTGCATTGGAACTTTTAGGAGAAAGTGATCTTGACAAGAGGCATTTCAAAAGTAGACGTGTTGCAAAATTAACACGAAAATTGGGAAGATCTTGCTATTAAATCAAACGCTAGAACATTGAAGAAATAAATGAGGAATGACGAAGATATCAAATATTTACAAGATTTGATCCGAGTGTTGGCATTTATCCCTAGAGAGAGCTAGCAACTAATAATTCACTATAATTTGAGAATCAAAACTACAATCACTCACACATTCAAATGTTTCCCAAACCTAGATTAAGATTACATCCAAATATGTTTATAAATAAACAACTTAATTGCATGTAAAGCTCATAAGGCAAATCACCGAATGTTTAATCCCTTAGCAAAACCCTTCGCACTGCTAATTCAAGATTGTTCGTATGTTCTTCCTTTTACTCGCTGTGCGGTGACTCAATTTCTAATGGAATTCCACTATTAGGCTTCTTGAGGAAAGGAAACCCATAAAAGCAAAACCTTGCTTTATATTTATTTCTTTTTCTCTAACCGCTTCCTAGCCCCACACGCTCTCTTTTGTATGACCAAGAAGAAAATTCCAAGAAGGCAATTAAAGTCCACAGGAAATTTGTCAGGAGAGTTCATTGTATTCAAAACTGGGGCCCTTGGCAGCTATCCACAGAAAAATTTCTTCGTCAATGTTTAATGCACCGGAGTCTACACGTCCGAACCTCCCAAATTGAACTTATATCTTTTTCTTACACAAGCGTCCAAGCAATAGCCTCTCAAATCTTTTACATTGCAAAGTTTGGATGTAATTGCGGATACGTCCAACCAAATAAAAGAAACTCTCCTATATATACGCCATTCAAGGAAAGATTTTTTGGATTTCTTTCTTACCCAATTAGGTTAGATTGCATAACGGATCAAAATTGAGACATATTTTAACAATTTTTTACTTGTCTTGATGTTTATAACTAAGTCATAATGTTCATCATCCATGTTCTCTGAATGCCTTGATGGGTGTTCACTCTCTATAGATGACAACTGCACTCAAGTAAAGCTTAAGTTTCGTCAAAGGAACATGTTTGGTCATCATGTCGAGAGAGGCATTTCAAAAGTTGACATGTTGCAAAATTAACGCGAAAATTGAGAAGATCTTCCCATCAAATCAATGCAAGAACATTGAAGAAATGAACGGGGAATGGCAAAGATACCAAATATTTATGAGATTTGATTCGAGCGTTGGTATTTATCCCTAGATTGGGCCAGCAATCAATAATTCACTATAATTTGAGAATCAGAACTACAATCGTTCATATACTCGAGTGTTTCCTACGTTTAGATTAAACCAAATCCAAATAACTTTATAAATGAACAACTTAATTGCATGTAAAGCTCATAGAAGCCCATAGCAAAACCCTTCGCACGGCAAATTCAAGAACGTTTTTATGTTCTTCCTTTTACTCTTCGTGTGGTGGCCCAATTTCTAATGGAATTCCATTATTAGGCTTCTCGAGGAAAAGAAACCCAAAAAAGCAAAACCTTGCTTTTTATTTATTTTCTTTTCTCTGACCACTTCCAAACCCTACACGTTCTCTTTTGTATGACCAAAAAGAAAATTCCAAGGAGGCAATTAAAGCCCACAGGAAATTTGACTGCGAGAGTTCTTTGTATTCGCTATCGGGGCCCTTGGCGGCTGTCCATAGAAATATTTCTCTGTCAATGTTTAATGCGCCGGAGTCTACACGTCCAACCCTCCCAAATTGAACTTATATCTTTTTCTTTCCCAAACATCCAAGCAATATCCTCTCAAATCTTTTACTTTGCAAAGTATGGATGTAATTATGAATACGTCCTACCAAATAAAAGAAACTCTATAATATATACACCATTCAAAGAAATATTTTTTGGATTTCTTTCTTACCCAATTAGATTAGATTGCATAACGGATCAAAATCGAGACATATTTTAACAATTCTTTACTTGCCTTGACATTTATAACTAAGTCATAATGTTCATCATCCATGTTCTCTGAATGCCTTGATGGGTGTTCACTCTCTATAGATGACAACTACACTCAAGTAAAGCTTAAGTTTCGTCAAAGGAACATGTTTGGTCATCATGTCTTAGAGAGGCATTTCAAAAGTTGACATGTTGCAAAATTAGCGCGAAAATTGAGAAGATCTTCCCATCAAATCAATGCAAGAACATTGAAGAAATGAACAGGGAATGGCAAAGATACCAAATATTTACGTGATTTGATCCCAGTGTCGATATTTATCCCTGGAGAGAGCCAGCAATCAATAATTCACTATAATTTCAGAATCAGAACTATAATCGTTTATACACTCGAGTGTTTCTCACGTTTAGATTAAGACCAAATCCAAATAACTTTATAAATGAACAACTTAATTGCATGTAAAGCTCATAGAAGCCCATAGCAAAACCCTTCGCACATCAAATTCAAGAACATTTTTATGTTCTTTCTTTTACTCTTCATGTGGTGGCCCAATTTCTAATGGAATTCCACTATTAGGCTTCTCGAGGAAAGGAAACCCAAAAAAGCAAAACGTTGCTTTTTATTTATTTTCTTTTCTCTGACCACTTCCAAACCCCACACGCTCTCTTTTGTATGACCAAAAAGAAAATTTCAAGGAGGCAATTAAAACCCACAGGAAATTTGACCGCAAGAGTTCTTTGTATTCGTTATCAGGGCCCTTGGCGGTTGTCCATAGAAAAATTTCTCCATCAATGTTTAATGCACCGGAGTCTACACGTCCAACCCTCCCAAATTGAACTTATATCTTTTTCTTTCCCAAGCGTCCAAGCAATATCCTCTCAAATCTTTTACATTGCAAAGTATGGATGTAATTGTGAATACGTCCAACCAAATAAAAGAAACTCTATAATATATACACCATTCAAAGAAAGATTTTTTGGATTTCTTTCTTACCCAATTAGGTTAGATTGCATAACGGATCAAAATCGAGACATATTTTAACAATTTTTTACTTGTCTTGATGTTTATAACTAAGTCATAATGTTCATCATCCATGTTCTCTGAATGCCTTGATGGGTGTTCACTCTCTATAGATGACAACTACACTCAAGTAAAGCTTAAGTTTCGTCAAAGGAACATGTTTGGTCATCATGTCTGAGAGAGGCATTTCAAAAGTTGACATGTTGCAAAATTAACGCGAAAATTGAGAAGATCTTCCCATCAAATCAATGCAAGAACATTGAAGAAATGAATGGGGAATGGCAAAGATGCCAAATATTTATGAGATTTGATCCGAGTGTTGGTATTTATCCCTAGAATGAGCCAGCAATCAATAATTCACTATAATTTGAGAATCAGAACTACAATCGTTCATATACTCGAGTGTTTCCTACGTTTAGATTAAGACCAAATCCAAATAACTTTATAAATGAACAACTTAATTGCATGTAAAGCTCATAGAAGCCCATAGCAAAACCCTTCACACGGCAAATTCAAGAACGTTTTTATGTTCTTCCTTTTACTCTTCATGTGGTGGCCCAATTTCTAATGGAATTCCATTATTAGGCTTCTCGAGGAAAAGAAACCCAAAAAAGCAAAACCTTGCTTTTTATTTATTTTCTTTTCTCTGACCACTTCCAAACCCTACACGCTCTCTTTTGTATGACCAAACAGAAAATTCCAAGGAGGCAATTAAAGCCCACAGGAAATTCGACTGCGAGAGTTCTTTGTATTCGCTATCGGGGCCCTTGGCGGCTATCCATAGAAATATTTCTCTGTCAATGTTTAATGCACCGGAGTCTACACATCCAACCCTCCCAAATTGAACTTATATCTTTTTCTTTCCCAAACATCCAAGCAATATCCTCTCAAATCTTTTACTTTGCAAAGTATGGATGTAATTGTGAATATGTCCAACCAAATAAAAGAAACTCTATAATATATACACCATTCAAAGAAATATTTTTTGGATTTCTTTCTTACCCAATTAGATTAGATTGCATAACGGATCAAAATCGAGACATATTTTTACAATTCTTTACTTGCCTTGACATTTGTAACTAAGTCATAATGTTCATCATCCATGTTCTCTGAATGCCTTGATGGGTGTTCACTCTCTATAGATGACAACTACACTCAAGTAAAGCTTAAGTTTCGTCAAAGTAACATGTTTGGTCATCATGTCTTAGAGAGGCATTTCAAAAGTTGACATGTTGCAAAATTAACGCAAAAATTGAGAAGATCTTCCCATCAAATCAATGCAAGAACATTGAAGAAATGAACAGGGAATGGCAAAGATACCAAATATTTACGTGATTTGATCCGAGTGTTGGTATTTATACCCAGAAAGAGCCAGCAACCAATAATTCACTATAATTTGAGAATCAGAACTACAATCGTTCATATACTCGAGTGTTTCCCACATTTAGATTAAGACCAAATCCAAATAACTTTATAAATAAGCAACTTAATTGCATGTAAAGCTCATAGAAGCCATAGCAAAACCCTTCGCATGGCAAATTCAAGAATGTTTGTATGTTCTTTCTTTTACTCTGTGTGGTGGCCCAATTTCTAATGGAATTCCACTATTAGGCTTCTGAGGAAAGGAAACCCAAAAAAGCAAAATCTTGCTTTTTATTTATTTTCTTTTCTCTGATCACTCCCTAACCCCACGCGCTCTCTTTTGTATGACCAAAAAGAAAATTCCAAGGAGGCAATTAAAGCCCACATGAAATTTGACCGCGAGAGTTCATTGTATTCGCTATCGGGGCCCTTAGTGGTTGTCCATAGAAAAATTTCTCCATCAATGTTTAATGCGCCGGAGTCTACATGCCCAACCCTCCCAAATTGAACTTATATCTTTTTCTTACCCAAACGTCCAAGCAATATCCTCTCAAATCTTTTACAATTCAAAGTCCGGATGTAATCATGAATATGTCCAACCAAATAAAAGAAACTCTCTAATATATACACCATTCAAAGAAAGATTTTTTGGATTTCTTTCTTACCCAATCAGGTTAGATTGCATAACGGATCAAAATCAAGACATATTTTAACAATTCTCTACTTTGCCTTGACATTTATAACTAAGCCATAATGTTCATCATCCATGTCAATTATCCCAACGCCTCGATGGGCGTTCACTCTCTATAGATGACAATTGTGCTCAAGTAAAGCTTAAGTTTTGTCAAAGGAACATGTTTAGTTATCATGTTTGGTGAGTTCTCTACCTTGGCTTCACATTTGTAATGTATTTATATGTAAATGGGATTAATTGAGTAGATTTAACCTCTCAAGTTGCTGGGACCCCAATCTTTCTTTGACTAAGATTGGGACACTCGACATTAATAAAATAAGTGAGATAAGAGAATGACCATTGAGTTAGGAAGTCGGATTGCATGCAAATTTGCTTTCCTAGATACTCATTCCTTCTTGGTGGAGATCCCACACCGATATGATTGGACAACTTTACTAGTAGCTTTGTGCTTGGGTTTGTCGTGTATGGGAGCCCGAAGAGGTCCTTGTGACGATCCTCACTCTACATTTTGAAGATAGCACGTCATGATGCAAAATCTTAAGAACTATTACGCTTCAATTTGTTTTTTGCTCTCCAATTCTCATTAGGCTCACATAACCCAAACATGCAGTGGAAGATTCAGTGTGGAAGAGAGAGCTTTGTGTGGAGAAAGTGAATGTGGGATTAGTATTCTAGTTGGAAGTTTGTTACTGCGGTTTCAGTAACCATCCTTACTTTAGCAAATTCCATTTCAAGTTGCATTTGATGTTAGTTATGATGTTAATTAAAATTACAGATCTGTCATTTTTCCCCAACTTTGCCTCTCTCGACTCATTATTCAAAACCTACGAGAAAACCCACTTAATCAAGACACTTACCCAACCCCAAGCGTATGACACTCCTAGCACCGTCTACACTTGTTGCATCACCAAGCCACCACCCTGCCGCCTCAACTATCTCCCTCTCTCCTGTCTCAAGCTCATGTCCCTCGCTACCCAAATTCCAGAGTTGGCTCTGATACCACTTGTAACGCCTTGGGTCCGCTTTGGACACTAAGTCCTCACGGTTTTGTCTTTCTCGAGGCAGCTCATACTACTCGAGAAAACGAGTATGTACAGTTAGAGGGCCCATTGCCTTATAAGTTAGCCCAAGACTCCCTCCCTAGGCGATGTGGGACAAGAGGGGCTATCACAGCTTTTGAGCTTGTGGCCATGGCCTTGAGTAGGGGTGTGCATGGTTCGGGCGGGCGGTTCCCGACCTAGAACCGAGAACCGCCCGCTAAGGACCGGTTCCGAAAAATTAGAACTGGGATCCACCCGTTTGTTGCATGGATTCACCCGGGAACCGGATCGCCGGTCCGGTCCAGTTTCCGGGTGGATCCATGGAACCGATCTTGATGCAAAAAAATTTTGGTTTTCAACATAGAACGACTACATGACATCAAAGCAAGCCAAAGAAAGAAAAATCAAATTTAAGTACGTGGAACAAAGATTCATTTGTTGTAATTATAAATGTATCTCGTAGATAAAAAAAAATGCGAACAGATGGAATGCAACATTCTCCCATTTCGTACTTGCAAATAATCATAGATGGTTAAATTTTCTTTGACCAAGTGTAAAGGTTCCCTAGAGAGTGAGATGAGATGTAGAGTTTCTTTTAGTAATTTTTTTTTTAATATTAAAAAGGTTCCGTTCCGGTCCGGTCCGGGTGGGCGGGCAGGCGGATCCACCCATAGAACTGGGAACCAGACCAGTACCCACCGGTTCCAATATTGGAACCGGGAACCGGATCGGTTCCCTCAAGACCCACTGGTTCCGGGCGATTCCGGTCCGGTTTCGTGCGGTCCGGGCGGATCCCGGGTATTTTGCACACCCCTAGCCTTGAGTGTAACTTTCGAGCTCTAGTGGCCATGGAGTGAGAAGCCGAGACTGGTGTGGCAGAAGGTAGAGAGACGGAGATAAAAAAAAATGGGGTGGAGTGGTAGTTTATAAATGCAAATTGTGTATTTCCAAAAGTGGGGATGGTTTTTCAAAAATTCTCTATTTTCTTTTTTGAAAAAAAAAATTTACAAAAAAGTTTAAGCTATATCCATTTTGATACAATTTACTCTAAACTTTTTTTTATGACATGAAAAGCCCTAAACTTATACATATATTTACCCCAAGTTTTTCTGTGACACAAAAACCCAACTCATTATTGTGCAACACATATAACACAAACTATTTTCTTTTTTTTTTTTCTTTTTTGGTGATATCATAAATTTGGATATGAATGTGTCTCATGGATATAAGTTTAGGGTACATATGTCACATGGGTATAAATTTGAGATTTTTTGTGTCACAACAAAAATTTTAGGGTAAATATGTTATAGTTGACATAATTTAGAGTTTTTTGTGTGGCCTTTTCCCCCTTTTTTTCCTCTTATGAAAAAAAAAAATGGCATGATACCTTACTTATATGCTATCTGATATAATAATTCTCTTTTGCATGTTAAATTTGCTTCTTCATATTTGGTAGGATCAATAAGGTTGATGTTATATGATTTGTAACTTTCTCACAATCCCTCCTCAAGAGAGCGAGAACCGTAAAGAGAATTCTCAAAAGCAAAAAAAAAAAAAAAAAAAAAAAAAAAAAAAAATCTAAGTACTCTTGCAAAGTAAACAAAATTCATGTAAGACATCAAAGGACTTTAAAAATAATTAAAATTTGATATAAGAGGTTATTCCCTTCAACACAGGCACCTGGCCACATGGCTTGGCCAGGCTTGGTTGGGAGCCCTACTAGTGACTAGTAGCCATTTTCATACATTTGCACCAATCCGGGCCTCAATCCGGGTTTGTTCTTGCTTGAATTTGGCCAAGACATCAAGGCAATAAATTACTAGAATCGAAAAGACACTTTTGACTTCTCAGATTAAGAAAAACCGATTACTAGAATCCAATGGATTACGGGTCGCCCGAGCCAACACCATTCCCGCCACGTAAAAGAATGAAACCAGAAGGGTGACCCGAGGGCATAAAAACGGGCCCGATCACAAACGTGACAGGTCCGACGAGCAATGGAGCCAGAGAGATCCCCACGAAGAGCGACGTGAGAGCGGCGGGAGGGACCTGCGCCGTCGACGTGATGGCGAGACGCGGCCGCCTCGAAGTGAAGGCAACGATCGGGAGCGCAGACAGGGGAGGAGGGGAACTTCATGATGTGGGCTGTCCGGCCGATTACAATCGCCGGTTGTTCCGCCTCATCTCTCACCATTCTCAGACGCAAAAGATGAAGAGCAGCGATCGGCGGTTGTAATCGGCGGGTCCATTCCGCATCCAAAGTCCACATCGCCGGAGCTTAATTTCTCCAGATCTTATACTACTTCGATCGCTTTATTAAGCATAGTAGCATGGTGAGCTGTAGTTGTGAAATGATTAGAACCTATTTATGGGGTTTAGGTAAAGTGAATGCTTCGTTGATCGCGTGACTAATCGCAGTAAAAGCATGGTGGCTTCGAGCACTAAAATGATTAAGCTTATTGGTGCTGTTGATTTTTGGGTTCCCGGCTGCGGATTGTACTAATTGATTGGTCGAGCAAAGTTGTTGACTTTCCTTGCTTATTGGATTCGCTGAATCTGGATATACATACCTACAGATGTTCACTTACATGGACATGCTTATCTGCTCTTGTGGTACCCTTTACTGTATTAATTTTTTGATGATACTGGCCAGCGTGTTTGTTGTTTTAAGAGACAGTAGTCTTTCTGGCTACTGTGCGTGTATGTGCACATCCACTCATATAATTAAATGCGTATATCCTTCTAAATACAGAGCAGCTGCCACTGCACTGGCTAAGAGACATGCAGATGGGTAATTGCCACTGGAAGACTTCAACATAGAACTTGAAGATCAGAGTGGAAAGAAAGTAAATATGGGATCTGAAAGTGATCAGAGGGTTGGCAGTAGACTAAGTTGTTTTTTAAGAAATTCTTTCTCAAGCAGCCTTTTCTCACAATCTGCTGTTTAGCTGCTATTGTTTTGAATTGGCATTTAAAAAACCTTTTGGATTTTCTCCAGTGCTGTGATGATGGGCTTAATGCTTCACTCAAATGCGAAGCAACTTATAAGGAGGCAAAAGTATGAAGATGCATTGGAAGTTCTTGCTATGGGTGAGGTCTGTTACTGGTGCTCTGTGGTAACTTATGATAATCTAAGCATTTTTGGCCTTATCCAGTACCAAGCTTCAATGCTTCTAATTCCGTAACATGCATAATGTGGGAATTGAGATGTATTGTGAGGGATGTCATTTTGTAGAAGAGTTTACCAACTGTTCAGATCAATAGTTGGTTGCATATACTTAAAAAAAGTGGTGCCACCTAGTCCTTTCCCATTAGAATGCCATAACTTCCTACTGAATTAATGTGATGCCCTGTTACAATTGAGTTTAAAAATCGGAATATATTACACGATGCTAACCATGGTTTCAGAAACAAGGACAACTCTTAAACAAGGGATGTCAATCATACCTAAAATTGTTCCTCGTCTAAAATGTAATATTGTGAAAGTAGGCTTGTTTGATCATTGTGTTGGAATATTACTCACTATTAGTTATATGTGCACCAGATGGTCTATTAAGCTAGATATATAGGTGAAGGACCAATTCTTACTTGTTATGTACTTTGGGACGAGGTAATACTATACATGATATACTTTCCACAAGAAAATCTGATGAATAGCTCCACACCAAAATATTTTGAACCTTAATTTACTATTTCGAGTGGTAAATTTGCCATAAGAGGGATATGTGATTCAAATTGTGGATCGGAATGATCGGTGTATTCTGCTAGTGATATTATTAAATAATATAGTAACCATGCGATGTATTTCTGAGTTAGCCGGTGCATTATTCTGACTGTAAAAGATTTTTTCTTAGATTCATGACCCATTATACTATCATGAAAGTATAGAATGTATCCATTGTAATAGATGACCCAAATCTGGGCCCAAAAGCATCCACCAATATGATTTAGCACACGATTAAGCCCACAAAGGTAGCCCCATTATTATTTTTCAATACAAATTAATTATATATCAGAATGACTAAGCATACCTACCATGTGTTGCATGCTAGATCAACTGGGAATAATTGCTTGGACATTCTGCTTTGCATGTCTTGCCCACATTTGGATCTCAACCATCACTTTTTATTAATATATATTGTCATGACCAATGTTCTTATAACATAATGAATGTCCTCAAAATTGCTTGTCAAAGCTGCATTTTTTGTATGTTCGTAGAAACCGCCATAAAGCGTTGAAGTAATTTCTTACTACAAAAAAGGAGTCCGGCTTCTTTTTTCTCTTGATCGTGAGTATAGGCTCATGATTATCTGATGGTTGTTTCTATTACTTTGATTGACATACCACCTGTTACTTTTTTCTACCAATTTGTAAAAATGGCAGCAGTGCTGACCTTCTCGTATGAATGGAATGTTTACAATAGAATTCATACATTCGCACCAATCTGGGCCTCGATCCGGGTTGGTTCTTGCTCGCATTTGGCCTAGACATCAAGACAACAAATTTGGTCTCTTTCATACTGAGCAGGGCATGCCTCAGTGCAGTACTTCTTTTTCCAAGCTAGAGCTAAGCTCCTAGCAAAATGTTAGAACATCATTCCACAAAGACAGGAATGATGAAAGTAGTCATAAAAATGTAAATTTGACCGTGAATTTAACCATGTCAGGAGACACTAAGAACAAGTAAACCTTCATAAAAGTTAGACGGAAATCGATGTCCTAACCAAATTGCGGATTGGCCATGAGCCTAAGACTTTGAAGAACATTCAGTTGTTTGTGCTATATTGTCAAGCAAGAGGAGTTTTATGTCTCGAATAGTTTGCGAATAGGCCAAGTGATATATGGAGATGAAAACTTTTATTAGGAAAGGAAAGCAAATTTGTTACCGCAAAAACCAAAAAAAAGAGGAGACAGCTGTGTTTTTCTCGTGTTATTTGTTATCGTTAGTAATATGATCACCTAACCAAATATTAATGAGCAAGCAATTAAGTAAAAATACCTCTTCGAAAAAGGGAAGGATCACGCTATGTATATTGTCTTCAAGGAAAGTAGAACAAGACCTTATTCAGTTGTGAAGGTAAGAACTTACACTAACTTGATAGATTCCACATTGAGGTTCATGTTGATCAACAACAATAATAAACAACAGGAAAAAAAACCCAATCCTGCCATTACTTGGAAATGCAGAGCATGAGAACCTAAAATGTTTGGCCTCTAGACAATTTTTGAAAACCATCCTGCACAAAATAGTAGACAATTTTTGAAAATCATCTTGCACAAAATAGTAGCATGCGATGAACAAGCTCTGACATGTGGTAATAACCAATTCCACATAGTGAAACCATCCATGTCGCCATTGGGGGTTGATGAACAGAACAATCGGAATTACCAGTCCAACCATCGTGTATGACACTCCAAAGCTAATATAGAATGTCTCTTCGTCTATGAAAACATCTTCTTTAGTTGTCACGCATGATTTTGTTGCAGAGCAATTAACGTTAATGGTTGTCAAGCACTTCTTACTCAATGGCAGTCCACACAGAAGATGGTTTCCATAGTAACTGCTTTCATCGAATGCCCCAAATTGATTTTTGTTTGGTATGGCTCCCGACAAGTCGTCGTAAGACACATTGAAGACTTCCATGGAATTCAACTGAGTAAGCTCTTCAGGGATAGAACCAATCAAGTTGTTGTGGGAAAGGTCAATGCTCTCTATCTTCGTGAGGCTCGACAGTGACATTGGTATATGTCCTGTAAGCTTGTTATGCGACAGGTTCAGCACAAGCATTTCTTGTAAGATTGCTATCTCCGGTGGGATCTCGCTGCTGAACTGGTTGCAAGAAAGAAGTAGTCCCACCTTTTTAAGAAGTGCGTAGCCTTTATAAGAATCAAACCTTCCTTTCGTTATGAACCCAACAATATGTGGAGCTAGAAATTCCTCTGTTTCTTCATCATTTAAGGACCCAGTATGGCTCATAATTGTCCTCACATAAGACCAAGGTGACGACCCTATAATTACATATCCCCTCTCCATTGATGAAGTTACCTTAGTGGTGTAATCTTCGGATAAATTCATGGGTCCCAAGCAATTAGGTAATGGGCCAAACAGATTCTTTTCAGAAAGATCGATCATACTTAAGCTTTTCAATGTGCACAATTGCTCGGGAAATGTTCCATAGAAACTATTACCTTTCAGTGAAAGAATGCTCAATTGAGAGAGGTTACCTAGCCAATAGGGTATGCTTCCGGAGAACTCATTTTCACTCAGATCCAAGGTCACCAAATGGGAGCTATTAGAGCGCGCACACACGAGTGTACCATTCAACTTGTTCCTACTCAGATGGATGTGGTGCATCCACTGTGAGATAAAAACTTATGGTAATGGACCAAAGAGATTGTTGTCAGACAAATCCAAATACTCAAGGTCACCAAGATTGTAGAGTTCTTGAGGGATGAGGCCATCCAACTGATTTTTGGACAAGTCAAGGGCCACAAGCGATGTCATGTTTGCAATCATTCTGGGAAGCTTGCCAGTGAAATTGTTGTTGCTAATGTCCAATACCCACAAGTCTATGAGTGATGAAAGAAAAGAGAGACTTCCAGTGAACAAGTTGTGGTCTAATCGTAGATATCTCAAACCTGGGTTCATGGTGTGCTTGGAAAGTACAATTTCTCCTTGCAATTTGTTATATGCTACGTTGAGTTGACCCAATGCACTATTTAGTAACTGGATAGGTGGTCCCCCTGAGAAATTGTTGTTAGATAGGTCTAAGACATCTAGGTAATTTGTACTACCCAGTTTAGATGGAATATTCCCTTCCAATCTGTTGGTTGATAGATTAAGGTAGATTAGATTTGGGACATTTGAGCAAAATTCGGTAGTGAGCTCTCCTCTCATGCTGTTGTTGGATATGTCCATGACCCAAAAATTAAAAAGGGTCATTGATGGAACCTCAAGTGTCGTAAATAAGTTATTTTCCATAAAAAGTTCTTCCAACTTGGTGTTGTTTTCCAACAACCAAGCTGGAAAGGGACCCAGAATGTCATTCGAGGATAGATCGAGAATTCTTAGGTCATGTTGATGCTTGAGAAAGCCCAAAGAAGTCAATTTGAATCCTCTTGATGGACTATTTGACATACTTAAAACCTTCAACTGGAACCTCAGGATCAAAGATGCAACTTTGGTGTCAATTGTTAGTTTGGTGTCATCAAGAATTAGCACCTTAAGTCTTGAATGGTTTGCAAGTGGGCCGAGTGATGAGGAGATATCAAAATGGTTGCCCAAAATGGAAAGAAATTTGAGAGATGTAAGACTAGTGAGGGGAGATGACACGACACTTATCTGTAAATTCATTGTCTTCAAGATTCAGAATCCAAATAGAGGACATGTTTCGCCAACATGTAGGAAGCCTGCCACTAATTCCGTTAAAGCTAAGATCCAACTCTTCTAGTTTTACCAGGTTACACAAGCCTGCCATTGATATCACAAGTCAATTCTCCTCCAATGAGATATATCAGCACATGCGAGGAGGACATTCAAGTACATCAAGGATCCGTTTCATGTCTAGCTTTTACACAAAGAGATTAGAACTTACTATGATTTGATAGGTTGCCACTTAGATTGGCCCTGGATGAGGACAACAATCTAAGGGATGTCAATGGACCAAGGCTGGAAAGGATTCCTCTGCTTGTGTTCCACGAAGAACCATCCAAGATGAGTTGTTCCAATTTACTGAAGTTATGGAAATCTTCCCAGAAATCAAAAGATTACTGAACATCATATTTCCTTACACAAGCATAATCAAGAAATGGTACAGAGATATCATGAGTGAATGGAACTTATTTAATAAAAATTTACGCGTCATTTGTTTCACGGAAAATATCACTTTTCTAGAAAATGTTTTTTGAGAAGTCATTTTTAGGAAAATGACAATATTTTCTAGTGCTCGGTTGGAACCTGAAAATGAACTAGAAAATATTTTACACCATTTAGTATGAAAAATTTAATTTGATTTTCATCGTGCACTCCTTTCAATAATATTTTATTTTTATTTTAAAAATAGTTTTTTTCATTATTTTTTCTTTTTCTTTTTTTTTTTTTCTTGTTCGTCCGATCACCGGTCACGGGTGAGGTCAAGATTGCTCGAGGCCGATGAGCTTAGACCTCATAAGATTGGCAAGGCCTTAGCCTTCGGTGAGCTTGTTCCTCACCCGTGGTTGGTTGCCGGCGGTTGTCGTAACCAACAATCAACTGAGGAAGAAGGAAAAAAAGAAAGAAAGAAAGAAAGACATTTTAAAAAATTGATTTAAAATAAAATAAAATAGAAAAAAATAAAATAAATAAAAAGAGTGCACAGAGGAAAACGGGTCTAGGTGAATGAAAGAGAATGGAAAATGATTGAGCTATTCTAGGAACGTCGACTCACTTTTTGAGGAAATTCCGGCGAGTTTAGAATTTTTACGGAAAACCGAATCGGAAATGCGGAAAATGAATGGAAACTCAGATTGGCCATTTTGAAGAGACTTTTGACATCTGGTGTAAGTGATTCGGCGAATGAAAGTTGTTTGGGCTTTTTCTGACTTCAAATTGGACCTCAATCGAATTTATTTGTTCAGAAAATCGGATTCCGAGAAAAACGAAATAAGAGTCGGTTTTGAAGGAAATTCGGGGATTAAAGGATCGTCTTATTTTGGTCTTTCTTGAGACTTCAAATTGTATAATGGGTGAAGAATTAGACCTCCATTGGATAAATTGAAACTTAAATGGAAGAAATTCGGACCTAGCAGTGGGGGTGCAATATTTGGCCTCAAATTGGATTTTTATGGATTAAATTTCAAGATTTAATATTGGGGGACAAGGAGATAATATTGTGCACTTGTGGGGACCATTTCATGATGAAATGGGATAAGCTCATTTGACTTTTGGTCCCTTATCTTCAAGCCTTCTCGGACAAGTTGGTCTTGCCGACTTCATTACCTCCCTTTTTCTTGGCTTTGCTTTCAATTCTTCATCCCTTCGAGCAAACTTCCTCAATTCTCCATCTTTCACCCTTTGCAATTGCCGAAGACTCCCCTGAAATTTCCTGCAAGCTGCCCCATCATCTTCGGTTAACACCTCACTCCATCAAGTTGCCACGAAGACTGAAGCAAACCAGCCAAATCTTCCCCTTAGTTGACCGAAGTATTCCACCGAATCAATCCAAGCTGCCGTCCAATTCCTTCGATCTTCACTCCAAGCTGCCACGGTGTCGAGGTCCATTGAAGCTTCGGTCAACCTTGCATCTTCTCAGGCGATTTGTTGACCCAGCAAATCCACCGAACAGCCGCACGAAACTAGCGAACCCATCTTGTTGACTGAAGCTACTCCTTTTTACTGCCAACGAAGCCCTTTGTTGATTTTGTCCTCTCCACGTGCGGCCAGCAACAGACCGAAGCAACTAAGTCGACATTTTTCAAGCTGCCGGAGAATCTTCTCCATCTTCGATCGAAGCCACAGTACCCTCCAGTGAAGACCGAAGCAGCTCCACGCGTCTCCAATTTCTACCGTTTGCTGCAGCGAAGTCTTCTTCTCGTGTCTTCCTCTGGTCAGTCAACCGATGCAGCTTGAGGACCCAGCGAAGCTGCTGTCATGCCTTCTCCAGCTCGACACCAGCCGCCAGCTCGCATCTTCACGATCCCATCTCCAAGCGTGGTCTTCTCCATGCACGAGTGGCGCCAACAGCTTCTGCACGCTTTCTTGTTCAGTCCATTCCACCGAAGCAGCCCAACTGCCATTACATCTCAGCCCATGAAATTCAACCCACGGACCCTGCAAGTTCAGCCCAGTTTCAGTCCATTTTCAGCAGGTCCAAGCCCAAGTTTAAGTCCAGAATTTTCTGTGGGCTTGTAAAGTTTCTTGGCCCGGCCCGAGGGTGCATCGAAGCTGCCGAAAATTTGGATTTCGGCCGCCGTAGTGTCGTCGTCGCAGTGCCCTGGCCTTCGCTTTACGCAAGTGAGTTTTACTCACTGATGTCTTCTTAATTTGCTAATTATGCCTAAGGGGTGATTAGATTTATTTAATTGTAATTAGGTGGATAGATTAGATTAAGATAATTAAATTAGAGACTTATTAATGCATGTTAGTCAATTTGAATGTGCATTTAGCAAGTAGACTTGTCCTATTAATTATTGGATGCTTTTTGGGATATTTCCCATCCCTTATTAGGTGTCAATTTAATAATTCGGGCCTAAACTGAATTTTTAGGAATTTATTATTAATTTTCGAAATTAATTTAATTAATTAATTATTTATCGAAAATTCAACTTGGATGTTAGTGACTCGGATTTTATGCTGATGATCGTGGTGCAGACCGTTTATTTAATTGAGTTTTATGTTGTGCTAAATTGAATTATTGCATTTATTTATTTAATTTTCAAATTTAAGTATTTAATTATTTATTTTCCGTAAATTCAACCGGGATGGCTGGTGACCAGAATTTCGTGCTGATTGTCGTGGTGTAGTTCGTTTATTTAATTGAGTTTTATTTTATGTTAAATTGATTTATGAGTGATATTGGGAATTATTCTTTAATGGAAGAATATTTGGTTATTAATTAGAACATAACCGGGTGTCGGTTGACAGCACCAAAAGTGTTTTGGTGGACTACAGAAAATGTGGGAGTTATGGAAAGGAAAATATTATATTTTGGCTAAGGCTGACCGTGTCCCCACACATGGCTATTTTATCGAGAATGATAAAAGAGGGAATTGATTGAATGATCAGAACCGTATACTATATCATCATACGGGCTCTGATATGTCAGCTTAGCGAGAGCAGTATACTAGTGTACTATATCGGCCTACGGGCGATATGTCACTAGCGCGAGCAAGACACTTTATCGCCTTAGAGTGAGCATCGGGGTATACTATATCACTGCGGGCGATATGTCGCTTAGTGAGAACAAGATACCGGTATACTATATCACCTACGGGCGATATGTCGCCTTAGCGAGAGCAAAGTATACCTTAATCCTATTAGCTTAGTGCGAGCTATACTATCTATTTATCAGCTTAGAGTGATAGTCTGGACTATGGTCGGACTTATATATAGTATATGATAAGCCGACCAAGAAAGGGTCGAGATGACATGTAATCGACTAGGTCGATTGATCATTGTTTTGATATGATGTTGTGAACTGATTGATTTAATGGAAATGACCGTGAGTGATCTTGTTGGCGTGTGATCGACTAAGTCGATTTGATCGATACTTCGATCTGTGATGTGATTTCTTGGGTGCCTATTTGATATGTGCTAACATGCAGGTGGAATATGAGGCTAAAGTAAGTCCTCTGACTCATGTTGTGCTTAGGCAGCCCTAAGGTGTATTAGTTTACTAATCGGGTTTTAAGGGGTAGAACTTGCTGAGACATAGTCTCATCCCGGTTGTGGGATTACATTTTAGGCCCCTAGATTTCCCGAAGACGAGCTGGCATTTGAAGTCGAGGATGAGCGAGGAGAAAGAAATGAAGAGTTTGAAGAAAATGAGTTTAGTGGTGAAAGACTTAAGGAGGACTGGGATGATGATCTCGAGCATGGTCCTATCCTCTTTTGTAAACCCTGTACTGGTGTAGTTGTGAATTTCAATAAGTAAAATTATGGCCTGCTTTCCTATCCTATTGTTTTATTGTCTGGGGATTTATAATTACTTCCGCATGTGCATATAAATAATGAAAGGGTCGGCGATACATAGTCCTGGGATATCACATTTTAAAATCGATCAAAGGTAAGGGATGTGCGCGTGCCTAAGGGTCGGGGCGTGACACTCATAAACCGATATTGCCATTTCGGGGGGAAATATGTCGTAGACTTGTGGATTAATGATGACGTGGACATAATCATCTATAATGCAGGAAGTGAGTAAGGACCTAGACATGGTTAAGTTTTGAGTTCATTAGATAATGAGTATCTCTTCTTTTGTAGGAAATGAACGAGCGGCGAATTTATACCTTTTGGTGCAATCCACCCTCCTAAATAGTTGCCGGACAAGTGAAGGCTCTTGAGTTCTTCAAAAGGAAGAAGTAGAGAAGCGTTTAGGTACCAGGTTTTGAAGCCGAAACGGTAATAGAGTCTCGAATTGGAGAGCATTAGATGAGTGACTCGCCCTGTGGTGGGATTGCACTCAACACCATCCCAATTGCAACAGTTGAAATATGATCCCCCGGCCTCCACCTCATATGTCAGGTCCAATGTGGCATTGAGCGCTAAGAGTGCAATCCTTTCTTGCTCCCGACACCCACAAGAGCCACATAAATATGCGATACCCCAAATCACCACAAGCACCCACAATGCTTTCTTTTTCATGACTATAGATTCGAGTGACCAAACTTTATATGTATCACACTCTTAAGTTAACTTCTTTTTTGCAAGTTAGAGCAACTTTATAGGAGTTCAGCGATGCCTATGCTTGAGTGTAGAAGTTGTGGTCATGGCCAAAGTCTTGGACATCTTTAGTGATGAATGTAGGTCAGCTTCTTTTGGTGTCAAGCTTAATTAGCATGTGGGACGGGGAATGTAACTTACGCAATGACCAGATTTCATTGGTGGGGAATTTTTCGAATGTCTCTATTGACATAACTTTTTCCACACGTTAAGTTTAGTCTACCTGTTGTCATTTATATGACTAATTCAATCTCTATCCAATGAAAAGCACAGGCCTTGTGATTTACTTGGCTCCTAGCTGGAACGCAAGATCATGTTGAATAGATAAAATGCAATTAAATGATAGTAACGTGAAAATTAGCAAATGTTAAAGGATTACTCCCAATGAATTGGTTTCTTGCTTGGGAAACTAATGTAAGATGTAAATATGGTAATGGGTTCACTGAAGTGCTCTCTTCTTTTTGTTCAGCTCGACTAACTTAGAATGCTTATATTTTCAAAATATTGAAAATTACTACTCTGTAGCTTTTACACATTTTACACTAGAGAAAAAGCATAACAGATTGGCTTTCGGATTCACAAAAAGTAGCTAGTTTAACTTAATGAGTGCCCACTTAAAATTATTTAAATTGCTCCCTTTGCAAGGGTGACGGTGGATTATCCCTACGAGTCCGTACGTGCAAGTGAAAAACTACATTGGCAAACGTTTGGAAATTGGATGGTTCAAAACATGAAAGATCTGTTAATCTACTTTGCATTGGAGCTTTTAGGAGAAAGTGATCTTGACTAGAGGCATTTCAAAAGTAGACATGTTGCAAAATTAATGCGAAAATTGAGAAGATCTTGCTATTAAATCAACACAAGAACATTGAAGAAATAAACAGGGAACGACAAAGATATCACATATTTACGAGATTTGATTAGAGTGTCGGTATTTATCCCTAGAGAGAGCCAACAATCAATAATTCACTATAATTTGAGGATCAAAACTACAATCGCTCACACATTTGAATGCTCCCCACACCTAGATTAAGACTAAATCCAAATATGTTTATAAATAAACAACTTAATTGCATGTAAAGCTCATAGGGCAAATCACCGAGTGTTTATGCCCATAGCAAAACCCTTCGCATAGCTAATTCAAGAACGTTCACATGTTCTTTCTTTTACTCTTCGTGCGGTGACCCATTAGACCCAATTTCTAATGGAATTCCACTATTAGGCATCTCGAGGAAGGGAAACCCAAAAAAGCAAAACCTTGCTTTATATTTATATCTTTTTCTTTGACCGCTTCCTAGCCCCACGTGCTCTCTTTTGTATGACCAAAAAGAAAATTCCAAGTAGGCAATTAAAGTCCACAGGAAATTTGACAGGAGAGCTCATTGTATTCATAATTGGGGCCCTTGGCGGCTGTCCACAGAAAAATTTCTCTGTCAATGTTTAATGCACCGAAGTCTACACGTCCAACCCTCCCAAATTGAATTTATATCTTTTCTTACCCAAGCTTCAAGTAATATCCTCTCAAATCTTTTACATTGCAAAGTCTAGATGTAATCGTGGATATGTCCAACCAAATAAAAGAAACTCTCCAATATATACGCCGTTCAAAGAAAGATTTTTTGGATTTATTTCTTACCCAATTAAGTTAGATTGCATAACGGATCAAAATTGAGACATATTTTAACAATTCTCTACCTTGCCTTGATATTTATAACTAAGTCATAATATTCATCATCCATGTTAGTTTTCCCAATGCCTTGTTGGATGTTCACTCTTTATAAATGACAAATGTGCTCAAGTAAAGCTTAAGTTTCGTGAAAGGAACATGTTTGGTCATCATCTCTGACAAGAGGCATTTCAAAAGTAGACATGTTGCAAAATTAACACGAAAATTAAGAAGATCTCCCCATTAAATCAATACAAGAACATTGAAGAAATAAACAAGGAATGACAAAGATACCAAATATTTACGAGATTTGATCTGAGTGTTGGTATTTATCCCCAGAGAGAGCTAGCAACCAATAATTCACTATAATTTGAGAATAAGAACTACAATCATTAACACACTCAAGTGTTTCCCACATTTAGATTAAGACCAAATCCAAATAACTATATAAATAAAAAAATTAATTGCTTGCAAAGCTCATAGAAGCCCATAGCAAAACCCTTAGCATAGCTAATTTAGGAACGTTCGTATGTTCTTTCTTTTACTCTTTGTGTGGTGGCCCAATTTCTAATGGAATTCCACTATTAGGCTTCTTGAGGAAAGGAAACCCAAGAAAGCAAAACTCTACTTTTAATTTATTTTATTTTCTTTGACCACTTCCTTACCCCACACGCTCTCTTTTGTATGACCAAAAAGAAAATTCCAAGGAGGCAATTAAAGCCCATAGGAAATTTGACAGTGAGAGTTCATTGTATTCACTATTGGGGCCCTTGGCAGCTGTTCATAGAAAAATTTCTCCGTCAATGTTTAATGCACCGGAGTCTATACGTCCAACCCTCCCAAATTGAACTTATATCTTTTTCTTACCCAAGTGTCCAAGCAATATCCTCTCAAATCTTTTACATTGCAAAGTCTGGATGTAATCGTGAATAGGTCCAAATAAATAAAAGAAACTCTCTAACATATACACCATTGGAAGAAAGATTTTTTGGATTTCTTTCTTACCCAATTAGGTTAGATTGCATAACAGATCAAAATCGTGACATATTTTAACAATTCATTTTAACAATTCTCTACTTGCCTTGACGTTTATAACTAAGTCATCATGTTCATCATCCATGACAGTTCTCCCAATGCCTCGATGGACGTTCACTCTCTATAGATGACAACTGCGCTCAAACAAAGCTTAATTTTCGTCAAAGGAACATGTTTGGTCATCTTGTTTGAGAGAGGCATTTCAAAAGTAGACATGTTGCAAAATTAACGTGAAAATTGAGAAGATCTTCCCATCCAATCAATGCAAGAACATTGAAGAAATGAACTGGGAATGGCAAAACATACCAAATATTTATGAGATTTGAGCCGAGTGTTGGTATTTATCCCCAAAGAGAGCCAACAATCAATAATTCACTATAATTTGAGAATCAGAACTACAATCGTTCATAGACTTGAGTGTTTCCCACATTTAGATTAAGACTAAATCCAAGTAACTTTATAAATAAACAACTTAATTGCACGTAAAGCTCATAGAAGCCCAAAGCAAAACCCTTCGCATAGCTAATTGAAGAACGTTCGTATGTTCTTTCGTTTACTCTTCGTGCGGTGACCCAATTTCTAATGGAATTCCACTATTAGGCATCTCGAGGAAAGGAAACCCAAAAAAGCATTATTTACTTTCTTTTCTTTGACCACTTCCTAACCCCACACGCTCTTTTTGTATGACCAAAAACAAAATTCCAAGGAGGCAATTAGAGCCCACGGGAAATTTGACCGCGAGAGTTCATTGTATTCGCTAATGAGGCCCTTGGCGGCTGTCCATAGAAATATTTCTCCGTCCATGTTTGATGCGCTGGAGTCTACACGTCCAACCCTCCTAAATTGAACTTATTATCTTTTTCTTACCCAAGCGTCCAAGCAATATCCTCTCAAATCTTTTACATTGCAAAGTCCGGATGTAATCGTGAATTCGTTCAACCAAATAAAAGAAACTCTCTAATAAATACACCATTCAAAGAAAGATTTTTTGGATTTCTTTCTTACCCAATAAGGTTAGATTGCATAACGACTCAAAACCGAGACATATTTTAACAATTCTCTACCTTGCCTTGACATTTATAACTAAGTCATAATGTTCATCATCCATGTCAATTCTCCCAACGCCTCGATGGATGTTCACTCTCTACAGATGACAACTGAGCTCTAGGAAAGCTTAAGTTTCGTCAAAGTAACATGTGAGTTCTCTACCTTGGCTTCACATTTGTAATGTATTTATATGTAAACGGGATCAACTGAGTCGATTTAAACGCTCAAGTTGCTGGCACCCCAATCATTCTTTGACTAAGATCGGGACACTCCACATTAATTAAATAAGTGAGATAAGAGAATGACCACTGAGTTAGGAAGTCGGATTGCACACAAATTTGCTTTCCTAGATGCTCATTCCTTCTTGGTGGAGATCCCACACCAATATAATTGGACAACTTTACTAGTAGCTTTGTGCTCAGGTTTGTTATGTATGGAAGCCCGAAGAGGTCCTTGCGACGATCCTCGCTCTACGTTTTGACGATAGCACATCATGATGCAAAATCTTAAGAACTATTACGCTTCAATTTGTTTCGCTCTCCAGTTCTCATTAGGCTCACGTATCCCAAACATGCAGTGGAAGATTCGGTGTGGAAGAGGGAGCTTGGTGTGGAGAAGATGAACGTGGGATTGAAGTATTCTAGTTGGAAGTTTGTTACTGCAGTTTCAATAACCATCCTTACTTTAGCAAATTCCATTTCAAGTTGCATTTGACATTAGTTATGATGTTAATTATAATTACAGATCTGTCATTTTTTTCCCCAACTTTGCCCCTCTTGACTCACCATTCAAAACCTACCACAAAACCCACTTTTTCAAGATACTTACCCAACCGACCAAAAAAAAAAAAAAAAAAAAAAAAAAAGAAAAAGATACTTACCCAAACCCAAGGGTATGACTTGAAACTCCTGGCATTGTCTATACTTGTTGCGTCACCAAGCCACCACCCTGCCGCCTCAACTATCTCCGTCTCTCCTATCTCAAGCTCATGTCCGTCGCTATCCAAATTTCATTGTTGAACTCGACGCCAAATCTAGTGGCCATGGCGAGCTCGCCAAATCGCATGACTTTCGAGCTTGAAGGCCACACGCATTAATGTTGCCTTTGAGCTTGTGGCCATGGCCTTGTGTGCGACTTTCGAGCTCTAGTGGCCATGGAGAGAGAAGGAGACACTAGTGTGGTGGAAGGTAGAGAGACAAAGATAAATAAAAAATAAAAAATAAAAATAAAAAATGGGGCGGATGGGTAGTTTACAAATGCAAATTGTGTATTTCCAAAAGCAGGGATGGTTTTTCAAAAGTTCTCTATTTTCTTTTTTGAATAAAAAATCAAAAAAAGTTTAAGTGATGTCCATTTTGATAATTTTTTGTGATACAAAAAATCCTGAACTTATACTCGTGTGACATGTTTATCTCAAATTTTTCTATGACACAAAAAACCGTAACTAATTATTGTGCAATGCATTTATCACAAACTATATTTCTTTTTTTATGATACCAAAAATTCAAAATTTGTATTCAGGTAACATATAAATGTATCGAACGGATATAAAAAAAAAAAAAAAATCTACGTGCTCACGCAAAGTAAAGAAAATTCATGTAAGATGTCAAAGGACTCTAAAAATAATTAAAATTCGATATGGGAGGTTCTTATTCCCTTCGACCTAGGTGCTCGGCCACATGGCCAGGCCAGGCTTGGTTGGGAGCCCTATTAATGACTAGTAGCCATTTCCATAAATTTGCACCAATCCGGGCTTGGTTCTTGCATGAATTTGGCCAAGACATCAAGGCAATAAATTAATAGAACCGAAAAGATACTTTTGACTTCTCAGATTAAGAAAAACCTATTTCTAGATTCCAATGGATTGCGCGTCGCCCGAGCCAACTCCGACGAAGCGGACACCATCCCCGCGGCGAAAAAGAATGAATCACGAACGTGACCGGTCCGACGAGCAATGGAGCCAGAGAGATCCCCACGAAGAGCGACGCGAGAGCGGCGGGAGGGACCTGCGCCGTCGACGCGATGGCGAGACGCGGCCGCCTGGAAGTGGAGGCGACGATCGGGAGCGCAGACAGGGGAGGAGGGAAACTTCATGACGTGGGCCGTCCGGCCGATTACGATCGCCGGTTGTTCCGCCTCATCTCTCGCCATTCTCAGACGCAGAAGATGAAGAGTGGCGATCGGCGATTGTAATCGGCGGGTCCATTCTGCGTTCAAAGTCCGCATCGCCGGAGCTTAATTTCTCCAGATCTTATACACTTTCTCTAAAGCTAATTTCCCAGAGCTCGATGCTACTTCGATTGTGAAATGATTACAACCTATTTATGGGGTTTAGGTAAAGTGAAGCCATCGGTCGAGATGAATGCTTCGTTGCTCGCGTGATTAATCGCAGCAAAAGCATGGTGACTTTCGAGCACTAAAATGATTAAGCTTATTGGTGCTGTTGATTTTTGGGTTCCCGGCTGCGGATTGTACTAATTGATTGGTCAAGCAAAGTTGTCGACTTTCCTTGCTTATTGGATTCGTTGCATCGAATATATGGTGAATTTATCAGGAACTTGTCTCTTTGTTTTCTGTTTCTTGGTTTATATAATGTACACTGTGAGGAATATGTTTATTTTGCTGAATTTTTCTGAAAAGTTGGGCAACACCTCGTTGGACTGGCCTTGTAAAATATAATGTGGTGAATGGCAGCTTGCCTTTAGAAAGCAGGCTTCTGCTGCTCTCTATCTCTATTATTCTTTTCATTCTCTTTGTTAATCGGTTGATGGTTTTGATAAATTGTGCTTGGAGTGATTAACGGGGGCTCATATTTGATGAGGCTAAGAATTCTCTACATTCAGTGTATCAATTACATTTCCCTTTCTCTTTTACCAATGGCAGCGAGCTTCGTATTCTTGTTATAGGTGAAGGAACTCGAATTGCCTCGGCTTTTCTAGAACAGGTCCGAGTCAAATAGCAATGCAATTTGTGGTCTTGGGATGAGCCTGTCCGAGTTCAAGAGATGCCTTCCTTGGTTAATAATGCTTAGTCTGAAGCTTTTGGCGTTTCTGTGGCACGGAAGTTTTTAAGTAGCTTTGATGCATCGGAAGATGCTTTCTCCTCATTCCAAGCTCACTTTAACTCTTAGCAGCCACCACCAAATCAATCCTTCATCAGGTATTTCACGTGCATTTTCAGTTTGGTTTTCCCCCCTATTTAGCAACTTCGCGCATAGTCATGGGACCAATCAATGTTCTTAGTGTGGCGTATGTTTCCGAAGTCATGAGGTAGTGCATCTTGATACATAAAGTAGCATTCCGCTCTGAGCACGGGACTTTATTATTATTCAAAAGAAGACTGCATGTCTTGATAAAGTGACTTGTTTATAGTTATGCCATAAAATTTCTATGCTTGGCCAGAAGCACTGATGAGCCTAGCAATCTGGATATACATACCTACAGATGTTCATTTACATGGACATGCTTATCTGCTCTTGTGGTACCCTTTCCTGTACTATTTTTTTTTTTTTTTTTTTTTAAAAAATGATATTGGCCAGCGTGTTTGTTGTTTTCAGAGACAGTAGTCTTTCTGGCTACTGTGCGTGTATGTGCACATCCACTCATATAATTAAATGTGTATATCCTTCTAAATACAGAGCAGCTGCCACTGCACTGGCTAAGAGACATGCAGATGGGATTGCCACTGGAAGACTTCAACATAGAACTTGAAGATCAGAGTGGAAAGAAAGTAAAAATGGGATCTGAAACTGATCAGAGGGTTGGCGGTAGACTAATTTGTTTTTTAAGAAATCCTTTCTCAAGCAGTCTTTTCTCACAATCTGCTGTTTAGCTGCTATTGTTTTGAATTGGCATTTAAAAAACCTTTTGAATTTTCTCCAATGCTGTGATGATGGGCTTAATGCTTCACTCAAATGCAAAACAACTTATAAGGAGGCAAAAGTATGAAGATGCATTGGAAATTCTTGCTATGGGTGAGGTCCGTTACTGGTGCTCTGTGGTTACTTAGGCTAATCTAAGCATTTTTGGCCTTATCCAGTACCAAGCTTCAGTAACAAGCTTCAATGCTTCTTAATCTGTAACATGCATAATGTGGGAATTGAGATGTATTGTGAGGGATGTCATTTTGTAGAAGAGTTTACCAACTGTTCAGATCAATAGTTGGTTGCATATACTAAAAAAAAGTGGTGCCACCTTGTCCTTTCCCATTAGAATGCCATAACTTGCTACTGAATTGATGTGATGCCCTGTTGCAATTGAGTTTAAAAATCGGAATATATTACACGATGCTAACCAAGGTTTCAGAAACAAGGACAGCTCTTAAACAAGGAATGTCAATCATAACTAAAATTGTTCCTCGTCTAAAATGTAATATTGTGAAAGTAGGCTTGTTTGATCATTGTTGGAAAATTACTCATTATTAATTATATTTGCACCAGATGGTCTATTATGCTAGATATATAGGTGAAGGACCAATTCTTACTTGGTATGTACTTTGGGACCAGGTAATACTATACATGATATACTTTCCACAAGAAAATCTGATGAATAGCTCCACACCAAAATATTTTGAACCTTAATTTACTATTTCGAGTGATAAATTTGCCATAAGAAGGATACGTGATTCAAATTGTGGATTGGAATGATTAGTGTATTTTGCCAGTGATATTATTAAATAATATAGTAACCACGCAACGTATTTCTGAGTTGGCCGGTGCATTAGTCTGACTGTAAAAGATTTTTTCTTAGATTCGTGACACATTATCCTATCACAAAAGTATAGAATGTATTCATTGTAACAGATGTCCCAAATCCATGCCCAAAAGTCTACACCGATATGATTTTGCACACGATTAAGCCCACAAAGGTAGCGCCATTATTATTTTTCAATACAAATTAATTATATATCAGAATGACTAAGCATACCTACCATGGGCTGCATGCTACATCAACTGGGAATTATTGCCTGGACATTCTCCTTTGCATGTCTTGCCCACATTTGGATCTCAACCATCATTTTTTATTAATATATATTGTCATGACCAATGTTCTTATAACAGAATGAATGTCCTCAAAACTGCTTGTCAAAGCTGCATTTTTTGTATGTTCGTAGAAACCGCCATAAAGCGTTGAAGTAATTTCTTACTACGAAAAAGGAGTCCGGCTTCTTTTTTTCTCTTGATCGTGAGTATAGGCTCATGATTATCTGATAGTTGTTTCTATTACTTTGATTGACATACCACCTGTTACTTTTTTCTACCAATTTGTAAAAATGGCAGCAGTGCTGACCTTCTCGTATGAATGGAATGTTTACAATAGAATTCATACATTTGCACCAATCTGGGCCTCGATCCGGGTTGGTTCTTGCTCGCATTTGGCCTAGACATCAAGACAACAAATTTGGTCTCTTTCATACTGAACGGGGCATGCCTCAGTGCAGTACTTCTTTTTCCAAGCTAGAGCTAAGCTCCTAGCAAAATGTTAGAACATCATTCCACCAAGACAGGAACAACGAAAGTGGTCATAAAAATGCAAGTTTGACCGTGAATTTATGTTAGGAGACACTTAAGAACAAGTAAACCTTCATAAAAGTTAGAAGGAAATCGATGTCCTAACCAAATTGCAGATTGGCCATGAGCCTAGGACTTTGAAGAACATTTAGTTGTTTGTGCTATATTGTCAAGCAAGAGGAGTTTTATGTCTCGAATGGTTTGCGAATGGACCAAGTGATATACGGAGACAAAAATTTTTATTTGGAAAGGAAAGCAAATTTGTTACCATAGAACCAAAAAAGTTGAGAAGAGACAGCCATGTTTTTCTAGTGTTGTTTGTCATCGCTAGTAGTATGATCACCTAACCAAATAGAGATGAGGAAGCAATTACGTAAAAACACCTGTTCAAAAGAGGGAAGGATCATGCCCTGTATTGTCTTCAAGGAAAGTAGAACAAGACCTTATTCAGTTGTGAAGGTAAGAACTTACACTGACTCGATAGATCCACATTGAACCCAATGTTGATCAACGACAATAACAAACAATAGGAAAAAAACCAATCCTACCATTACCAGGAAATGCAGAACGAGAGAACCTAAAATGTTTGGCCTCTGGACAATTTTCAAAAACCGTCCTGCACAATATAGTAGCATGTGATGAATAAGCTCTGACATGTGGTGATAACTAGTTCCACATAGTGAAACCATCCCTATCGCCATTGGGGATTGATGAATAGAACAATCGGAATTACCGGTCCAACCATCGTGTATGACACTCCAAAGCTGATATAGCATGTTTGTTTGTCTATGAAACCATCTTGTTTAGCTGTAGTGCATGATTTTGTTGCTGAGCAGTTAACGTTAATGATTGTTGAGCACTTCTTACTCAATGGCAGTCGACACAAAAGATGGTTTCCATAGTAGCTGCTTTCATCGAATGCCCCAAATTGATTTTTGTTTGGTATGGTTCCTGACAAGTCATTGTAAGACACATTGAAGACTTCTAGGGAATTCAATTGGGTAAGCTCTTCAGGGATAGAACCAATCAAGTTGTTATAGGAAAGGTCAATGCTCTCTATCTTCGTGAGGCTCGACAATGACATTGGTATATGTCCTATAAGCTTGTTATGTGATAGGTTCAGCACAAGCATTTCTTGTAAGATTGCTATCTCCAATGGGATCTCACCGCTGAACTGGTTGCAAGAAAGATCTAGTCCCACCATTTTAAGAAGCGCGTAGCCTTTATAAGAATCAAACCTTCTTTTTGTTGTGAACCCAACAGTATGTGGAGCATCAAGTTCTACTATTATTTCTTTATAAAAGGGCCCAGTATAGCTTCTAATTGTCCTCACATAAGACCAAGGTGACCATCCTAGAACTCTACTGAGTTCCTGTGTTGAAGTTACCTTATCAGTGTAATCTTCGAATAAATTCATGGGTCCCAAGCAATTAGGTAATGGACCAAAGAGATTGTTTTTAGAAAGATCGATCATACTTAAACTTTTCAATTTGCACAATTGCTCGGGAAATGTTCCATAGAAGCTATTACCTTTCAGTGAAAGAATGCTCAATTGAGAGAGGTTACCTAGCCAATAGGGTATGCTTCCGGAGAACTCATTTTCACTTAGATCCAAGGTCACCAAATGGGAGCTATTAGAGAGTGCATGCACGAGTGTACCATTCAATTTGTTCCTACTCAGATGGATGTGGCGCATCCACTGTGAGATAAAAGATGATGGTAATGGACCAGAGAGATTGTTGTCAGACAAATCCAAATACTCAAGGTCACCAAGATTGCAGAGTTCTTGAGGGATGAGGCCATCCAACTGATTTTTGGACAAGTCAAGGGTCGTAAGCGATGTCATGTTTGCAATCAATCTGGGAAGCTTGCCGATGAAAATGTTGTTGCTAACGTCCAATATTTGCAAATGAAAGAGTGATGAAGGAAAAGACAGACTTCCATTGAACAAGTTGTGGTCTAACCACAAACATGACAAACCTGGGTTCATGGTGTGGTCAGAAAGTACAATTTCTCCTTGCAAATTGTTATATGCTACACTAAGGATATCCAATTTACTATCTAGTAACTGGATAGGTAGCCCCCCTGAGAAATTGTTGCTAGACAAGTCTAAGATATCTAGGGGTTTTACACTACCCAGTTCAGATGGAATATTCCCTTCCAATCTGTTGGCTGATAGATTAAGGTAGGACAGATTTGGGACATTTGCCCAAAATTCGGTAGTGAGCTTTCCTCTCATGTTGTTGTTGGATATGTCCATGTACGAAAGATTAAAATGGGTCATTGATGGAACCTTAAATGTTGTAAACCAGTTATTTGCCATAAAAAGCATTTCCAACTGGGTGTTGTTTTCCAACAACCAAGTTGGAAAGAGACCCGGAATGTCATTCGAGGAGAGATCCAAAATTCTCAGGTCATATTGATGCTTGAGAAATCCCAAAGAAGTCAATTCGAATCCTCTTGATGGACTATTTGACATACTTAAAAGCTTCAACCGGAATCTCGGGATCAAAGATGCAACTTTGGTATCAATTGTTCGTTTGGTGTCATCAAGAATTAGCACCTTAAGTCTTGAATGGTTTGCAAGTGGGCCGAGTGATGAGGGGATATCAAAATGGTTGCCCGAAATGGAAAGAAATTGGAGAGATGTAAGACTAGTGAGGGAAGATGACACGACACTGTAAATTCATTGTCTTCAAGATTCAAAATCCAAATAGAGGACATGTTTCGCCAACATGTAGGAAGCCTGTCGGTAATTCCATTAAAGCTAAGATCCAACTCTTCTAGTTTTACCAGGCTACACAAGCCTGCCATTGATATCACAAGTCAATTCAACTATATTGAGATATATCCGTATATGCAAAGAGGACGTTCAAGAACATCAAGGATCCATTTCATGTCCAGCTTTTGCACTGAGTGATCAGAACTTACTATGATTTGATAGGTTGCCACTTAGACTGGTTTCGGATGAGGACAACAATCTAAGGGATGTCAACGGACCAAGGTTGGAAAGGATTCCTCTGCTTGTGTTCAACGAAGAACTATCCAAGATGAGTTGTTCTAATTTACTGAAGTTGTGGAAATCTTTTAAAAAATCAAAAGATTACTCAACATCAGATTTCCTTACATGAGCATAATCAAGAAATGGTACAGAGATATCATGAGTGAATGGAACTTCTTTAATGAAAATTTACGCTTCATTCGTTTCACGGAAAATATCACTTTTCTATAAAATGTTTTTCGAGAAGTCATTGTTAGGAAAATGACAATATTTTCTAGTGCTCGGCTGGAACCTAAAAATGAAGAGGAAAATATTTTACACCATTTAGTATGAAAAATTTAATTTGATTTTAATCTGTGCTCTCCTTTCAATAATATTTTATTTTATTTTTAAAAAATAGATTTTTTAATTATTTTTTCTTTTTTTTTTCTTTCTTGTTTGTCCGATCACTGGTCACAGGTGAGGTGAAGATTGCTCGAGGCCAATGAGCTTAGACCTCGTTAGATTGATGAGGCCTCAGCCTTCCGTGAGCTTGTTCCTCACGTGTGGTTGGTTGCCGGCGGTTGTCGTAACCAACAATCAACCGAGGAAGAAAGAAAGAAAGAAAGAAGGAAATTAAAAAATAAAAATTTGATTTTTTAAAAAGAAAATAGAAAAAAATAAAATAAATAAAAAGAGTGCACAAAGGAAAATAGGTCTAAGTGAATGAAAGAGAATTGAAAATGATTTCCTCATTATCCTGACTTTTGAAAATTCTTTTTCCACTGAAGGAAAATATTTTCCTTTACTTATATATTTTCCATGACTCAAACGCTGGAAAATCTAAAAAGCATTTTCTTGAAAGTTGTTTTCCATGAAATGAATGGAGCGTTATTGTGAATATACATTCACTCACGGGTTTGACTAACCTTGAGTAGTAATTGTTCCTTCTATTGTATTGTACTGGAGAGAAAGGATCCTCAGAGATGATAGTGCCCCTAATGCTCGCACCACGGTCCCCACATGCTTCAAGTGGACAAGATCTAGGTGGAGGTTCTCTAAGTGGGTCAAGTTTTTGATGCCTATCAGTAAAATTCCAAGTAATTAACTTGCTTGGCAGTTAAGTTGGGAAAGCACCGACACTGATGCCTCAGGTTAGATATCTTTTCAATCAGCAACATTTGTATACAAAAAGAGAATGGGATTACAATATATGACTTCTATATTCTTAATATGAAGCATATGTAAAGATAAGAAAGAGCATGCATGAATCACAGTCTAGTCACTTTCATTTATGAATAAAAATGAGGATTCTGCATGAAAATTGAAACAGTACCTTTAACAGTAGCCACTGCATCGACTGCATTATTACTTATGTCCAGCTCCTTTAAATTACTAAGACCCCTAATTTGTCCACAAATATTGCTAACTCAAGTCAAAAATGGCGATTTTGTATGAAATTATGAATAGAGAATAAGCTGGAGAAACTATCATTCACATTCACATGTAAAGTCCCATTCAAATGTTGTTTGGAGAATAGACCCTTGAGAGGCAAACTTATACCGTGAACGGGTAGAATAGAATTATCCAAAGTAAATAATGAAAGCACCCACGCGGATACCTTGGGATAGGAATCTTTTGAATCAACAACATTTCTATATGGAAAGAGAAGGGGGTTACAGTATATGGCTTCTATATTCATTATGTGAAGCCCATGTAAAGGTATTAAAGACACCACATGACTCATAGGCTAGTTAGTTTAATATATGAATAAAAACGAGGCTCCTTCATTCAAATTGAAATAGTACCTTCAATAGTAGCCGCATCGATAGCATTATCACTTATGTCCAACTCCATCAAATTACTGAAACCACCTAATTTGTCCACAAATAGTGTTTACTCAAGTCAAGGATGGCGATTTTGTGACGGCCCGAGCGGCGGTGCGCGGGGAGGAGGGATGGCGGTGCGTCCGCGTCTCAGTCCCCGGACGTGCGCAAGGAAGGGGTTCTTGTCCCACATCGCCTAGGGAGGAAGTCTTGGGCCAGCATATAATGGCTTGGGCCCCTCTTAACCTGTATAACGCGTTTTAAAGCCGTGAGGACTTAGTGTCCAAAGCGGACAATATTATACAGTGGGGCCCGGGTCGTTACAAATGGTATCAGAGCCGACTCCCGACCGCGTGTGGGGCCACAATGAGGGCGCTGTGCTCCTAAGGAGGGGAGAGTGTGACAGCCCGAGCGGCGGTGCGCGGGGAGGAGGGATGGCGGTGCGTCTGCGCCTCAGCCCCCGGACGTGCGCAAGGAATGAGTCCCTGTCCCACATCGCCTAGGGAGGAAGTCCTGAGCTAGTTTATAATAGCTTGGGTCCATCTAACCTGTATAACGCGTTTTAAAGCCGTGAGGGGGGAAGACCGTGGCTGGGATGGCGGTTCGTCCGTGCCAGTGCGGGTGACCCAAAGCGGACAATATCACATAGTAGGGGCTCAGGTCCTTACAAATGGTATCAGAGCCGACTCCCGCAGTGTGTGGGGCCACAGCGAGGGCGTTGTGCTCCCAAGGAGGGGAGAGTGTGACGGCCCGAGCGGCGGTGCGCGGGGAGGAGGTATGGCGGTGCGTCCGCGCCTCAGTCCCCGGACGTGCGCAAGGAAGGGGTTCTTGTCCCACATCGCCTAGGGAGGAAGTCTTGGGCCAGTATATAATGGCTTGGGCCTCTCTTAACCTGTATAACACGTTTTAAAGCCGTGAGGACTTAGTGTCCAAAGCGGACAATATTATATAGTGGGGCCCGGGTCGTTACAAATGGTATCAGAGCCGACTCCCGACCGCGTGTGGGGCCACAGCGAGGGCGCTGAGCTCCCAAGGAGGGGAGAGTGTGACAGCCCGAGCAGCGGTGCGCGGGGAGGAGGGATGGCGGTGCGTCCGCGCCTCAGTCCCCGGACGTGCGCAAGGAATGAGTCCCTGTCCCACATCGCCTAGGGAGGAAGTCCTGAGCTAGTTTATAATAGCTTGGGTCTCTCTAACCTGTATAACGCGTTTTAAAGCCGTGGGGGGGGGGGAATGGCTTTGTGCAATCCCATCCAAAGCGGACAATATTATACAGTGAGGCCCGGGTCGTTACAGATTTCGTACTGGATTATGAGCAGAGAATAAGCCGGAGAAATTTACCATTAACATGTAAAGTCCCGCTCAAATTGCTGCCACTAAGGAACAGACGCTGGAGAGATGGAATTGTATCAAGAATGGATAGAATAGAATTATCCAAAGAGTTACCACTCAAATCAAGCACCTCTAGTTTGCTCAGCCTTGAAGATAGCAGGTTTGGTTTTGCAAACAAACAACGAAAAGCATAAAAATCCATAGAAATCTATTCAAGTACATGCGTAAATAGGTATTGCCATTTCAAAGGGGAAATATGTTTTAGGGTGGCGATATCGTATTGAATTATGAGCAGAGAATAAGCTAGAGAAATTTACCTTTCACAAGTAAAGTCCCGCTCAAATTGTTGCTACCGAGGAACAGACTCGGAGAGATGGAAATGTACCAAGAATGGATAGAATAGAATTATCCAAATAGTTACCACTCAAGTCAAGCACCTCTAGTTTGCTCAGCCTTGAAGATAGCATATTTGGTTTTGCAAACAGACAATGAAAAGCAGTAAAATTCGCGGAAATCTATTTGAGTACACGCGTAAACCAATATTGCCATTTCGGGGGGAAATATGTTGTAGACTTGTGGATTAATGATGACATGGACATAATCATCTATAATGCAAGAAGTGAGTAAGGACCTAGACATGGTTAAGTTTTGAGTTCATTATCTTTTCTTTTATAGGAAATGATCGAGCGGCGAATTTATACCTTCTGGTGCAATCCACCCTCGTAAAAAGTTGTAGGACAACTCAAGGCTGTTGAGTTCTTCAAAGGGAAGAAGTAGAGAAGCGTTTAGGTACCAAGTTTTGAAGCCGAAACGGTAATGTCTCGAATTGGGGAGTATTAGATGAGTGACTCACCCTGTGGTGGGATTGCACTTAACACCTTCCCAGCTGCAATAGTTGAAATATGATCCCCCCGCGTCCACCTTATCTATCAGGTTCAATGTGGTATTGAGCACTAAGAGTGCGACCCTTTCTTGCTCTTGACACCCACGAGAGTCACATAAACATGCAATACCCCAAATCACCACAAGCGGCCACAATGCTTTGTTTTTCATGACTGCAGATCCGAGTGACCAAACTTTATATGTATCACACTCTTGAGTTAACTTCTTTTTTGCAAGTTAGAGCAACTTTATAAGAGTTCAGTGATGCCTGTGCTTAAGTGTAGAAGTTGTGGTCATGGCCAAAGTCTTGGTCATCTTTAGTGATGAATGTAGGTCAGCTCCTTTTGGTGACAAGGTTAATTAGCGTGTGGGGCGGGGAATGTAACTTACGCAATGACCAGATTTCATTGGTGGAGAAATTTCTGAATGTCTCTATTGGCATAACTTTTTCCACATGTTAAGTTTAGTCTAGCCTAGTCACTATTGTCATTTATATGACTAATTCAATATTTATCCAATGAAAAGCGCATGCCTTGTGAATTACTTGGTCTCCTAGCTGGAATGCAAGATGATGTTGAACAGTTAGAATGCAATTAAATGATGGTAACATGAAAATTAGTAAATATTAAAGGATTACTCACAATGAACTGGTTTCTTCCTTGGGAAACTAACATAGGATGTAAATATGGTAATTGATGTGCTCTCTTCTTATTGTTCAGCACGACTAACTTAAAATGCTTATATTTTCAAGATATTGAAAATTACTACTCTGTAGCTTTTGCACATTTCACACTAGAGAAAAAGCATAACAGATTGCCTTTCAGATTCACAAAAAGCAGCTAGTTTAACTTAATGAGTGCCCATTTAACTTTATTCAAATTGCTTCCTTTGTAAGGGTGACGCTAGATTGTTCCAATGAGTCCGTATTTATAAGCAAAAAACTACACTAGAAAACGTTTGGAAATTGGATGGTTCTAAACATGGAAGATCTGTTAATCTACTTCACATTGGATCTTTTAGGACAAAGTGATCTTGACTAGAGGCATTTCAAAAGTAGACATGTTGCAAAATTAACGTGAAAATTAAGAAGATCTTGCTATTAGATCAAGGCAAGAACATTGAAGAAATAAACGGGAAATGTCAAAGATACCAAATATTTACAAGATTTGATCGGAGTGTCGGTATTTATCCCTATAAAGAGTTAGCAATAGATAATTCACTATAATCTGAGAATCAGAACTACAATCGCTTACACACGAGTGTCTCCCACATCTAAATTAAGACCAAATCCAAATATGTTTATAAATAAATAACTTAATTGCATGTAAAGCTCATAGGGCAAATCACCGAGTGTTTAAGCCCATAGCAAAACCCTTCGCACAGCTAATTCGAGACGTTCGTATGTTCTTTCTTTTACTCTTTGTGCGGTGGCTCAATTTCTACTAGAATTCCGTTATTAGGCTTCTCGAGGAAAGGAAACCTAAAAAAGCAAACCCTTGCTTTTTAATTTATTTCCTTTTCTCTAACTACTTCCTAGCCCCACGCGCTCTCTTTTGTATGACCAAGAAGAAAATTCCAAGTAGGCAACTAAAGTCCATAGGAATTTGACCGCGAAAGTTCATTGTATTAACTACTGGGCCCTTGGCGGTTGTCCACTGAAAAATTTCTCCATCAATATTTAATGCGCCGGAGTCTACACGTTTAAACTTATATCTTTTTCTTACCCAAGTGTCCAAGCAATATCCTCTCAAATCTTTTAAATTGCAAAGTCTGGATGTAATCGTGGATATGTCCAATCAAATAAAAGAAACTCTCCAACAAACACGCCATCCAAAGAAAGATTTTTTGGATTTCTTTCTTGCCCGATCAGGTTAGATTGCATAACGGATCAAAATCGAAACATATTTTAATAATTCTCTACCTTGCCTTGACATTTATAACTAAGTCATAATGTTCATCATCCATGTCGGTTCTCCTAACGCCTTGATGGACGTTCACTCTCTATAAATGACAACTGCGCTCAAGTAAAGCTTAAGTTTCATCAAATGAATATATTTGGTCATCATGTATGATGAGAGGCATTTCAAAAGTAGCCATGTTGCAAAGTTAACGCGAAAATTGAGAAGATCTTCCCATTAAATCAATACAAGAATATTGAATAACTAAACGGGGAATGACAAAGATACCAAATATTTATGAGATTTGATCCGAGTGTTAGCATTTATCCCCAGAGAGAGCTAGCAACCAATAATTCAGTATAATTTGAGAATTAGAACTACAATTGTTAACACACTCGAGTGTTTCCCACAGTTAGATTAAGACCAAATCCAAATAACTTTATGAATAAAAAACTTAATTGCATGCAAAGCTCATAGAAGCCCATAGCAAAACCCTTCGCATAGCTAATTCAAGAACGTTCGTATGTTCTTTCTTTTACTTTTCGTGCGGTGGCCCAATTTCTAATGGTATTCCACTATTAGGCTTCTCGAGGATAGGAAACCCAAAAAAGCAATACCTTGCTTTTAATTTATTTTCTTTTCTTTGACCACTTCCCTTACCCCACGTGCTCTCTTTTGTATGACCGAAAAGAAAATTCCAAGGAGGCAATTAAAGCCCATAGAAAATTTGACCGTGAGAGTTCATTGTATTCACTATTGGGGTCCTTGGCAGCCGTCCATAGAAAAATTTCTCCATCAATGTTTAATGCGCTGGAGTCTACACGTCCAACCCTCCCAAATTGAACTTATATCTTTTTCTTACCCAAGTGTCCAAGCAATATCCTCTCATATCTTTTATATTGCAAAGTCTAGATGTAATCGTGAATACGTCCAACCAAATAAAAGAAACTCTCTAATATATACACCATTCAAAGAAAGATTTTTTGGATTTCTTTCTTACCCAATCAGGTTAGATTGCATAACGGCTCAAAATCGAGACATATTTTAACAATTCTCTACCTTGCCTTGACGTTTATAACTAAGTCATAATGTTCATCATCCATGTGAATTCTCCCAATGCCTTGATGGACGTTCACTCTCTACAGATGACAATTGCGCTCAAGTAAAGCTTAAGTTTTGTCAAAGGAACATGTTTAGTTATCATGTCTGGCGAGTTCTCTACATTGGCTTGACATTTGTAATGTATTTATATGTAAACGAGATTAACTGAGTCAATTTAACCTCTAAAGTTGCTGGGACCCCAATCTTTCTTTGACTAAGATTGGGACACTTGACATTAATTAAATAAGTGAGATAAGAGAATGACCACTGAGTTAGGAAGTCGGGTTGCACACAAATTTGCTTTCCTAGATGCTCATTCCTTCTTGGTGGAGATCCCATACCGATATAATTGGACAACTTTACTAGTAGCTTTGTGCTCGAGTTTGTTGTGTATGGGAGCCCAAAGAGGTCCTTGCAACGATCCTCGCTTTATATTTTGAAGATAGCACATCATAATGCGAAATCATAAGAACTATTGAATTCGCATGACAGCATATTACACTTCAATTTGTTTTGCTCTCCAGTTCTCATTAGGCTCACATAACCCAAACATGCAGTGGAAGATTTGGTGTGGAAGAGAGAGCTTTGTGTGGAGAAGGTGAATGTGGGATTGTAGTATTCTAGTTGGTAGTTTGCTATCGTGGTTGTAGTAACCATCCTCACTCTAGCAAATTCCATTTCAAGTTGCATTTAACGTTAGTTATGATGTTAATTATAATTACAGATCTGTCATTTTCTCCCAACTTTGCTCCTCCCGACTCATCATTCAAAACCTACCACAAAACCCACTTAATCAAGACACTTACCCAACCCCAAGCGTACGACTTGAAGCTCCTGGCACCATCTACACTTGTTGCGTCACCAAGCCACCACCTTGCCGCCTCAACTATCTCCCTCTGTCCTGTCTCGAGCTCATGTTTGTCGCTACCCAAATTCCATTGTTGAACTTGATGCCAAATTTAGTGGCCATGGCGAGCTCACCAAATCATGACTTTCGAGCTCGAAGGCCATAGGCATTAATGTTGCCTTTAAGCTTGCGGCCATGGCCTTGAGTGCGACTTTCGAGCTCTAGTGGTCATGGAGAGAGAAGCTGACTCTAGTGTGGCGGAAGGTAGAGAGACGGGGATAAAAAAAAAAGGGTGGAGGGGTAGTTTATAAATGCAACTTGTGTATTTTCAAAAGCGGGGATGGTTTTTCAAAAGTTCTCTAATTTCTTTTATGAAAAAAAAAATGACAAAAAAAAGTTTAAGTGATGTCTACTTTGATACAATTTACTACAAACTTTTTTTTTTTGTGACACAAAAAATCTCAAACTTATATCTATGTGGCATATTTATCTCAAATTTTTCCATGACATAAAAAACCCAAACTCATTGTCGTGCAACGCATTTACCACAAACTATATATATATATATATATATATATATATATATATATCTATCTCTCTCTCTCTCTCTCTCTCTCTCTCTCTCTCTCTCTCTCTTTATGGTACTAAAAACCCCAAATTTGTATTTAGGTAACATATAAATGTGTCGAACGGATATAAATTTAGGGTACATGTGTCATATATACACAAATTTGAGATTTTTTGTGTCATAACAAAAAGTTTAGGATAAATATGTCACAGTTGACATAATTTAGAGTTTTTTTGTGGCATTTTTCCCCTTTTTTCTCCTCTTATGAAAAAAAAAAAAAGGCATGATACCTTACTTGTATGCTATCTGATATAATAATTCTCTTTTGCGAGTTAAATTTGCTTCTTCATATTTGATACAATCAATAAGGTTGACGTTGTATGATCCGTAGCTTTCTCACAATTCCTCCTCGAGAGAGCGAGGATTTGTAAAGAGAATTCTCAAAAGAAAAAAAAAATCTAAGTACTCTCACAAAGTAAAGAAAATTCATGTAAGACATCAAAAGACTCTAAAAAAAATTAAAATTAGATATGGGAGGTTATTCCCTTCGAGCCAAGCGCTCGGCCACATGGCCTGGCCAAGCTCGGTTGGGAGCCCTATTAATAACTAGTAGCCATTTTCATACATTTGGACCAATTCGGGCCTCAATCCGGGTTGGTTCTTGCTTGAATTTGGCCAAGACATCAAGGCAATAAATTACTAGAATCGAAAAGATACTTTTGACTTCTCAGATTAAGAAAAACCTTATTACTAGAATCCAATAGATTACGGGTCGCCCGAGCCAACACCATTCCCGCCACGTAAAAGAATGAAACCAGAAGGGCGACCCAACGGCGTCAAAACGGGCCCAATCACGAACGTGACCGGTCGAACGAGCAATGGAGCCAGAGAGATCCCCACGAAGGGCGACGCGAGAGCGGCGGGAGGGACCTGCGCCGTCGACGCGATGGCGAGACGCGGCCGCCTCGAAGTGGAGGCGACGATCGGGAGCGCAGACAGGGGAGGAGGGGAACTTCATGATGTGGGCCGTCCGGCCGATTACGATCGCCGGTTGTTCCGCCTCATCTCTCGCCATTCTCAGACGCAGAAGATGAAGAGTGGCGATCTGAGAATGGCGATCGGCGATTGTAATTGGCGGGTCCATTCCGCGTTCGAAGTCCGCGTCGCCGGAGCTTAATTTCTCCAGATCTGATACTACATTGATCGCTTTATTAAGCATAGTGGAGCATGGTGAGCTGTAGTTGTGAAATGATTACAACCTATTTATGGGGTTTAGGTTAGTGAAGCCATCGGTCGAGCCGAATGCTTCGTTGATCGCGTGATTAATCGCAGTAAAAGCATGGTGGCTTCGAGCACTAAAATGATTAAGCTTATTGGTGCTGTTGATTTTTGGGTTCCCAGCTGCGGATTGTACTAATTGATTGGTTGACCAAAGTTGTTGACTTTCCTTGCTTATTGGATTCGTTGCATCGAATATATGGTGAATTTATCAGGAACTTGTCTCTTTGTTTTCTGTTTCTTGGTTTATATTATGTACATTGTGAGGAATATGTTTATTTTGCTGAATTTTTTGGAAAAGTTGGGTATTTGTTATTGGATCGTACACCTCGTTGGACTGGCCTTGTAAAATATAATGTGGTGAATGGCAGCTTGCCTTTCGAAAGCAGGCTTCTGCTGCTCTCTATCTCTATTATTCTTTCCATTCTCTTTGTTAATCGGTTGATGGCTTTGATAAATCGTGCTTAAAAGTGATTAAGGGGGGCTCATATTTGATGAGGCTAAGAATTCTCTACATTCAGTGTATCAATTACATTTCCCTTTCTCTTTTACCCATGGCAGCGAGCTTCGTATTCTTGTTATAGGTGAAGGAACTCGAAATGCCTTGGCTTTTCTAGAACAGGTCCAAGTCAAATGCCAATGCAATTTGTGGTATTGGGATGAGCGTGTTCGAGTTCAAGAGATGCCTTCCTTGGTTAATAATGCTCAGTCTGAAGCTTTTGGTGTTTCTGTGGCGCAGAAGTTTTTAAGTAGCTTTGATGCATCTCAAAATGCTTTCTCCTCATTCCAAGCACACTTTAACTCTTAGCGGCCACCACCAAATCAATCCTTCATCAGGTATTTCGCATGCATATTCAGTTTGGTTTTCACCCCTTTTTACCAAATTTGCGTATAGTCATGGGACCAATCAACGTTCTTAGTGTGGTGTAATTGCTTAACTCATGAGGCAGTGCATCTTGATACTTAAAGAGGCACTCGGCTCTGAGCATGGGACTTTATTATTATTCAAAAGAAGACTGCATGTCTTGATAAAGTGACTTGTTTATAGTTACGCCATAAAATTTCTATGCTTGGCCAGAAGCTCTGATGAGCCTAGCAATCTGGATATACATACCTACAGATGTTCACTTACATGGACATGCTTATCTGCTCTTGTGGTGCCCTTTCCTGTATTAATTTTTTGATGATATTGGCCAGCGTGTTTGTTGTTTTCAGAGACAGTAGTCTTTCTGGCTACTGTGCGTGTATGTGCACATCCACTCATATAATTAAATGTGTATATCCTTCTAAATACAGAGCATTTGCCACTGCACTGGCTAAGAGACATGCAGATGGGTAATTGCCACTGGAAGACTTCAACATAGAACTTGAAGATCAGAGTGGAAAGAAAGTAAATATGGGATGTGAAACTGATCAGAGGGTTGGCAGTAGACTAATTTGTTTTTTAAGAAATCCTTTCTCAAGCAGTCTTTTCTCACAATTTTTTTTTTTTTTTTTTTTTTTCTGTCGGTCACAATCTGCTGTTTAGCTGCAATTGTTTTGAATTGGCATTTAAAAAACCTTTTGGATTTTCTCCAGGGCTGTGATGATGGGCTTGATGCTTCACTCAAATGCAAAGTAACTTATAAGGAGGCAAAAGTATGAAGATGCATTGGAAGTTCTTGCGATGGGTGAGGTCCGTTACTGGCGCTCTGTGGTTACTTATGATAATCTAAGCATTTTTGGCCTTATCCAGTACCAAGCTTCAATGCTTCTTAATCTGTAACATGCATAATGTGGGAATTGAGATGTATTGTGAGGGATGTCATTTTGTAGAAGAGTTTACCAACTGTTCAGACCAATAGTTGGTTGCATATACTAAAAAAAAGTGGTGCCACCTTGTCCTTTCCCATTATAATGCCATAACTTGCTACTGAATTGGTGTGATGCCCTTTTGCAATTGAGTTTAAAAGTTGGAATATATTACACGATGCTAACCAAGGTTTCAGAAACAAGGACAACTCTTAAACAAGGAATGTCAATCATAACTAAAATTGTTCCTTGTCTAAAATGTAATATTGTGAAAGTAGGCTTGTTTGATCATTGTCAGAATATTACTCATTATTAATTGTATGTGCACCAGATGATCTATTATGCTAGATATATAGGTGAAGGACCAATTCTTACTTGGTATGTACTTTGGGATGAGGTAATACTATACATGATATACTTTCCACCAGAAAATCTGATGAATAGCTCCACACCAAAATATTTTGAACCTTAATTTACTATTTCGAGTGGTAAATTTGCCATAAGAAGGATATGTGATTCAAATTGTGGATCAGAATGATCACTGTATTCTGCGATGGATATTATTAAATAATATAGTGAGCACGCAACGTATTTCTGAGTTAAGCCGGTGCATTAGTCTGACTGTAAAAGATTTTTTCTTAGATTCATGACACATTATACTATCACAAAAGTATAGAATGTATCCATCGTAACAGGTGTCCCAAATCCGGGCGCAAAAGCATACACCGATATGATTTAGCACACGCTTAAGCCCACAAAGGTAGCGCCATTGTTATTTTTCAATACAAATTAATTATATATCAGAATGACTAAGCATACCTCCCATGTGCTGCATACTATATCAACTGGGAATAATTGCCTGGACATTCTCCTTTGCATGTCTTGCCCACATTTGGATCTCAACCATCACTTTTTATTAATATATATTGTCATGACCAATGTTCTTATAACAGAATGAATGTCCTCAAAACTGCTTGTCAAAGCTGCATTTTTTGTATGTTCATAGAAACCGCCATAAAGCGTTGAAGTAATTTCTTACTACAAAAAAAGAGTCCGGCTGCTCTTTTTCTCTTGATCGTGAGTATACGCTCATGATTATCTGATGGTTGTTTCTATTACTTTGATTGAAATGCCGCCTGTTACGTTTTTCTACCAATTTGTAAAAATGGCAGCAGTGCTGACCTTCTCGTATGAATGGAATGTTTACAATAGAATTCATACATTTGCACCAATCCGGGCCTTGATCCGGCTCGGGTCTTGCTCGCATTTGGCCTCGACATCACGACAACAAATATGGTCTCTTTCATACTGAACAGGGCATGCCTCAGTGCAGTGCTTCTTTTTCCAAGCTAGGGCTAAGCTCCTAGCAAAATGTTGGAACATCATTCCACAAAGACGGGAACAACGAAAGTAAACATAAAAATGCAAGTTTGACCATGAATTTAACCATCTCAAGAGACACTTAAGAATAAGTAAACCTTCATAAAAGTTAGACGGAAATCGATGACCTAACCAAATTCCAGATTGGCCATGAGCCTAAGACTTTGAAGAACATTCAGTTGTTTGCGCTATATTGTCAAGCAAGAGGAGTTTAATGTTTCGAATGGTTTGCAAATGGACCAAGTGATATAAGGAGATGAAAAGTTATATTAGGAAAGGAAAGCAAATTTGTTACCACGGAAACAAAAAGAAGGTGAGAAGAGACAGCTGTGTTTTTCTCATGTTGTTTGTTATCGTTAGTAGTATGATCACCTAACCAAATAGAGATGAGCCAGCAATTAAGTAAAAATACCTTTTCGAAAGAGGGAAGGATCATGCCATGTATATTGTCTTCAAGGAAAGTAGAACAAGACCTTATTCAGTTGTGAAGGTAAGAACTTACACTGACTTGATAGATCCCACATTGAGGCCAATGTTGATCAACAACAATAACAAACAATAGGAAAAAACCCAATCCTGCCATTACTTGGAAATGCATAGCAAGAGAACCTAAAATATTTGGCCTCTAGACAATTTTCGAAAACCGTCCTGCATAGAATAGTAGCATGTGATGAACAAGCTCTGACATGTGGTGATAACCAATTTCACATAGTGAAACCATCCGTGTCGCCATTGGGGGTTGATGTACATAACAACTGGAATTACCAGTCCAACCATCGTGTATGACACTCCAAAGCTGATATAGAATGTTTGTTCATCTATGAAACCATCTTCTTTAGCTATCACGCATGATTTTGTTGCTGAGCAATTAACGTTAATGGTTGTCGAGCACTTCTTACTCAATGGCAGTCCACACAAAAGATGGTTTCCATAGTAACTGCTTTCATCGAATGCCCCAAATTGATATTTGTTTGGTATGGCTCCTGACAAGTTGTTGTAAGACACATTGAAGACTTCCAAGGAATTTAACTGAGTAAGCTCTTCAGGGATAGAACCGATCAAGTTGTTGTAGGAAAGGTCAATGCTCTCTATCTTCGTGAGGCTCAACAATGACATTGGTATACGTCCGATAAGCTTGTTATGTGACAGGTTGAGCACAAGCATTTCTTGTAAGATTGCTATCTCCGATGGGATCTCGCCGCTGAATTGGTTGCAAGAAAGAACTAGTCCCACCATTTTAAGAAGTGTGTAGCCTTTATAAGAATCAAACCTTCTTTTTGTTGTGAACCCAACAGTATGTGGAGCTTCAAAATATTCTATCATTCTTGTATAGAATTGCAAAGTATGGCTTTCAATTGTCCTCACATAAGACCAAGGTGACCATCTTATAAATACTTCTCCCATGGATGTTGAAGTTACCTTATCAGTGTAACCTTCGGATACATTCATGGGTCCCAAACAATTAGGTAATGGACCAAACATATTGTTTTCAGAAAGATCGATGATGCTTAAGCTTTTCAATCTGCACAATTGCTTGGGAAATGTTCCATAGAAGCTATTACCTTTCAATGAAAGAATGCTCAATCGAGAGAGGTTACGTAGCCAATAGGGTATGCTTCCAGAGAACTCATTTTCACTCAGATCCAAGGACACCAAAAGGGAGCTGTTAGAGAGTGCATGCACGAGTACCATTCAATTTGTTCCCATTCAGATGGATGTGACACATGCTTTGTGAGATAAAAAATGATGGTAATGGACCAGAGAAATTGTTGTTAGACAAATCCAAATACTCAAGGAAACCAAGATTGTAGAGTACTTGAGGGATGAGGCCATCCAAATGATTTTTGGACAAGTCAAGGGCCACAAGCAATGACATGTTTGTAATCAATCTGGGAAGCTTGCCGATGAAAATGTTGTTGCTAACATCCCATTCTCGCAAAGCAGAGGGTGATGAAAGAAAAGAGAGACTTCCAGTGAACAAGTTGTGGTCTAACAGCAGATATGACAACTCTGGGTTCATGGTGTGGTCGGAAAGTCCAATTTCTCCTTGCAATTTGTTATATGCGACGTTGAGGTAGAGTAATGTACTATCTAGTAATTGGATAGGTAGTCCCCTTGAGAAATTGTTGCCAGATAGGTCTAAGATAAGTAGGGATTTTATACTACCCTTCCAATCTGTTGGCTGATAGATTAAGGTGGAATAGATTTGGGACATTTGCCCAAAATGGTAGTGAGCTCTCCTCTCATGTTGTTGTTGGATATGTCCATGGTTGAAAGATTAAAAAGGGTCATTGATGGAAGCTCAAGTGTCGTAAATCATAAAAAGCATTTCCAACTTGGTGTTGTTTTCCAACAACCAAGCTGGAAAAGGACCCGGAATGTCATTCGAGGAGAGATTGAAAATTCTTAGGACATATTGATGCTTGAGAAAGCCCAAAGAAGTCAATTCGAATCCTCTTGATGGACTACTTGACATCCTTAAAACCTTCAACTGGAACCTCGGGAGCAAAGATGTGACATCCTGAAATTCGAGTTCTCTGAGGGATGAATAAATGTGAATTTCGTTAATGCATTGTTGGTTGATCTCACTCGGAATTTATCACCCCTGAGATACTAACCTTGAGGGGAAAGGCTAATGAGGACAGAATTTGTACGACTAAAGAACTTGACCTGGGAAAACGACTTGACCATGATACTTGCGTGAGGATGATCCTGTAAATAGGCAAGCCGATTTCAAGGATGACTAGAAGTTGATTCGCGGACAGAACATAATGGAACGACGGGTGATTCCGTCTACTGTTGTCGAATCTGCGAACGACCCTATGTTGATTCTCAGTAATCGTGTATTTTGAAATAAGAATTTATCCTCCATAATTTCATACAGTCAAGGACGTCCATGCGTTGAGATGTCTTGAACGTGGTCTGGCACGAGTTGGTCACGCATGAATCCTCACAGTCACCTGTCAGTTTGAGTTGTACCCAAAATGGCATTAGGGCAAAATTGACATGGCTTGAGAACTAAAGATCGGGCTTCGAATTATCGAGAATGTTTGGGACAGACTTTGGATGAAGCTACAACGACAATCGACAGAGCCGATGAAGCCGAGAAATTGGAAAATGGATTTTCGGACCGAGAAAGTAAGCCCGTGAGGACGTGGGCTAGGCCAAGCCAGTGTGGGCCTTAGGCCCAAGTTGGGACAACCACCAAATGGGCCTAAGACAAGCAATTGAGCCCATTGAGCCTAAACCAACTATTCATCTTTCAAGCCCATGATCCAAACATAAGCCCATTTGAGCCCAACCAATTCCCAAATCCATTACTATTTATGGCCAAGCTCAATTCTTAGGCCCATCCACCAATTTCAGCCCAAGGTTAGATTGGTAATTTGTGCAAGGTGGAAATGACCAAATTGCCCCTAAAAGCAAGTGGATAAGGGCAAAAGAGAAGAGAGAGATAGGATGATGTCATGCATGGGGACTTGAAGTGGCCATTGAATGGCCTTAATGAGGAGTGCTCTCAACCTTCCCATCACTCTCTCTCTCTCTCTCCTTCAGCCCCAAACCGTCGACCACTCTCTCTCCTCCATTTTTCTTCTTCTCCAGTTTCTGCTCCAACTGACCCTTCATCAAAGAATCGAGTCAAAAGTGGTCTTTCTAGTTGAATCAATGAACAAGCCACCTATCGTTACGAAGAGGACATCCAGACCGTTCCAAAAAGCCCAACATCTCCCCGAACGGAGCCGTCGTTCGTCCAGTAAGCCGTTTTGAAGTTACTGCTCGCCGGTCCGTCGGTCCGCCTGCAGCCTGCACTATTTCACGTTTTCAGCCATTTTTCTCCCATTCCAGACCTTCCTTTGGCCATCCCATCCATCCACAAGATCCCCAAGACGCCTGGGAGCCACCGGTTGCCAGCCATCCCCTTCGCCGGAGCTCCGGCCAAGCCATTCAACCTAGTTTCTCCTCCGACAAGGCTGTTTTTCAGAGGTTTCAGTGGGAGTTTGGGCTATTGTTGCTGTGTTGAGCTTGGGACCACCTTGGATCATCGTGGTAGAGGTGTGGGAGCGTCACCTCCGTCGTCGCCGCCACGTCGGTGCCTCCGGCCCGCTTAACGGGTGAGTTTAGCTCCTAATCCTTTGATTAGAGCCTAAACTTGCTTATGGTTGATTTAATTAGTGTTTTGCTCAATTTCTGAGTTAAATTTATTAAATATTGAATTCTGGAAATTTACTGTTCATGCGTTACTGTTCACGAGACACTATTCACGAAACACTGTTCACCCGAGAGTGAAAATTTGCTTTGTTTCATGTGTGTTGATTTTATGAAGTGAATGGATGTGTAAATGCATGGACATTCACATGAATTGAGTTGATATGACCGAAATTTCGTGCTGATTGTCATGGTGCAGTCTGTTTATTTATTTAAGCCCTACGTTGTGCTGAATTGATTTAATTATGTATTTTTAGGATTTATTCCTAAATGATTTGAATTGTGGTAATTGATTGGTAATTACCGGGCGTCGGTTCACAGCGCCAAAAATGTGTTTATGGGCTGTTGAAAATGGTGGGAGGTTCTAAAAGCAAAATATGATATTTTGGCTAAGGCCAACCGTGTACCCACACACGGCTATTTTATCGAGAATGTTGAATTGAAAGAGATAGTATACTATATCATCTTACGGACTTTGATATGTCAGCTTAGTGAGAGCGGTATATTCGTGTACTATATCATCCTACGGACTCTGATATGTCAGCTTAGCGCGAGCAATACACTTTATCAGTTTAGTGTGAGCATCAGGGGTATACTATATTAGCCTACGGGCAATATGGCAGCTTAGTGAAAGCAGTATACCGGTATACTATATCAACGTACGGGCGATATGTCAGCTTAGCGAGAGCAATATACCTTTACCTTATTAGCTTAGTACGAGCTATACTATCTATTATCGGCTTAGAGTGAGCAGTCATAATATGAACGGACTTATAGATAGTATATGATGAGCCGACCAAGAAGGGGTCGAGATGACATGTAATCGACTAGGTCGATGGAGCAATGCTTTGATCTGATGTCGTGATTGAATTGATTGAGTGATTGATTGATTGAATTGATGGATGCGTGTGATTAATTGATGTGTGTTAGATGGCGCACTATTGTGCAAGAGCGTATGGGAACCATAGCGTCGTTGGTTCCGGTTATGTATGAGTTGGTCACATTATATATGGCACACACGCATGAATCGATAACGTGCAGGGTGTGGCAATGGCCATGTGAGATCGCTTGTGATGCGACTCATGTGTGATTGATGAACTGTATCATCTATTGGCCATGTGCATGGTGCGCATTGTGCTGAGTTATAATGTGCAGGGTATGGCATACCAGGTAAGGTTGTTTGTGAATCGATTGTTAGTTGTTGCTTGTTGTGAGGTGGTTCTGTTGAGATACCCTGAGTTGAGTTGGTGTTTTAATCGGGGGCTTAGGGGAAAGACTCGCTGAGATTTATATCTCACAGATTATTGAATAACCATTTTCAGGTCCCTAGTGTGAAGAGCCAGGAGCTTGAAGCGGAAGGGTCAGGAGCATAGGTGGCTCAGTAGTCCTTTATGACATAGATCTTCTGTATAAGCTTGAAGTGTTTATAAAAGTATATTTGCTTGGAAATTATTGTCCTGCCTTCTATCCCATGTTTGTTGAGGTAAGGAGATTAGTAATTCGCTTCTGCATGTGCATTTAAAATGAATGGATCGGCGACGAGTGCCTGAAAGCGTCGCATAGCTGATCGACCACAGTGGGATGTGCACGCGCTCGAGGTTCGGGGTGTGACAAAAGATGCAAGTTTGGTATCAATTGTTAGTTTGGTGCCATCAAGAATTAGCACCTTAAGTCTTGAATGGTTTGGAAGTGGGCCGAGTGATGAGGAGATATCAAAATGTTTACCCGAAATGGAAAGAAATTCGAGAGATGTAAGACTAGTGAGAGGAGATGACACGACACTATCTGTAAATTCATTGTCTTCAAGATTTAGAATTCGAATAGAGGACGTGTTTTGCTAACATGTAGGTAGCCCGCCAGTAATTCCGTTAAAGCTAAGATCCAACTCTTCTAGTTTTACGAGGTTACATAAGCCTGTTATTGATATCACAAGTCAATTCAACTATAATGAGATATATCGGTACATACAAAGAGGACTTTCAAGTACATCAAGTATCCATTTCATGTCTAGCTTTTACATTGAGAGATAAGAACTTACCATGATCTGATAGGTTGCCACTTAGACCGGTGTTGTATGAGGACAACACTCTAAGGGATGTCAACGAACCAAGGCCGGAAAGGATCCTTATGCTTGTGTTCAACAAAGAACTATCCAAGATGAGTTCTTCTGTAACAACCCGGGCCCCACTGTATAATATTGTCCACTTTGGACACTGAGTCCTCACGGCTTTAAAACGCGTTATACAGATTAGAGGGACGCAAGCTATTATAAACTGGCCCAGGACTCCCTCCCTAGGTGATGTGGGACAGAGACCTCTTCCTTGCGCACATCCAAGGACGGAGGCGCGGACGCACCACTATCCCTCCTCCCCGCGCACTGCCGCTCGGGCTGTCACACTCTCCCCTCCTTGGGAGCACAAGCGCCCTCGCTGTGGCCCCACACGCGGTCGAGAGTCGGCTCTAATACCATTTTGTAACAACCCGGGCCCCACTGTATAATATTGTCCGCTTTGGACACTGAGTCCTCACGGCTTTAAAACGCGTTATACAGATTAGAGGGACCTAAGCTATTATAAACTGGCCCAAGACTCCCTCCCTAGGCGATGTGGGATATGGACTCCTTCTTTGCGCACGTCCGGGGACCGAGGCACGGACGCACTGCCATCCCTCCTCCCCACGCACCATTGCTTGGGCTGTCACATCTTCCAACTTACTGAAGTTATGGAAATCTTCCCAAAAATCAAAAGATTATTGAACATCAGGTTTTCTTACACAAGCATAACCACGAAATGGTACAGAGATATCATGAGTGAATGGAACTTCTTTAATAAAAACTTAGGCTCCATTAGTTTAATGGAAAATATGACTTTTCTGGAAAATGTCTTTTGAGAAGTCATTTCTAGGAAAATGATAATATTTTCTAGTGCTTGACTGAAACCTGCAAATGAACTAGAAAATATTTTCTACTATTTAATATGGAAAATCTAATTTGATTTTTCATCCGTGCACAAGTGAGGTCAAGATTGCTTGAGGCCGATGAGCTCAAACATTGTCAAATCAACAAGGTCTCGACCTTTGGCGAGCTTGTTCCTCGCTTGTAGTTGGTTGTCAACCATTGTCGTAGCCAACAATCAACTGAGGAAGAAGGAAAAAAGAAAGAAAGAAATTAAAAAATAAAATTCGATTAAAAAATAGAAAAACAATAAAATAACTAGAAAGAGTGCACAGAGGAAAACAAGTCTAGGTGAAAGAAAGAGAATCGAAAATGATTTCCTCATTATCCCAACTTCTGAAAATGCTTTTTCCATTGAAGGAAAACATTTTCCTTTACTTATATATTTTCCATGTCTCGAACGCTGGAAAATCTGAAAAACATTTTCTTGAAAATTGTTTTCCGTGAAATGAATGGAGTGTTATTGTGAATATACATTCACTCATGAGTTTGCCTAACCTTGAGTAGTAAGTGTTCCTTCTACTGTACTATACTAGAGAGAAAGGATCCTCAGAGATGACAGTGCCCCTAATGCTCGCACAATGGTCCCCACATGCTTCAAGTGGACATCATCTAGGTGGAGGTTCTCTAAGTGGCTCAAGTTTTTGATGCTTAGCAGTAAAATTCCAAGTAATTAACTTGCTTGGCAGTTAAGTTGTGAAAGCACCCACACTGATGCCTCGGGTTAGATGTCTTTTCAATCAACAACATTTGTCTACAAAAAGAGAAGGGGATTGCAATATATGACTTCTATATTCGTAATATGAAGCACATGTAAAGATATGAAAGAGCATGCATGAATCGTAGTCTAGTCAGTTTAATTTATGAATAAAAACGAGGATTCTGCATGAAAACTGAAACAGTACCTTCAACATTAGCCACTGCATCAATTGCATTATAACTTATGTCCAGCTCCTTTAAATTACTGAGATCACCTAATTTGTCCACAAATATTGGTAACTCAAGCGAAGGATGACGATTTTGTATGGAATTATGAATAGTGAATAAGCTGGAGAAACTATCATTCACATGTAAAGTCCCATTCAAATGCTGTTTGGAGAATAGACACCCGAGAGTCAGAATTGTACCGCAAACGGGTAGAATAGAATTATCCAAAGTAAGTAATGAAAACACCCACACGGATGCCTTAGGATAGGAATCCTTTGAATTAACAACATTTCTATATGGAAATAGAAGGGGCTTGCGATATATGACTTCTATATTCATTATGCGAAGCCCATGTAAAGGTATTAAAGAGTCCACATGACTCGTAGGCTAGTTAGTTTAATATATGAATGAAAACGAGGCTCCTCTGTGCAAACTGAAATAGTACCTTCAATAGCATCGACATTGTTATCACTTATGTCCAGCTCCATCAAATTACTGAAACCACCTAATTTTTCCACAAATAGTGTTAACTCAAGTCAAGGATGGTGATTTTGTACTAAATAATGAGCAGAGAATAAGCCGGAGAGATTTACCATTCACGTGTAAAGTCCCGCTCGAAATGCTGCCATTGAGGAACAGATGCCGGAGAGATGGAATTGTACCGAGAATGGATAAAATAGACTTATCCAAAGAGTTACCACTCAAATCAAGCACCTCTAGTTTGCTCAGCCTTGAAGATAGTAGGTTTGGTTCTGCAAACAAACAACGAAAAGCATAAAATTCTGCAGAAATCTATTCAAGTACACGCGTAAATAGGTATTGCCATTTCGAGGGGAAATATGTTGTAGGGTGGTGATTTCATTCTGAATTGTGAGAAGAGAATAAGTTGGAGAAATTTACCATTCACATGTAAAGTCCCGCTCAAATTGTTGTCACTAAGGAACAGACGCCGGAGAGATGGAATTGTACCGAGAATGGATAGAATATAATTATCCAAAGAGTTACCACTCAAGTCAAGTTCCTCTTGTTTGCTCAGCCTTGAAGGTAATAGGTTTGGTTCCGCAAACAAACAATGAAAAGTAGTAAAATTTGCGGAAATCTATTCAAGTACACGCGTAAACCGATATTGCCATTTCGAGGGGAAATATGGCGTATACTTGTGGATTAATGATAACGTGGACATAATCATTTATAATGCAGGAAGTGAGTAAGGACCTAGACATGGTTAAGTTTTGAGTTCATTAGATAATGAGTATCTCTTCTTTTATAGGAAATGAATGAACAATGAATTTATACCTTCTGGTGCAATCCACCCTCCTAAAGAGTTGGAGGACAAGTCAAGGCTCTTGAGTTCTTCAAAGGGAAGAAGTAGAGAAGTGTTTAGGTACCAAGTTTTGAAGCCAAAACGGTAATATCTCAAACCGGAGAGCATTAGATGAGTGACTCATCCTGTGGTGGGATTGCACTCAACACCTTCCTAGCTGCAACAATTGAAATATAATCCCCCATGTCCGCCCTATATGTCAGGTCCAATGTGGCATTGAGCGTTAAGAGTGCAACCCTTTCTTGCTTCCAACACCCATGAGAGCCACATAAACATGCGATACCCCAAATCACCACAAGTGCCCACAATGCTTTCTTTTTCATGACTACAGATTCGAGTGACCAAATTTTATATGTATCACACTCTTGAGTTAACTTCTCCTTTGCAAGTTAGAGCAATTTTATAGGAGTATAGCAATGCCTGTGCTCGAGTGTAGAAGTTTTGGTCATGGCCAAAGTCTTGGTCATCTTTAGTGATGAATGAACGTCAGCTTCTTATGGTGACAAGGTTAATTAGCGTGTGGGGTGGGGTATGTACCTTTCGCAATGACTAGATTTCACTGGTGGGGAATTTTCCGAATGTCTCTATTGGCATTACTTGTTCCACACGTTAAGTTTAGTCTAGCCTAGTCACCTTTTGTCATTTATATGACTAATTCAATCTCTATCCAATGAAAAGCACAAGCCTTGTGATTTACTTGGTTCCCAGCTGGAACGCAAGATCATATTGAACAGTTAGAATGCAATTAAATGATGGTAACATGAAGATTAGTAAATGTTAAAGGAGTACTCACAATGAATTGGTTTATAGCTTGGGAAACTAACATATGATGTAAATATGGTAATGGGTTCATTGAAGTGCTCTCTTCTTAATGTTCAGCTCAACTAACTTAGAATGCTTATATTTTCAAAATATTGAAAATGACTACTCTGTAGCTTTTACACATTTCGCACTAGAGAAAAAGCATAACAGATTGCCTTTTGGATTCACAAGAAGCAGCTAGTTTAACTTAATGAGTGCCCATTTAAAATTATTGAAATTGCTCCCTTTGCAAGGGTGATGGTGGATTATCCCTACGAGTCTGTATGTACAAGTGAAAAACTGCACTAGAAAACATTTGGAAATTGGATGGTTCAAAACATGGAAGATCTGTTAATCTACTTTGCATTGGAGCTTTTAGGAGAAAGTGATCTTGACTGGAGTCATTTCAAAAGTAGACATGTTGCAAAATTAACGTGAAAATTGAGAAGATCTTGCTATTAAATCAATGCAAGAACATTGAAGAAATAATCGAGGAATGACAAAGATATCAAATATTTACGAGATTTGATCCGAGTGTTGGTATTTATCCCTAGAGAGAGCCAGCAACCAATAATTCACTATAATTTGAGAATCAGAACTACAATCGTTCACACATTCGAATGTTTCCCACACCTAGATTAAGACTAAATCCAAATAAATTTATAAATAAACAACTTAATTGCATGTAAAGCTCATAGGGCAAATCACCGAGTGTTTTAAGCCCATAGCAAAACCCTTCGCACAGCTAATTCAAAAACATTCATATGTTCTTTCTTTTAGTCTTCGTGCGGTGACCCATTAGACCCAATTTCTAATGGAATTCCACTATTAGGCTTCTTGAGGAAAGGAAACCCAAAAAAGCAAAACCTTGCTTTATATTTATTTCTTTTTCTCTAACCGCTTCCTAGCCCCACGCGCTCTCTTTTGTATGACCAAGAAGAAAATTGCAAGAAGGCACTTAAAGTCCACAGGAAATTTGATAGGAGAGTTCATTGTATTCACAACTGGGGCCTTTGGTAGCTGTCCATAGAAAAATTTCTCCATCAATGTTTAATGCACCAGATTCTACACGTCCGAACCTCCCAAATTTAACTTATATCTTTTTCTTACCCAAGCGTCCAAGCAATAGCCTCTCAAATCTTTTATATTGCAAAGTTTGGATGTAATCGTGGATATGTCCAACCAAATAAAAGAAACTCTCCAATATATACGCCATTCAAAGAAAGATTTTTTGGATTTCTTTCTTACCCAATCAGGTTAGATTGCATAACGGATCAAAATCAAGACATATTTTAACAATTCTCTACCTTACCTTGACGTTTATAACTAAGTCATAATGTTCATCATCCGTGTCAGTTCTCCCAACGCCCTGATGGATGTTCACTCTATATAGATGACAACTGCGCTCAAGTAAAGCTTAAGTTTCGTCAAAAGAACATGTTTGGTCATCATGTTTGATGAGAGGCATTTCAAAAGTAGACATGTTGCAAAATTAACGCGAAAATTGAGAATCAAAACTACAATTGTTCACACACTCGAGTGTTTTCCATATTTAGATTAAGACCAAATCCAAATAACTTTATAAATAAACAACTTAATTGCATGCAAAACCCTTCACACAGCTAATTCAAGAATGTTCGTATGTTCTTTCTTTTACTCTTCATGCGGTGGCCCAATTTCTAATGGAATTCCACCATTAGGCTTCTCGAGGAAAGGAAACCCAAAAAAGCAAAACCTCACTTTTAATTTACTTTATTTTCTCTGACCACTTTCTAACCCTACGCACTCTCTTTTGTATGATCAAAAGGAAAATTTCAAGGAGGCAATTAAAGCCCACGGGAAATTTGACCACGAGAGTTCATCGCATTCATTATTGGGGCCCTTGGCAGCTGTCCATAGAAAAATTTCTCAGTCAATGTTTAATGCGCCGAACTCCACACGTCCAACCCTCCCAAATTGAACTTATGTCTTTTTCTTACCCAAGCGTCCAAGCAATGTCCTCTCAAATCTTTTACATTGCAAAGTCTGGATGTAATTGTGAATACGTCCAACCAACTAAAAGAAACTCTCTAATATATACACCATTCAAAGAAAGATTTTTTGGATTTCTTTCTTACCCAATTAGGTTAAATTGCATAACGGCTCAAAATTGGGACATATTTTAACCATTCTCTACCTTGTCTTGACGTTTATAACTAAGTCATAATGTTCATCATCCATGTCAATGTCCCAACGCCTCAATGGACGTTCACTCTCTACAAATGACAATTGCGCTCAACTAAAGCTTAAGTTTCGTCAAATGAACATGTTTAGTCATCATGACTAGCGAGTTCTCTACCTTGGCTTGACATTTGTAATATATTTATATGTAAATGGGATTAACTGAGTCAATTAAACCTCTCAAGTTGCTGGGACCCCAATCTTACTTCGACTAAGATCGGGACACTCGACGTTAATTAAATAAGTGAGATAAGAGAATGACCACTAAGTTAGGAAGTCAAATTGCACACAAATTTACTTTCCTAGATGCTCATTCCTTCTTGGTGGAGATCCCATACCGATATAATTGGACAACTTTACTAGTAGCTTTGTGCTCGAGTTTGTCGTGTATGGGAGCCCGAAGAGGTCCTTGCGATGATCCTCGCTCTACATTTTGAAGATAAAACATCATGATGCAAAATCATAAGAATTATTATGCTTCAATTTGTTTTTCTCTCCAGTTCTCATTAGGCTCACATAACCCAAACATGCGGTGGAAGATTCGGTGTGGAAGAGAGAGCTTTGTGTGGAGAAGGTGAATGTGGGATTGTAGTATTCTAGTTGGAAGTTTGTTACTGTGGTTGCAGTAACCATCCTTACTTTAGCAAATTCCATTTTAAGTTGCATTTGACGTTAGTTATGATGTTAATTATTTTTTTCACCAACTTTGCCCCTCCCAACTCACCATTCAAACCTACCACAAAATCCACTTTTTCAAGATACTTACCCAAACCCAAAGGTACAACTTGAAATTCCTGGCACCATCTACACTTGTTGCGTCACCAAGCCACCACCCTGCCACCTCAACTATCTCCCTCTCTCCTGTCTCGAGCTCATGTCCGCTGCTACCCAAATTCCGTTGTTGAACTTGACGCCAAATCTAGTGGCCATTGCGAGCTCGCCAAATCACATGACTTTCGAGCTTGAAGGCCATAGGCATTAATGCTGCCTTTGAGCTTGCGAGCATGGCCTTGAGTGCGACTTTCGAGCTCTAGTGGCCATGGAGAGAGAGCCGACATTGGTGTGGCGGAAGGTAGAGAGAAAGAGATAAAAAAACGGGGTGGAGAGGTAGTTTATAAATGCAAATTGTGTATTTCCAAAAGCAGGGATGGTTTTTCAAAAGTTCTCTATTTTCTTTTTTATCAAAAAAAAAAAAAAAAAAAAAAAGTTTAAGCGATGTCCACTTTGATACAATTTACTCCAAACTTTTTTTTGACACAAAAAACCCTGAACTTATATCCGTGTGGCATATTTATCTCATATTTTTCTGTGATAAAAAAAAACCTCAACCCATTATCGTGCAATGCATTTACCACAAATTATATATTTTTTTATGATACTAAAAACCCCAAATTTGTATTCAAGTAAACGGATATAAGTTTAGGGTACACATGTCACATGTGTACAAATTTGAGATTTGTTGTGTTGTAACAAAAAGTTTAGAGTAAATATGTCATAGTGGACATAATTTAGAGTTTTTTTGTTACATTTTCCCCTTTTTTTCTTCTCTTATGAGAAAAAAGAAAAAGGAAAAAGAAAGGCACGATACCTTACTTGTATGCTATCTGATATAATAATTCTCTTTTGCATGTTAAATTTGCTTCTTCATATTTGATACGATCAATAAGGTTGATGTTATATGATCTGTAGCTTTCTCACAATCCCTTCTCAAGAGAATGAGTATCTGTAAAGAGAATTCTCCACCAAAAAAAAAAAAATGATCTAAGTACTGTTGCAAAGTAAAGAAAATTCATGTAAGACATCAAAAGACTAAAAATAATTAAAATTCGATATGGGAGGTTATTCCCTTCGACCCAAGCGCTCGGCCACATGGCCTGACCAGGCTTGGTTGGGAGCCCTATTAATGACTAGTAGCCATTTTCATACATTTGCATCAATTCGGACCTCAATCCGGGTTGGTCCTCGCTTGAATTTGGCCAAGACATCAAGACAACAAATTACTAGAATAAAAAAGATACCATCGACTTCTCAGATTAAGAAAAACCTATTACTAGAATCCAATGGATTACGGGTCGCCCGAGCCAACACCATTCCCGCCACGTAAAAGAATGAAAACAGACGGGCGACACAAGGGCATCAAAACGAGCCCGATCACGAACGTGACCGATCCGACGAGCAATGGAGCCAGAGAGATCCCCACGAAGACCAACGCGAGAGCGGCGGGAGGGACCTGCGCCGTCGACGCGATGGCGAGACACGGCTGCCTCAAAGTGGAGGCGACGATCGGGAGCGCAGACAGGGGAGGAGGGAAACTTCATGATCTGGGCTGTCCGGCCGATTACAATCACCGGTTGTTCCGCCTCATCTCTCGCCATTCTCGGACGCAGAAGATGAAGAGTGGCGATCAGCGATTGTAATCGGCGGGTCCATTCTGCGTTCAAAGTCCGCGTCACTGGAGCTTAATTTCTCCAGATCTTATACACTTTCTCTAAAGCTAATTTCCTGGAGCTCGATACTACATTGATCGCTTTATTAAGCATAGTGGAGCATGGTGAGCTGTAGTTGTGAAATGATTACAACCTATTTATGGGGTTTAGGTTAGTGAAGCCATCGGTCGAGCCGAATGCTTCGTCGATCGCGTGATTAATCGCAGTAAAAGCATGGTGACTTTCGAGCGCTAAAATGATTAAGCTTATTGGTGCTGTTGATTTTTGGGTTCCCGGCTGCGGATTGTACTAATTGATTGATTGACCAAAGTTGTTGACTTTCCTTGCTTATTGGATTCGTTGCATCGAATATATGGTGAATTTATCAGGAACTTGTCTCTTTGTTTTCTGTTTCTTGGTTTATATTATGTACATTGTGAGGAATATGTTTATTTTGCTGAATTTTTCTGAAAAGTTGGGTATTTGTTATTGGATCATACACCTCGTTGACTGGCCTTGTAAAATATAATGTGGTGAATGGCAGCTTGCCTTTCGAAAGCAGGCTTCTGCTGCTCTCTATCTCTATTATTCTTTCCATTCTCTTTGTTAATCGGTTGATGGCTTTGATAAATCGTGCTTGGAGTGATTAAGGGGGGCCCATATTTGATGAGGCTAAGAATTCTCTACATTCAGCGTATCAATTACATCTCCCTTTCTCTTTTACCGATGGCAGCGAGCTTCGTATTCTTGTTATGGGTGAACGAACTCAAAATGCCTCGGCTTTTCTAGAACAGGTCCAAGTCGAATAGCATTGCAATTTGTGGTATTGGGATGAGCGTGTTTGAGTTCAAGAGATGCCTTCCTTGGTTAATAATGCTCAGTCTGAAGCTTTTGGCGTTTCTGTGGCGCAGAAGTTTTTAAGTAGCTTTGATGCAACGGAAGATGCTTTCTCCTCATTCCAAGCTCACTTTAACTCTAAGCGGCCACCACCAAATCAATCCTTCATCAGGTATTTTGCATGCATATTCAGTTTGGTTTTCACCCGTTTTTAGCAACTTTGCGTATAGTCATGGGACCAATCAACGTTCTTAGTGTGGTGTACGTTACTTAACTCATGAGGCAGTGCATCTTGATACTTAAAGAGGCATTCGTCTCTGAGCACGGGATTTTATTATTATTCAAAAGAAGACTGCATGTCTTGATAAAGTGACTTGTTTATAGTTATGCCATAAAATTTCTATGCTTGGCCAGAAGCACTGGTGAGCCTAGCAATCTGGATATACATACCTACAGATGTTCACTTACATGGACATGCTTATCTGCTCTTGTGGTACACTTTCCTGTATTATTTTTTTGATGATATTGGCCAGCGTGTTTGTTGTTTTCAGAGACAGTAGTCTTTCTGGCTACTGTGCGTGTATGTGCACATCCACTCATATAATTAAATGTGTATATCCTTCTAAATACAGAGCAGCTGCCACTGCACTGGCTAAGAGACATGCAGATGGGTAATTGCCACTGGAAGACTTCAACATAGAACTTGAAGATCAGAGTGGAAAGAAAGTAAATATGGGATCTGAAACTGATCAGAGGGTTGGCAGCAGACTAATTTTTTTTTTCAGAAATCCTTTCTCAAGCAGTCTTTTCTCGCAATCTGCTGTTTAGCTGCTATTGTGTTGAATTGGCATTTAAAAAACCTTTTGGATTTTCTCCAGTGCTGTGATGATGGGCTTAATGCTTCACTCAAATGCAAAACAACTTACAAGGAGGCAAAAGTATGAAGATGCATTGGATGTTGATGCATTGGATGTTCTTGCTATGGGTGAGGTCCTTTACTGGTCTGTGGTTACTTATGATAATCTAAGCATTTTTGGCCTTATCCAGTGCCAAGCTTCTTAATCTGTAACTTGCATAATGTGGCATTGAGATGTATTGTGAGGGATGTCATTTTGTAGAAGAGTTTACCAACTGTTCAGATCAATAGTTGGTTGCATATACTTAAGAAAAAGTGGTGCCACCTTGTCCTTTCCCATTAGAATGCCATAACTTGCTACTGAATTGATGTGGTGCCCTGTTGCAATTGAGTTTAAAAATCGGAATATATTACACGATGCTAACCAAGGTTTCAGAAACAAGGACAACTCTTAAACAAGGAATGTCAATCATAACTAAAATTGTTCCTTGTCTAAAATGTAATAT